>CALSEM010000028.1:0-155918 GCA_943735885.1 Stelis phaeoptera
CAAAAGCAGCGATTTGGAGCACGAAACGCACGTTTCTTGCCAAAACGGAGCAAAAGCGCCGATTCGGTGCGCGAAACGCCCGTATCGCTGCAAAAGCGGCGTTTTGGAGCACGAAACGCACGTTTAGCGCCAAAACGGAGCAAAAGCGCCGATTCGGTGCGCGAAAAGCACGTTTCGCTGCAAAAGCGGCGTTTTGGAGCACGAAACGCACGTTTAGCGTCAAAACTGTGCAAAAGCAGCGATTTGGTGCACGAAACGCACGTTTCTTGCCAAAACAGTGCAAAAGCGGCGATTCGGTGCGCAAAACACACGTTTCGTTGCAAAAGCGGCGTTTTGGTGCACGAAACGCACGTTTAGCGTCAAAACTGTGCAAAAGCAGCGATTTGGTGCGCGAAACGCACGTTTCTTGCCAAAACAGTGCAAAAGCGGCGATTCGGTGCGCAAAACACACGTTTCGTTGCAAAAGCGGCGTTTTGGTGCACGAAACGCTCGTTTAGCGTCAAAACTGTGCAAAAGCAGCCATTTGGAGCACGAAACGCACGTTTCTTGCCAAAACGGAGCAAAAGCGCCAATTCGGTGCGCGAAACGCACGTTTCGCTGCAAAAGCGGCGTTTTGGAGCACGAAACGCACGTTTAGCGTCAAACTGTGCAAAAGCGCCGATTCGGTGCGCGAAAAGCACGTTTCGCTGCAAAAGCGGCGTTTTGGAGCACGAAACGCACGTTTAGCGTCAAAACTGTGCAAAAGCAGCGATTTGGTGCGCGAAACGCACGTTTCTTGCCAAAACAGTGCAAAAGCGGCGATTCGGTGCGCGAAACGCACGTTTCGTTGCAAAAGCGGCGTTTTGGTGCACGAAACGCACGTTAGCGTCAAAACTGTGCAAAAGCAGCGATTTGGTGCACGAAACGCACGTTTCTTGCCAAAACAGTGCAAAAGCGGCGATTCGGTGCGCAAAACACACGTTTCGTTGCAAAAGCGGCGTTTTGGTGCACGAAACGCACGTTTAGCGTCAAAACTGTGCAAATGCAGCGATTTGGAGCACGAAACGCACGTTTCTTGCCAAAACGGAGCAAAAGCGCCAATTCGGTGCGCGAAACGCACGTTTCGCTGCAAAAGCGGCGTTTTGGAGCACGAAACGCACGTTTAGCGTCAAAACTGTGCAAAAGCAGCGATTTGGTGCACGAATCGCACGTTTCTTGCCAAAACGGAGCAAAAGCGCCGATTCGGTGCGCGAAACGCACGTTTCGCTGCAAAAGCGGCGTTTTGGAGCACGAAACGCACGTTTAGCGTCAAAACTGTGCAAATAGCAGCGATTTGGTGCACGAAACGCACGTTTCTTGCCAAAACGGAGCAAAAGCGCCGATTCGATGCGCGAAACGCACGTTCCGCTGCAAAAACGGCGTTTTGGTGCACGAAACGCACGTTTCTTGCCAAAACAGTGCAAAAGCGGCGACTCGGTGCGCGAAACGCACGTTTCGTTGCAAAAGCGGCGTTTTGGTGCACGAAACGCACGTTTAGCGTCAAAACTGTGCAAAAGCAGCGATTTGGTGCGCGAAACGCACGTTTCTTGCCAAAACAGTGCAAAAGCGGCGATTCGGTGCGCAAAACACACGTTTCGTTGCAAAAGCGGCGTTTTGGTGCACGAAACGCTCGTTTAGCGTCAAAACTGTGCAAAAGCAGCCATTTGGAGCACGAAACGCACGTTTCTTGCCAAAACGGAGCAAAAGCGCCAATTCGGTGCGCGAAACGCACGTTTCGCTGCAAAAGCGGCGTTTTGGAGCACGAAACGCACGTTTAGCGTCAAAACTGTGCAAAAGCAGCGATTTGGTGCACGAAACGCACGTTTCTTGCCAAAACGGAGCAAAAGCGCCGATTCGGTGCGCGAAACGCACGTTTCGCTGCAAAAGCGGCGTTTTGGTGTACGAAACGCACGTTTCTTGGCAAAACGGATCAAAAGCGCCGATTCGGTGCGCGAAACGCACGTTTCGCTGCAAAAGCGACGTTTTGGAGCACGAAACGCACGTTTAGCGTCAAAACTGTGCAAAAGCAGCGATTTGGTGCACGAAACGCACGTTTCTTGCCAAAACGGAGCAAAAGCGCCGATTCGGTGCGCGAAACGCACGTATCGTTGCAAAAGCGGCGTTTTGGTGCACGAAACGCACGTTTAGCGTCAAAACTGTGCACAAGCAGCGATTTGGTGCACGAAACGCACGCTTCTTGCCAAAACGGAGCAAAAGCGCCAATTCAGTGCGCGAAACGCACGTTTCTTGCCAAAACAGTGCAAAAGCGGCGATTCGGTGCGCGAAACGCACGTTTCGTTGCAAAAGCAGCGTCTTGGTGCACGAAACGCACGTTTAGCGTCAAAACTGTGCAAAAGCGGCGACTCGGTGCGCGAAACGCACGTTTCGTTGCAAAAGCGGCGTTTTGGTGCACGAAACGCACGTTTAGCGTCAAAACTGTGCAAAAGCAGCGATTTGGAGCACGAAACGCACGTTTCTTGCCAAAACGGAGCAAAAGCGCCGATTCGGTGCGCGAAAAGCACGTTTCGCTGCAAAAGCGGCGTTTTGGTGCACGAAACGCACGTTTAGCGTCAAAACTGTGCAAAAGCAGCGATTTGGTGCGCGAAACGCACGTTTCTTGCCAAAACAGTGCAAAAGCGGCGATTCGGTGCGCGAAACGCACGTTTCGTTGCAAAAGCGGCGTTTTGGTGCACGAAACGCACGTTTAGCGTCAAAACTGTGCAAAAGCAGCGATCTGGAGCACGAAACGCACGTTTCGCTGCAAAAGCGGCGTGTTGGTGCACGAAGCGCACGTTTAGAGTCAAAACTGTGCAAAAGCAGCGATTTGGAGCACGAAACGCACGTTTCTTGCCAAAACGGAGCAAAAGCGCCGATTCGGTGCGCGAAACGCACGTTTCGCTGCAAAAGCGGCGTTTTGGAGCACGAAACGCAGGTTTAGCGCCAAAACTGTGCAAAAGCAGCGATTTGGTGCACGAAACGCACGTTTCGCTGCAAAAGCGGCGTTTTGGTGCACGGAACGCACGTTTAGCGTCAAAACTGTGGACAAGCAGCGATTTGGTGCACGAAACGCACGTTTCGCTGCAAAAGCGGCGTTTTGGTGCACGAAACGCACGTTTAGCGTCAAAACTGTGCAAAAGCAGCGATTTGGTGCACGAAACGCACGCTTCTTGCCAATACGGAGCAAAAGCGCCAATTCGGTGCGCGAAACGCACGTTTCTTGCCAAAACAGTGCAAAAGCGGGGATTCGGTGCGCGAAACGCACGCTTCTTGGTAAAACGGAGCAAAAGCGCCAATTCGGTGCGCGAAACGCACGTTTCTTGCCAAAACGGAGCAAAAGCGCCGATTCGGTGCGCGAAACGCACGTATCGCTGCAACAGCGGCGTTTTGGAGCACGAAACGCACGTTTAGCGCCAAAACGGAGCAAAAGCGCCGATTCGGTGCGCGAAAAGCACGTTTCGCTGCAAAAGCGGCGTTTTGGAGCACGAAACGCACGTTTAGCGTCAAAACTGTGCAAAAGCAGCGATTTGGTGCGCGAAACGCACGTTTCTTGCCAAAACAGTGCAAAAGCGGCGATTCGGTGCGCGAAACGCACGTTTCGTTGCAAAAGCGGCGTTTTGGTGCACGAAACGCACGTTTCTTGCCAAAACAGTGCAAAAGCGGCGATTCGGTGCACGAAACGCACGTTTTGTTGCAAAAGCGGCGTCTTGGTGCACGAAACGCACGTTTAGCGTCAAAACTGTGCAAAAGCAGCGATTTGGAGCACGAAACGCACGTTTCTTGCCAAAACGGAGCAAAAGCGCCGATTCGGTGCGCGAAACGCCCGTATCGCTGCAAAAGCGGCGTTTTGGAGCACGAAACGCACGTTTAGCGCCAAAACGGAGCAAAAGCGCCGATTCGGTGCGCGAAAAGCACGTTTCGCTGCAAAAGCGGCGTTTTGGAGCACGAAACGCACGTTTAGCGTCAAAACTGTGCAAAAGCAGCGATTTGGTGCGCGAAACACACGTTTCTTGCCAAAACAGTGCAAAAGCGGCGATTCGGTGCGCGAAACGCACGTTTCGTTGCAAAAGCGGCGTTTTGGTGCACGAAACGCACGTTTAGCGTCAAAACTGTGCAAAAGCAGCGATTTGGAGCACGAAACGCACGTTTCTTGCCAAAACGGAGCAAAAGCGCCGATTCGGTGCGCCAAACGCACGTTTCGCTGCAAAAGCGGCGTTTTGGTGCACGAAACGCACGTTTCTTGGCAAAACGGATCAAAAGCGCCGATTCGGTGCGCGAAACGCACGTTTCGATGCAAAAGCGGCGTTTTGGAGCACGAAACGCACGTTTAGCGTCAAAACTGTGAAAAGCAGCGATTTGGTGCACGAAACGCACGTTTCTTGCCAAAACGGAGCAAAAGCGCCGATTCGGTGCGCGAAACGCACGTATCGCTGCAAAAGCGGCGTTTTGGTGCACGAAACGCACGTTTAGCGTCAAAACTGTGCAAAAGCAGCGATCTGGAGCACGAAACGCACGTTTCTTGCCAAAACGGAGCAAAAGCGCCGATTCGGTGCGCCAAACGCACGTTTCGCTGCAAAAGCAGCGATTTGGAGCACGAAACGCACGATTCTTGCCAAAACGGAGCAAAAGCGCCGATTCGGTGCGCGAAACGTACGTTTCGCTGCAAAAGCGGCGTTTTGGTGCACGAAACGCACGTTTAGCGTCAAAACTGTGCAAAAGCAGCGATTTGGAGCACGAAACGCACGTTTCGCTGCAAAAGCGTCGTTTTGGTGCACGAAGCGCACGTTTAGAGTCAAAACTGTGCAAAAGCGCCGATTCGGAGCGCGAAACGCACGTTTCGCTGCAAAAGCGGCGTTTTGGAGCACGAAACGCACGTTTAGCGTCAAAACTGTGCAAAAGCAGCGATTTGGTGCACGAATCGTACGTTTCTTGCCAAAACGGAGCAAAAGCGGCGATTCGGTGCACGAAACGCACGTTTAGCGTCAAAACTGTGCAAAAGCAGCGATTTGGTGCACGAAACGCACGTTTCTTGCCAAAACGTAGCAAAAGCGCCGATTCGGTGCACGAATCGTACGTTTCTTGCCAAAACGGAGCAAAAGCGGCGATTCGGTGCACGAAACGCACGTTTAGCGCCAAAACTGTGCAAGAGCAGCGATTTGGTGCACGAAACGCACGTTTCGCTGCAAAAGCGGCGTTTCGGTGCACGAAAAGTACGTTTAGCGTCAGAACTGTGCAAAAGCAGCGATTTGGTGAACGAAACGCACGTTTCTTGCCAAAACGGAGCAAAAGCGCCGATTCGGTGCACGAAACGCACGTCTCGCAGCAAAAGCGGCGTTTTGGTGCACGAAACGCACGTTTCTTGCCAAAACGGAGCAAAAGCGCCGATTCGGTGCGCGAAACGCACGTTTCGCTGCAAAAGCGGCGTTTTGGAGCACGAAACGCACGTTTAGCGTCAAAACTGTGCAAAAGCAGCGATTCGGTGCACGAATCGTACGTTTCTTGCCAAAACGGAGCAAAAGCGGCGATTCGGTGCACGAAACGCACGTTTAGCGTCAAAACTGTGCAAAAGCAGCGATTTGGTGCACGAAACGCACGTTTCTTGCCAAAACGGAGCAAAAGCGCCGATTCGGTGCGCGAAACGCACGTTTCGCTGCAAAAGCGGCGTTTTGGAGCACGAAACGCACGTTTAGCGTCAAAACTGTGCAAAAGCAGCGATTCGGTGCACGAATCGTACGTTTCTTGCCAAAACGGAGCAAAAGCGCCGATTCGGTGCACGAAACGCACGTCTCGCAGCAAAAGCGGCGTTTTGGTGCACGAAACGCATGTTTCTTGCCAAAACGGAGCAAAAGCGCCGATTCGGTGCGCGAAACGCACGTTTCGCTGCAAAAGCGGCGTTTTGGAGCACGAAACGCACGTTTAGCGTCAAAACTGTGCAAAAGCAGCGATTTGGTGCACGAAACGCACGTTTCGCCGCAAAAGCGGCGTTTTGGTGCACGGAACGCACGTTTAGCGTCAAAACTGTGCAAAAGCAGCGATTTGGTGCACGAAACGCACGTTTCTTGCCAAAACGGAACAAAAGCGCCGATTCGGTGCGCGAAATGCACGTTTCGCTGCAAAAGCAGCGATTTGGTGCACGAAACGCACGTTTCGCAGCAAAAGCGGCGTTTTGGTGCACGGAACGCACGTTTAGCGTCAAAACTGTGCAAAAGCAGCGATTTGGTGCACGAAACGCACGTTTCTTGCCAAAACGGAACAAAAGCGCCGATTCGGTGCGCGAAATGCACGTTTCGCTGCAAAAGCGGCGTTTTGGTGCACGAAACGCACGTTTCTTGGCAAAACGGATCAAAAGCGCCGATTCGGTGCGCGAAACGCACGTTTCGCTGCAAAAGCGGCGTTTTGGAGCACGAAACGCACGTTTAGCGTCAAAACTGTGCAAAAGCAGCGATTTGGTGCACGAAACGCACGTTTCTTGCCAAAACGGAGCAAAAGCGCCGATTCGGTGCGCGAAACGCACGTATCGCTGCAAAAGCGGCGTTTTGGTGCACGAAACGCACGTTTAGCGTCAAAACTGTGCAAAAGCAGCGATTTGGAGCACGAAACGCACGTTTCGCTGCAAAAGCGTCGTTTTGGTGCACGAAGCGCACGTTTAGAGTCAAAACTGTGCAAAAGCGCCGATTCGGTGCGCGAAACGCACGTTTCGCTGCAAAAGCGGCGTTTTCGAGCACGAAACGCACGTTTAGCGTCAAAACTGTGCAAAAGCAGCGATTTGGTGCACGAATCGTACGTTTCTTGCCAAAACGGAGCAAAAGCGGCGATTCGGTGCACGAAACGCACGTTTAGCGTCAAAACTGTGCAAAAGCAGCGATTTGGTGCACGAAACGCACGTTTCTTGCCAAAACGTAGCAAAAGCGCCGATTCGGTGCACGAATCGTACGTTTCTTGCCAAAACGGAGCAAAAGCGGCGATTCGGTGCACGAAACGCACGTTTAGCGCCCAAACTGTGCAAGAGCACCGATTTGGTGCACGAAACGCACGTTTCGCTGCAAAAGCGGCGTTTCGGCGCACGAAAAGTACGTTTAGCGTCAGAACTGTGCAAAAGCAGCGATTTGGTGAACGAAACGCACGTTTCTTGCCAAAACGGAGCAAAAGCGCCGATTCGGTGCGCGAAACGCACGTATCGCAGCAAAAGCGGCGTTTTGGTGCACGAAACGCATGTTTCTTGCCAAAACGGAGCAAAAGCGCCGATTCGGTGCGCGAAACGCACGTTTCGCTGCAAAAGCGGCGTTTTGGAGCACGAAACGCACGTTTAGCGTCAAAACTGTGCAAAAGCAGCGATTTGGTGCACGAAACGCACGTTTCGCTGCAAAAGCGGCGTTTTGGTGCACGAAACGCACGTTTATCGTCAAAACTGTGCAAAGGCAGCGATTTGGTGCACGAAACGCACGTTTCTTGCCGAAACGGAGCAAAAGCGCCTATTCGGTGCGCGAAACGCACGTTTCGCTGCAAAAGCGGCGTTTTGATGCACGAAACGCACGTTTAGCGTCAAAACTGTGCAAAAGCAGCGATTTCGAGCACGAAATGCACGTTTCGCTGCAAAAGCGGCGTTTTGGTGCACGAAGCGCACGTTTAGAGTCAAAACTGTGCAAAAGCAGCGATCTGGAGCACGAAACGCACGTTTCTTGCCAAAACGGAGCAAAAGCGCCGATTCGGTGCGCGAAACGCACGTTTCGCTGCAAAAGCGGCGTTTTGGAGCACGAAACGCACGTTTAGCGTCAAAACTGTGCAAAAGCAGCGATTTGGTGCACGAAACGCACGTTTCGCTGCAAAAGCGGCGTTTTGGTGCACGAAACGCACGTTTAGCGTCAAAACTGTGCAAAGGCAGCGATTTGGAGCACGAAACGCACGTTTCGCTGCAAAAGCGGCGTTTTGGAGCACGAAACGCACGTTTAGCGTCAAAACTGTGCAAAAGCGCCGATTCGGTGCGCGAAACGCACGTTTCGCTGCAAAAGCGGCGTTTTGGTGCACGAAACGCACGTTTAGCGTCAAAACTGTGCAAAAGCAGCGATTTGGAGCACGAAACGCACGATTCTTGCCAAAACGGAGCAAAAGCGCCGATTTGGTGCGCGAAATGTACGTTTCGCTGCAAAAGCGGCGTTCTGGAGCACGAAACGCACGTTTAGCGTCAAAACTGTGCAAAAGCAGCGATTTGGTGCACGAAACGCACGTTTCGCTGCAAAAGCGGCGTTTTGGAGCACGAAACGCACGTTTAGCGTCAAAACTGTGCAAAAGCAGTGATTTGGTGCACGAAACGCACGTTTCGCTGCAAAAGCGGCGTTTTGGTGCACGAAACGCACGTTTAGCGTCAAAACTGTGCAAAAGCAGCGATTTGGTGCACGAAACGCACGTTTCTTGCCAAAACGGAGCAAGAGCGGCGATTCGGTGCGCGAAACGCACGTATCGCTGCAAAAGCGGCGTTTTGGTGCACGAAACGCACGTTTAGCGTCAAAACTGTGCAGAAGCAGCGATTTGGAGCACGAAACGCACGATTCTTGCCAAAACGGAGCAAAAGCGCCGATTCGGTGCGCGAAACGCACGTTTCGCTGCAAAAGCGGCGTTTTGGTGCACGAAACGCACGTTTAGCGTCAAAACTGTGCAAAAGCAGCGATTTGGAGCACGAAACGCACGTTTCGCTGCAAAAGCGACGTTTTGGTGCACGAAGCGCACGTTTAGAGTCAAAACTGTGCAAAAGCAGCGATTTTGAGCACGAAACGCACGTTTCTTGCCAAAACGGAGCAAAAGCGCCGATTCGGTGCGCGAAACGCACGTTTCGCTGCAAAAGCGGCGTTTTGGAGCACGAAACGCACGTTTAGCGTCAAAAATGTGCAAAGGCAGCGATTTGGAGCACGAAACGCACGTTTCGCCGCAAAAGCGGCGTTTTGGTGCACGAAGCGCACGTTTAGAGTCAAAACTGTGCAAAAGCAGCGATTTGGAGCACGAAACGCACGATTCTTGCCAAAACGGAGCAAAAGCGCCGATTCGGTGCGCGAAACGTACGTTTCGCTGCAAAAGCGGCGTTTTGATGCACGAAACGCACGTTTAGCGTCAAAACTGTGCAAAAGCAGCGATTTTGAGCACGAAACGCACGTTTCTTGCCAAAACGGAGCAAAAGCGCCGATTCGGTGCGCGAAACGCACGTTTCGCTGCAAAAGCGGCGTTTTGGAGCACGAAACGCACGTTTAGCGTTAAAAATGTGCAAAGGCAGCGATTTGGAGCACGAAACGCACGTTTCGCCGCAAAAGCGGCGTTTTGGTGCACGAAGCGCACGTTTAGAGTCAAAACTGTGCAAAAGCAGCGATTTGGAGCACGAAACGCACGATTCTTGCCAAAACGGAGCAAAAGCGCCGATTCGGTGCGCGAAACGTACGTTTCGCTGCAAAAGCGGCGTTTTGATGCACGAAACGCACGTTTAGCGTCAAAACTGTGCAAAAGCAGCGATTTGGAGCACGAAACGCACGATTCTTGCCAACACGGAGCAAAAGCGCGGATTCGGTGCGCGAAACGTACATTTCGCTGCAAAAGCGGCGTTTTGGAGCACGAAACGCACGTTTAGCGTCAAAACTGTGCAAAAGCAGTGATTTGGTGCACGAAACGCACGTTTCGCTGCAAAAGCGGCGTTTTGGTGCACGAAACGCACGTTTAGCGTCAAAACTGTGCAAAAGCAGCGATTTGGTGCACGAAACGCACGTTTCTTGCCAAAACGGAGCAAGAGCGGCGATTCGGTGCGCGAAACGCACGTATCGCTGCAAAAGCGGCGTTTTGGTGCACGAAACGCACGTTTAGCGTCAAAACTGTGCAGAAGCAGCGAGTTGGAGCACGAAACGCACGATTCTTGCCAAAACGGAGCAAAAGCGCCGATTCGGTGCGCGAAACGCACGTTTCGCTGCAAAAGCGGCGTTTTGGTGCACGAAACGCACGTTTAGCGTCAAAACTGTGCAAAAGCAGCGATTTGGAGCACGAAACGCACGCTTCGCTGCAAAAGCGACGTTTTGGTGCACGAAGCGCACGTTTAGAGTCAAAACTGTGCAAAAGCAGCGATTTTGAGCACGAAACGCACGTTTCTTGCCAAAACGGAGCAAAAGCGCCGATTCGGTGCGCGAAACGCACGTTTCGCTGCAAAAGCGGCGTTTTGGAGCACGAAACGCACGTTTAGCGTCAAAAATGTGCAAAGGCAGCGATTTGGAGCACGAAACGCACGTTTCGCCGCAAAAGCGGCGTTTTGGTGCACGAAGCGCACGTTTAGAGTCAAAACTGTGCAAAAGCAGCGATTTGGAGCACGAAACGCACGATTCTTGCCAAAACGGAGCAAAAGCGCCGATTCGGTGCGCGAAACGTACGTTTCGCTGCAAAAGCGGCGTTTTGATGCACGAAACGCACGTTTAGCGTCAAAACTGTGCAAAAGCAGCGATTTTGAGCACGAAACGCACGTTTCTAGCCAAAACGGAGCAAAAGCGCCGATTCGGTGCGCGAAACGCACGTTTCGCTGCAAAAGCGGCGTTTTGGAGCACGAAACGCACGTTTAGCGTCAAAAATGTGCAAAGGCAGCGATTTGGAGCACGAAACGCACGTTTCGCCGCAAAAGCGGCGTTTTGGTGCACGAAGCGCACGTTTAGAGTCAAAACTGTGCAAAAGCAGCGATTTGGAGCACGAAACGCACGATTCTTGCCAAAACGGAGCAAAAGCGCCGATTCGGTGCGCGAAACGTACGTTTCGCTGCAAAAGCGGCGTTTTGATGCACGAAACGCACGTTTAGCGTCAAAACTGTGCAAAAGCAGCGATTTGGAGCACGAAACGCACGATTCTTGCCAACACGGAGCAAAAGCGCGGATTCGGTGCGCGAAACGTACATTTCGCTGCAAAAGCGGCGTTTTGGAGCACGAAACGCACGTTTAGCGTCAAAACTGTGCAAAAGCAGTGATTTGGTGCACGAAACGCACGTTTCGCTGCAAAAGCGGCGTTTTGGTGCACGAAACGCACGTTTAGCGTCAAAACTGTGCAAAAGCAGCGATTTGGTGCACGAAACGCACGTTTCTTGCCAAAACGGAGCAAGAGCGGCGATTCGGTGCGCGAAACGCACGTATCGCTGCAAAAGCGGCGTTTTGGTGCACGAAACGCACGTTTAGCGTCAAAACTGTGCAGAAGCAGCGAGTTGGAGCACGAAACGCACGATTCTTGCCAAAACGGAGCAAAAGCGCCGATTCTGTGCGCGAAACGCACGTTTCGCTGCAAAAGCGGCGTTTTGGTGCACGAAACGCACGTTTAGCGTCAAAACTGTGCAAAAGCAGCGATTTGGAGCACGAAACGCACGTTTCGCTGCAAAAGCGACGTTTTGGTGCACGAAGCGCACGTTTAGAGTCAAAACTGTGCAAAAGCAGCGATTTTGAGCACGAAACGCACGTTTCTTGCCAAAACGGAGCAAAAGCGCCGATTCGGTGCGCGAAACGCACGTTTCGCCGCAAAAGCGGCGTTTTGGTGCACGAAGCGCACGTTTATAGTCAAAACTGTGCAAAAGCAGCGATTTGGAGCACGAAACGCACGATTCTTGCCAAAACGGAGCAAAAGCGCCGATTCGGTGCGCGAAACGTACGTTTCGCTGCAAAAGCGGCGTTTTGATGCACGAAACGCACGTTTAGCGTCAAAACTGTGCAAAAGCAGCGATTTGGAGCACGAAACGCACGATTCTTGCCAAAACGGAGCAAAAGCGCCGATTCGGTGCGCGAAACGCACGTTTCGCTGCAAAAGCGGCGTTTTGGTGCACGAAACGCACGTTTAGCGTCAAAACTGTGCAAAAGCAGCGATTTGGAGCACGAAACGCACGTTTCGCTGCAAAAGCGACGTTTTGGTGCACGAAGCGCACGTTTAGAGTCAAAACTGTGCAAAAGCAGCGATTTTGAGCACGAAACGCACGTTTCTTGCCAAAACGGAGCAAAAGCGCCGATTCGGTGCGCGAAACGCACGTTTCGCTGCAAAAGCGGCGTTTTGGAGCACGAAACGCACGTTTCGCCGCAAAAGCGGCGTTTTGGTGCACGAAGCGCACGTTTAGAGTCAAAACTGTGCAAAAGCAGCGATTTGGAGCACGAAACGCACGATTCTTGCCAAAACGGAGCAAAAGCGCCGATTCGGTGCGCGAAACGTACGTTTCGCTGCAAAAGCGGCGTTTTGATGCACGAAACGCACGTTTAGCGTCAAAACTGTGCAAAAGCAGCGATTTGGAGCACGAAACGCACAATTCTTGCCAAAACGGAGCAAAAGCGCCGATTCGGTGCGCGAAACGTACGTTTCGCTGCAAAAGCGGCGTTTTGGAGCACGAAACGCACGTTTAGCGTCAAAACTGTGCAAAAGCAGTGATTTGGTGCACGAAACGCACGTTTCGCTGCAAAAGCGGCGTTTTGGTGCACGAAACGCACGTTTAGCGTCAAAACTGTGCAAAAGCAGCGATTTGGTGCACGAAACGCACGTTTCTTGCCAAAACGGAGCAAGAGCGGCGATTCGATGCTCGAAACGCACGTATCGCTGCAAAAGCGGCGTTTTGGTGCACGAAACGCACGTTTAGCGTCAAAACTGTGCAAAAGCAGCGATTTGGAGCACGAAACGCACGTTTCGCTGCAAAAGCGGCGTTTTGGTACACGAAGCGGAAGTTTAGAGTCAAAACTGTGCAAAAGCAGCGATTTGGTGCACGAAACGCACGTTTCGCTGCAAAAGCGGCGTTTTGGAGCACGAAACGCACGTTTAGCGTCAAAACTGTGCAAAAGCAGCGATTTGGTGCACGAAACGCACGTTTCTTGCCAAAACGGAGCAAAAGCGCCGATTCGGTGCGCGAAACGCACGTTTCGCTGCAAAAGCGGCGTTTTGGAGCACGAAACGCAGGTTTAGCGCCAAAACTGTGCAAAAGCAGCGATTTGGTGCACGAAACGCACGTTTCGCTGCAAAAGCGGCGTTTTGGTGCACGGAACGCACGTTTAGCGTCAAAACTGTGGACAAGCAGCGATTTGGTGCACGAAACGCACGTTTCGCTGCAAAAGCGGCGTTTTGGTGCACGAAACGCACGTTTAGCGTCAAAACTGTGCAAAAGCAGCGATTTGGTGCACGAAACGCACGCTTCTTGCCAATACGGAGCAAAAGCGCCAATTCGGTGCGCGAAACGCACGTTTCTTGCCAAAACAGTGCAAAAGCGGGGATTCGGTGCGCGAAACGCACGTTTCGTTGCAAAAGCTGCGTTTTGGTGCACGAAACGCACGTTTAGCGTCAAAACTGTGCAGAAGCAGCGATTTGGAGCACGAAACGCACGTTTCTTGCCAAAACGGAGCAAAAGCGCCGATTCGGTGCGCGAAACGCACGTATCGCTGCAAAAGCGGCGTTTTGGAGCGCGAAACGCACGTTTAGCGTCAAAACTGTGCAAAAGCAGCGATTTGGTGCACGAAACGCACGTTTCGCTGCAAAAGCGGCGTTTTGGTACACGAAGCGCAAGTTTAGAGTCAAAACTGTGCAAAAGCAGCGATTTGGAGCACGAAACGCACGTTTCGCTGCAAAAGCGACGTTTTGGTGCACGAAGCGCACGTTTAGAGTCAAAACTGTGCAAAAGCAGCGATTTTGAGCACGAAACGCACGTTTCTTGCCAAAACGGAGCAAAAGCGCCGATTCGGTGCGCGAAACGCACGTTTCGCTGCAAAAGCGGCGTTTTGGAGCACGAAACGCACGTTTCGCCGCAAAAGCGGCGTTTTGGTGCACGAAGCGCACGTTTAGAGTCAAAACTGTGCAAAAGCAGCGATTTGGAGCACGAAACGCACGATTCTTGCCAAAACGGAGCAAAAGCGCCGATTCGGTGCGCGAAACGTACGTTTCGCTGCAAAAGCGGCGTTTTGATGCACGAAACGCACGTTTAGCGTCAAAACTGTGCAAAAGCAGCGATTTGGAGCACGAAACGCACGATTCTTGCCAAAACGGAGCAAAAGCGCCGATTCGGTGCGCGAAACGTACGTTTCGCTGCAAAAGCGGCGTTTTGGAGCACGAAACGCACGTTTAGCGTCAAAACTGTGCAAAAGCAGTGATTTGGTGCACGAAACGCACGTTTCGCTGCAAAAGCGGCGTTTTGGTGCACGAAACGCACGTTTAGCGTCAAAACTGTGCAAAAGCAGCGATTTGGTGCACGAAACGCACGTTTCTTGCCAAAACGGAGCAAGAGCGGCGATTCGGTGCTCGAAACGCACGTATCGCTGCAAAAGCGGCGTTTTGGTGCACGAAACGCACGTTTAGCGTCAAAACTGTGCAAAAGCAGCGATTTGGAGCACGAAACGCACGTTTCGCTGCAAAAGCGGCGTTTTGGTACACGAAGCGGAAGTTTAGAGTCAAAACTGTGCAAAAGCAGCGATTTGGTGCACGAAACGCACGTTTCGCTGCAAAAGCGGCGTTTTGGAGCACGAAACGCACGTTTAGCGTCAAAACTGTGCAAAAGCAGCGATTTGGTGCACGAAACGCACGTTTCTTGCCAAAACGGAGCAAAAGCGCCGATTCGGTGCGCGAAACGCACGTTTCGCTGCAAAAGCGGCGTTTTGGAGCACGAAACGCAGGTTTAGCGCCAAAACTGTGCAAAAGCAGCGATTTGGTGCACGAAACGCACGTTTCGCTGCAAAAGCGGCGTTTTGGTGCACGGAACGCACGTTTAGCGTCAAAACTGTGGACAAGCAGCGATTTGGTGCACGAAACGCACGTTTCGCTGCAAAAGCGGCGTTTTGGTGCACGAAACGCACGTTTAGCGTCAAAACTGTGCAAAAGCAGCGATTTGGTGCACGAAACGCACGCTTCTTGCCAATACGGAGCAAAAGCGCCAATTCGGTGCGCGAAACGCACGTTTCTTGCCAAAACAGTGCAAAAGCGGGGATTCGGTGCGCGAAACGCACGTTTCGTTGCAAAAGCTGCGTTTTGGTGCACGAAACGCACGTTTAGCGTCAAAACTGTGCAGAAGCAGCGATTTGGAGCACGAAACGCACGTTTCTTGCCAAAACGGAGCAAAAGCGCCGATTCGGTGCGCGAAACGCACGTATCGCTGCAAAAGCGGCGTTTTGGAGCGCGAAACGCACGTTTAGCGTCAAAACTGTGCAAAAGCAGCGATTTGGTGCACGAAACGCACGTTTCGCTGCAAAAGCGGCGTTTTGGTACACGAAACGCACGTTTCTTGCCAAAACAGTGCAAAAGCGGGGATTCGGTGCGCGAAACGCACGTTTCGTTGCAAAAGCTGCGTTTTGGTGCACGAAACGCACGTTTAGCGTCAAAACTGTGCAGAAGCAGCGATTTGGAGCACGAAACGCACGTTTCTTGCCAAAACGGAGCAAAAGCGCCGATTCGGTGCGCGAAACGCACGTATCGCTGCAAAAGCGGCGTTTTGGAGCGCGAAACGCACGTTTAGCGTCAAAACTGTGCAAAAGCAGCGATTTGGTGCACGAAACGCACGTTTCGCTGCAAAAGCGGCGTTTTGGTACACGAAGCGCAAGTTTAGAGTCAAAACTGTGCAAAAGCAGCGATTTGGTGCACGAAACGCACGTTTCGCTGCAAAAGCGGCGTTTTGGAGCACGAAACGCACGTTTAGCGTCAAAACTGTGCAAAAGCAGCGATTTGGTGCACGAAACGCACGTTTCTTGCCAAAACGGAGCAAAAGCGCCGATTCGGTGCGTGAAACGCACGTTTCGCTGCAAAAGCGGCGTTTTGGAGCACGAAACGCAGGTTTAGCGCCAAAACTGTGCAAAAGCAGCGATTTGGTGCACGAAACGCACGTTTCGCTGCAAAAGCGGCGTTTTGGTGCACGGAACGCACGTTTAGCGTCAAAACTGTGGACAAGCAGCGATTTGGTGCACGAAACGCACGTTTCGCTGCAAAAGCGGCGATTCGGTGCACGAAACGCACGTTTTGTTGCAAAAGCGGCGTCTTGGTGCACGAAACGCACGTTTAGCGTCAAAACTGTGCAAAAGCAGCGATTTGGAGCACGAAACGCACGTTTCTTGCCAAAACGGAGCAAAAGCGCCGATTCGGTGCGCGAAACGCCCGTATCGCTGCAAAAGCGGCGTTTTGGAGCACGAAACGCACGTTTAGCGCCAAAACGGAGCAAAAGCGCCGATTCGGTGCGCGAAAAGCACGTTTCGCTGCAAAAGCGGCGTTTTGGAGCACGAAACGCACGTTTAGCGTCAAAACTGTGCAAAAGCAGCGATTTGGTGCGCGAAACGCACGTTTCTTGCCAAAACAGTGCAAAAGCGGCGATTCGTGCGCGAAACGCACGTTTCGTTGCAAAAGCGGCGTTTTGGTGCACGAAACGCACGTTTAGCGTCAAAACTGTGCAAAAGCAGCGATTTGGAGCACGAAACGCACGTTTCTTGCCAAAACGGAGCAAAAGCGCCGATTCGGTGCGCGAAAAGCACGTTTCGCTGCAAAAGCGGCGTTTTCGTGCACGAAACGCACGTTTAGCGTCAAAACTGTGCAAATGCAGCGATTTGGAGCACGAAACGCACGTTTCTTGCCAAAACGGAGCAAAAGCGCCAATTCGGTGCGCGAAACGCACGTTTCGCTGCAAAAGCGGCGTTTTGGAGCACGAAACGCACGTTTAGCGTCAAAACTGTGCAAAAGCAGCGATTTGGTGCACGAATCGCACGTTTTTTGCCAAAACGGAGCAAAAGCGCCGATTCGGTGCGCGAAACGCACGTTTCGCTGCAATAGCGGCGTTTTGGTGCACGAAACGCTCGTTTCTTGGCAAAACGGATCAAAAGCGCCGATTCGGTGCGCGAAACACACGTTTCGATGCAAAAGCGGCGTTTTGGAGCACGAAACGCACGTTTAGCGTCAAAACAGTGCAAAAGCAGCGATTTGGTGCACGAAACGCACGTTTCTTGCCAAAACGGAGCAAAAGCGACGATTCGGTGCGCGAAACGCACGTATCGCTGCAAAAGCGGCGTTTTGGTGCACGAAACGCACGTTTAGCGTCAAAACTGTGCAAAAGCAGCGATCTGGAGCACGAAACGCACGTTTCGCTGCAAAAGCGGCGTGTTGGTGCACGAAGCGCACGTTTAGAGTCAAAACTGTGCAAAAGCAGCGATTTGGAGCACGAAACGCACGTTTCTTGCCAAAGCGGAGCAAAAGCGCCGATTCGGTGCGCGAAACGCACGTTTCGCTGCAAAAGTGGCGTTTTGGAGCACGAAACGCACGTTTCGCTGCAAAAGCGGCGTTTTGGTGCACGGAACGCACGTTTAGCGTCAAAACTGTGGACAAGCAGCGATTTGGTGCACGAAACGCACGTTTCGCTGCAAAAGCGGCGTTTTGGTGCACGAAACGCACGTTTAGCGTCAAAACTGTTCAAAAGCAGCGATTTGGTGCACGAAACGCACGCTTCTTGCCAATACGGAGCAAAAGCGCCAATTCGGTGCGCGAAACGCACGTTTCTTGCCAAAACAGTGCAAAAGCGGGGATTCGGTGCGCGAAACGCACGTTTCGTTGCAAAAGCGGCGTTTTGGTGCACGAAACGCACGTTTAGCGTCAAAACTGTGCAGAAGCAGCGATTTGGAGCACGAAACGCACGTTTCTTGCCAAAACGGAGCAAAAGCGCCGATTCGGTGCGCGAAACGCACGTATCGCTGCAAAAGCGGCGTTTTGGAGCACGAAACGCACGTTTAGCGTCAAAACTGTGCAAAAGCAGCGATTTGGTGCACGAAACGCACGTTTCGCTGCAAAAGCGGCGTTTTGGTGCACGAAACGCACGTTTCGCTGCAAAAGCGGCGTTTTGGTGCACGAAACGCACGTTTAGCGTCAAAACTGTGCAAAAGCAGCGATTTGGTGCACGAAACGCACGCTTCTTGCTAAAACGGAGCAAAAGCGCCAATTCGGTGCGCGAAACGCACGTTTCTTGCCAAAACGCAGCAAAAGCGCCGATTCGGTGCGCGAAACGCACGTATCGCTGCAACAGCGGCGTTTTGGAGCACGAAACGCACGTTTAGCGCCAAAACGGAGCAAAAGCGCCGATTCGGTGCGCGAAAAGCACGTTTCGCTGCAAAAGCGGCGTTTTGGAGCACGAAACGCACGTTTAGCGTCAAAACTGTGCAAAAGCAGCGATTTGGTGCGCGAAACGCACGTTTCGCTGCAAAAGCGGCGTTTTGGTGCACGAAACGCACGTTTAGCGTCAAAACTGTGCAAAAGCAGCGATTTGGTGCACGAAACGCACGCTTCTTGCCAATACGGAGCAAAAGCGCCAATTCGGTGCGCGAAACGCACGTTTCTTGCCAAAACAGTGCAAAAGCGGGGATTCGGTGCGCGAAACGCACGTTTCGTTGCAAAAGCGGCGTTTTGGTGCACGAAACGCACGTTTAGCGTCAAAACTGTGCAAAAGCAGCGATTTGGTGCACGAAACGCACGTTTCGCTGCAAAAGCGGCGTTTTGGTGCACGAAACGCACGTTTAGCGTCAAAACTGTGCAAAAGCAGCGATTTGGTGCGCGAAATGCACGTTTCTTGCCAAAACAGTGCAAAAGCGGCGATTCGGTGCGCAAAACACACGTTTCGTTGCAAAAGCGGCGTTTTGGTGCACGAAACGCACGTTTAGCGTCAAAACTGTGCAAATGCAGCGATTTGGAGCACGAAACGCACGTTTCTTGCCAAAGCGGAGCAAAAGCGCCAATTCGGTGCGCGAAACGCACGTTTCGCTGCAAAAGCGGCGCTTTGGAGCACGAAACGCACGTTTAGCGTCAAAACTGTGCAAAAGCAGCGATTTGGTGCACGAATCGCACGTTTCTTGCCAAAACGGAGCAAAAGCGACGATTCGGTGCGCGAAACGCACGTATCGCTGCAAAAGCGGCGTTTTGGTGCACGAAACGCACGTTTAGTGTCAAAACTGTGCAAAAGCAGCGATCTGGAGCACGAAACGCACGTTTCGCTGCAAAAGCGGCGTGTTGGTGCACGAAACGCTCGTTTCTTGGCAAAACGGATCAAAAGCGCCGATTCGGTGCGCGAAACACACGTTTCGATGCAAAAGCGGCGTTTTGGAGCACGAAACGCACGTTTAGCGTCAAAACAGTGCAAAAGCAGCGATTTGGTGCACGAAACGCACGTTTCTTGCCAAAACGGAGCAAAAGCGACGATTCGGTGCGCGAAACGCACGTATCGCTGCAAAAGCGGCGTTTTGGTGCACGAAACGCACGTTTAGCGTCAAAACTGTGCAAAAGCAGCGATCTGGAGCACGAAACGCACGTTTCGCTGCAAAAGCGGCGTGTTGGTGCACGAAGCGCACGTTTAGAGTCAAAACTGTGCAAAAGCAGCGATTTGGAGCACGAAACGCACGTTTCTTGCCAAAGCGGAGCAAAAGCGCCGATTCGGTGCGCGAAACGCACGTTTCGCTGCAAAAGTGGCGTTTTGGAGCACGAAACGCACGTTTCGCTGCAAAAGCGGCGTTTTGGTGCACGGAACGCACGTTTAGCGTCAAAACTGTGGACAAGCAGCGATTTGGTGCACGAAACGCACGTTTCGCTGCAAAAGCGGCGTTTTGGTGCACGAAACGCACGTTTAGCGTCAAAACTGTTCAAAAGCAGCGATTTGGTGCACGAAACGCACGCTTCTTGCCAATACGGAGCAAAAGCGCCAATTCGGTGCGCGAAACGCACGTTTCTTGCCAAAACAGTGCAAAAGCGGGGATTCGGTGCGCGAAACGCACGTTTCGTTGCAAAAGCGGCGTTTTGGTGCACGAAACGCACGTTTAGCGTCAAAACTGTGCAGAAGCAGCGATTTGGAGCACGAAACGCACGTTTCTTGCCAAAACGGAGCAAAAGCGCCGATTCGGTGCGCGAAACGCACGTATCGCTGCAAAAGCGGCGTTTTGGAGCACGAAACGCACGTTTAGCGTCAAAACTGTGCAAAAGCAGCGATTTGGTGCACGAAACGCACGTTTCGCTGCAAAAGCGGCGTTTTGGTGCACGAAACGCACGTTTCGCTGCAAAAGCGGCGTTTTGGTGCACGAAACGCACGTTTAGCGTCAAAACTGTGCAAAAGCAGCGATTTGGTGCACGAAACGCACGCTTCTTGCTAAAACGGAGCAAAAGCGCCAATTCGGTGCGCGAAACGCACGTTTCTTGCCAAAACGCAGCAAAAGCGCCGATTCGGTGCGCGAAACGCACGTATCGCTGCAACAGCGGCGTTTTGGAGCACGAAACGCACGTTTAGCGCCAAAACGGAGCAAAAGCGCCGATTCGGTGCGCGAAAAGCACGTTTCGCTGCAAAAGCGGCGTTTTGGAGCACGAAACGCACGTTTAGCGTCAAAACTGTGCAAAAGCAGCGATTTGGTGCGCGAAACGCACGTTTCGCTGCAAAAGCGGCGTTTTGGTGCACGAAACGCACGTTTAGCGTCAAAACTGTGCAAAAGCAGCGATTTGGTGCACGAAACGCACGCTTCTTGCCAATACGGAGCAAAAGCGCCAATTCGGTGCGCGAAACGCACGTTTCTTGCCAAAACAGTGCAAAAGCGGGGATTCGGTGCGCGAAACGCACGTTTCGTTGCAAAAGCGGCGTTTTGGTGCACGAAACGCACGTTTAGCGTCAAAACTGTGCAAAAGCAGCGATTTGGTGCACGAAACGCACGTTTCGCTGCAAAAGCGGCGTTTTGGTGCACGAAACGCACGTTTAGCGTCAAAACTGTGCAAAAGCAGCGATTTGGTGCGCGAAACGCACGTTTCTTGCCAAAACAGTGCAAAAGCGGCGATTCGGTGCGCAAAACACACGTTTCGTTGCAAAAGCGGCGTTTTGGTGCACGAAACGCACGTTTAGCGTCAAAACTGTGCAAATGCAGCGATTTGGAGCACGAAACGCACGTTTCTTGCCAAAGCGGAGCAAAAGCGCCAATTCGGTGCGCGAAACGCACGTTTCGCTGCAAAAGCGGCGCTTTGGAGCACGAAACGCACGTTTAGCGTCAAAACTGTGCAAAAGCAGCGATTTGGTGCACGAATCGCACGTTTCTTGCCAAAACGGAGCAAAAGCGACGATTCGGTGCGCGAAACGCACGTATCGCTGCAAAAGCGGCGTTTTGGTGCACGAAACGCACGTTTAGTGTCAAAACTGTGCAAAAGCAGCGATCTGGAGCACGAAACGCACGTTTCGCTGCAAAAGCGGCGTGTTGGTGCACGAAGCGCACGTTTAGAGTCAAAACTGTGCAAAAGCAGCGATTTGGAGCACGAAACGCACGTTTCTTGCCAAAGCGGAGCAAAAGCGCCGATTCGGTGCGCGAAACGCACGTTTCGCTGCAAAAGCGGCGTTTTGGAGCACGAAACGCAGGTTTAGCGCCAAAACTGTGCAAAAGCAGCGATTTGGTGCACGAAACGCACGTTTCGCTGCAAAAGCGGCGTTTTGGTGCACGAAACGCACGTTTAGCGTCAAAACTGTGCAAAAGCAGCGATTTGGTGCACGAAACGCACGCTTCTTGCCAATACGGAGCAAAAGCGCCAATTCGGTGCGCGAAACGCACGTTTCTTGCCAAAACAGTGCAAAAGCGGGGATTCGGTGCGCGAAACGCACGTTTCGTTGCAAAAGCGGCGTTTTGGTGCACGAAACGCACGTTTAGCGTCAAAACTGTGCAGAAGCAGCGATTTGTAGCACGAAACGCACGTTTCTTGCCAAAACGGAGCAAAAGCGCCGATTCGGTGCGCGAAACGCACGTATCGCTGCAAAAGCGGCGTTTTGGAGCACGAAACGCACGTTTAGCGTCAAAACTGTGCAAAAGCAGCGATTTGGTGCACGAAACGCACGTTTCGCTGCAAAAGCGGCGTTTTGGTGCACGAAACGCACGTTTAGCGTCAAAACTGTGCAAAAGCAGCGATTTGGTGCACGAAACGCACGCTTCTTGCTAAAACGGAGCAAAAGCGCCAATTCGGTGCGCGAAACGCACGTTTCTTGCCAAAACGGAGCAAAAGCGCCAATTCGGTGCGCGAAACGCACGTATCGCTGCAACAGCGGCGTTTTGGAGCACGAAACGCACGTTTAGCGCCAAAACGGAGCAAAAGCGCCGATTCGGTGCGCGAAAAGCACGTTTCGCTGCAAAAGCGGCGTTTTGGAGCACGAAACGCACGTTTAGCGTCAAAACTGTGCAAAAGCAGCGATTTGGTGCGCGAAACGCACGTTTCTTGCCAAAACAGTGCAAAAGCGGCGATTCGGTGCGCGAAACGCACGTTTCGTTGCAAAAGCGGCGTTTTGGTGCACGAAACGCACGTTTAGCGTCAAAACTGTGCAGAAGCAGCGATTTGTAGCACGAAACGCACGCTTCTTGCCAATACGGAGCAAAAGCGCCAATTCGGTGCGCGAAACGCACGTTTCTTGCCAAAACAGTGCAAAAGCGGGGATTCGGTGCGCGAAACGCACGTTTCGTTGCAAAAGCGGCGTTTTGGTGCACGAAACGCACGTTTAGCGTCAAAACTGTGCAGAAGCAGCGATTTGTAGCACGAAACGCACGTTTCTTGCCAAAACGGAGCAAAAGCGCCGATTCGGTGCGCGAAACGCACGTATCGCTGCAAAAGCGGCGTTTTGGAGCACGAAACGCACGTTTAGCGTCAAAACTGTGCAAAAGCAGCGATTTGGTGCACGAAACGCACGTTTCGCTGCAAAAGCGGCGTTTTGGTGCACGAAACGCACGTTTAGCGTCAAAACTGTGCAAAAGCAGCGATTTGGTGCACGAAACGCACGCTTCTTGCTAAAACGGAGCAAAAGCGCCAATTCGGTGCGCGAAACGCACGTTTCTTGCCAAAACGGAGCAAAAGCGCCAATTCGGTGCGCGAAACGCACGTATCGCTGCAACAGCGGCGTTTTGGAGCACGAAACGCACGTTTAGCGCCAAAACGGAGCAAAAGCGCCGATTCGGTGCGCGAAAAGCACGTTTCGCTGCAAAAGCGGCGTTTTGGAGCACGAAACGCACGTTTAGCGTCAAAACTGTGCAAAAGCAGCGATTTGGTGCGCGAAACGCACGTTTCTTGCCAAAACAGTGCAAAAGCGGCGATTCGGTGCGCGAAACGCACGTTTCGTTGCAAAAGCGGCGTTTTGGTGCACGAAACGCACGTTTAGCGTCAAAACTGTGCAGAAGCAGCGATTTGTAGCACGAAACGCACGTTTCTTGCCAAAACGGAGCAAAAGCGCCGATTCGGTGCGCGAAACGCACGTATCGCTGCAAAAGCGGCGTTTTGGAGCACGAAACGCACGTTTAGCGTCAAAACTGTGCAAAAGCAGCGATTTGGTGCACGAAACGCACGCTTCTTGCTAAAACGGAGCAAGAGCGCCAATTCGGTGCGCGAAACGCACGTTTCTTGCCAAAACGGAGCAAAAGCGCCAATTCGGTGCGCGAAACGCACGTATCGCTGCAACAGCGGCGTTTTGGAGCACGAAACGCACGTTTAGCGCCAAAACGGAGCAAAAGCGCCGATTCGGTGCGCGAAACGCACGTATCGCTGCAAAAGCGGCGTTTTGGAGCACGAAACGCACGTTTAGCGTCAAAACTGTGCAAAAGCAGCGATTTGGTGCACGAAACGCACGCTTCTTGCTAAAACGGAGCAAGAGCGCCAATTCGGTGCGCGAAACGCACGTTTCTTGCCAAAACAGTGCAAAAGCGGCGATTCGGTGCGCGAAACGCACGTTTCGTTGCAAAAGCGGCGTTTTGGAGCACGAAACGCACGTTTAGCGTCAAAACTGTGCAAAAGCAGCGATTTGGTGCGCGAAACGCACGTTTCTTGCCAAAACAGTGCAAAAGCGGCGATTCGGTGCGCAAAACACACGTTTCGTTGCAAAAGCGGCGTTTTGGTGCACGAAACGCACGTTTAGCGTCAAAACTGTGCAAATGCAGCGATTTGGAGCACGAAACGCACGTTTCTTGCCAAAACGGAGCAAAAGCGCCAATTCGGTGCGCGAAACGCACGTTTCGCTGCAAAAGCGGCGTTTTGGAGCACGAAACGCACGTTTAGCGTCAAAACTGTGCAAAAGCAGCGATTTGGTGCACGAATCGCACGTTTCTTGCCAAAACGGAGCAAAAGCGCCGATTCGGTGCGCGAAACGCACGTTTCGCTGCAAAAGCGGCGTTTTGGAGCACGAAACGCACGTTTAGCGTCAAAACTGTGCAAAAGCAGCGATTTGGTGCACGAAACGCACGTTTCTTGCCAAAACGGAGCAAAAGCGCCGATTCGATGCGCGAAACGCACGTTTCGCTGCAAAAGCGGCGTTTTGGTGCACGAAACGCACGTTTCTTGCCAAAACAGTGCAAAAGCGGCGACTCGGTGCGCGAAACGCACGTTTCGTTGCAAAAGCGGCGTTTTGGTGCACGAAACGCACGTTTAGCGTCAAAACTGTGCAAAAGCAGCGATTTGGTGCGCGAAACGCACGTTTCTTGCCAAAACAGTGCAAAAGCGGCGATTCGGTGCGCAAAACACACGTTTCGTTGCAAAAGCGGCGTTTTGGTGCACGAAACGCACGTTTAGCGTCAAAACTGTGCAAAAGCAGCCATTTGGAGCACGAAACGCACGTTTCTTGCCAAAACGGAGCAAAAGCGCCAATTCGGTGCGCGAAACGCACGTTTCGCTGCAAAAGCGGCGTTTTGGAGCACGAAACGCACGTTTAGCGTCAAAACTGTGCAAAAGCAGCGATTTGGTGCACGAAACGCACGTTTCTTGCCAAAATGGAGCAAAAGCGCCGATTCGGTGCGCGAAACGCACGTTTCGCTGCAAAAGCGGCGTTTTGGTGTACGAAACGCACGTTTCTTGGCAAAACGGATCAAAAGCGCCGATTCGGTGCGCGAAACGCACGTTTCGCTGCAAAAGCGACGTTTTGGAGCACGAAACGCACGTTTAGCGTCAAAACTGTGCAAAAGCAGCGATTTGGTGCACGAAACGCACGTTTCTTGCCAAAACGGAGCAAAAGCGCCGATTCGGTGCGCGAAACGCACGTATCGTTGCAAAAGCGGCGTTTTGGTGCACGAAACGCACGTTTAGCGTCAAAACTGTGCAAAAGCAGCGATTTGGAGCACGGAACGCACGCTTCGCTGCAAAAGCGGCGTTTTGGTGCATGAAGCGCACGTTTAGAGTCAAAACTGTGCAAAAGCAGCGATTTGGTGCAGGAAACGCACGCTTCGCTGCAAAAGCGGCGTTTTGGTGCACGGAACGCACGTTTAGCGTCAAAACTGTGCACAAGCAGCGATTTGGTGCACGAAACGCACGCTTCTTGCCAAAACGGAGCAAAAGCGCCAATTCAGTGCGCGAAACGCACGTTTATTGCCAAAACAGTGCAAAAGCGGCGATTCGGTGCGCGAAACGCACGTTTCGTTGCAAAAGCAGCGTCTTGGTGCACGAAACGCACGTTTAGCGTCAAAACTGTGCAAAAGCGGCGACTCGGTGCGCGAAACGCACGTTTCGTTGCAAAAGCGGCGTTTTGGTGCACGAAACGCACGTTTAGAGTCAAAACTGTGCAAAAGCAGCGATTTTGAGCACGAAACGCACGTTTCTTGCCAAAACGGAGCAAAAGCGCCGATTCGGTGCGCGAAACGCACGTTTCGCTGCAAAAGCGGCGTTTTGGAGCACGAAACGCACGTTTAGCGTCAAAAATGTGCAAAGGCAGCGATTTGGAGCACGAAACTCACGTTTCGCCGCAAAAGCGGCGTTTTGGTGCACGAAGCGCACGTTTAGAGTCAAAACTGTGCAAAAGCAGCGATTTGGAGCACGAAACGCACGATTCTTGCCAAAACGGAGCAAAAGCGCCGATTCGGTGCGCGAAACGTACGTTTCGCTGCAAAAGCGGCGTTTTGATGCACGAAACGCACGTTTAGCGTCAAAACTGTGCAAAAGCAGCGATTTGGAGCACGAAACGCACGATTCTTGCCAACACGGAGCAAAAGCGCGGATTCGGTGCGCGAAACGTACATTTCGCTGCAAAAGCGGCGTTTTGGAGCACGAAACGCACGTTTAGCGTCAAAACTGTGCAAAAGCAGTGATTTGGTGCACGAAACGCACGTTTCGCTGCAAAAGCGGCGTATTGGTGCACGAAACGCACGTTTAGCGTCAAAACTGTGCAAAAGCAGCGATTTGGTGCACGAAACGCACGTTTCTTGCCAAAACGGAGCAAGAGCGGCGATTCGGTGCGCGAAACGCACGTATCGCTGCAAAAGCGGCGTTTTGGTGCACGAAACGCACGTTTAGCGTCAAAACTGTGCAGAAGCAGCGAGTTGGAGCACCAAACGCACGATTCTTGCCAAAACGGAGCAAAAGCGCCGATTCGGTGCGCGAAACGCACGTTTCGCTGCAAAAGCGGCGTTTTGGTGCACGAAACGCACGTTTAGCGTCAAAACTGTGCAAAAGCAGCGATTTGGAGCACGAAACGCACGTTTCGCTGCAAAAGCGACGTTTTGGTGCACGAAGCGCACGTTTAGAGTCAAAACTGTGCAAAAGCAGCGATTTTGAGCACGAAACGCACGTTTCTTGCCAAAACGGAGCAAAAGCGCCGATTCGGTGCGCGAAACGCACGTTTCGCTGCAAAAGCGGCGTTTTGGAGCACGAAACGCACGTTTAGCGTCAAAACTGTGCAAAGGCAGCGATTTGGAGCACGAAACGCACGTTTCGCCGCAAAAGCGGCGTTTTGGTGCACGAAGCGCACGTTTAGAGTCAAAACTGTGCAAAAGCAGCGATTTGGAGCACGAAACGCACGATTCTTGCCAAAACGGAGCAAAAGCGCCGATTCGGTGCGCGAAACGTACGTTTCGCTGCAAAAGCGGCGTTTTGATGCACGAAACGCACGTTTAGCGTCAAAACTGTGCAAAAGCAGCGATTTTGAGCACGAAACGCACGTTTCTTGCCAAAACGGAGCAAAAGCGCCGATTCGGTGCGCGAAACGCACGTTTCGCTGCAAAAGCGGCGTTTTGGAGCACGAAACGCACGTTTAGCGTCAAAAATGTGCAAAGGCAGCGATTTGGAGCACGAAACGCACGTTTCGCCGCAAAAGCGGCGTTTTGGTGCACGAAGCGCACGTTTAGAGTCAAAACTGTGCAAAAGCAGCGATTTGGAGCACGAAACGCACGATTCTTGCCAAAACGGAGCAAAAGCGCCGATTCGGTGCGCGAAACGTACGTTTCGCTGCAAAAGCGGCGTTTTGATGCACGAAACGCACGTTTAGCGTCAAAACTGTGCAAAAGCAGCGATTTGGAGCACGAAACGCACGATTCTTGCCAACACGGAGCAAAAGCGCGGATTCGGTGCGCGAAACGTACATTTCGCTGCAAAAGCGGCGTTTTGGAGCACGAAACGCACGTTTAGCGTCAAAACTGTGCAAAAGCAGTGATTTGGTGCACGAAACGCACGTTTCGCTGCAAAAGCGGCGTTTTGGTGCACGAAACGCACGTTTAGCGTCAAAACTGTGCAAAAGCAGCGATTTGGTGCACGAAACGCACGTTTCTTGCCAAAACGGAGCAAGAGCGGCGATTCGGTGCGCGAAACGCACGTATCGCTGCAAAAGCGGCGTTTTGGTGCACGAAACGCACGTTTAGCGTCAAAACTGTGCAGAAGCAGCGAGTTGGAGCACGAAACGCACGATTCTTGCCAAAACGGAGCAAAAGCGCCGATTCGGTGCGCGAAACGCACGTTTCGCTGCAAAAGCGGCGTTTTGGTGCACGAAACGCACGTTTAGCGTCAAAACTGTGCAAAAGCAGCGATTTGGAGCACGAAACGCACGTTTCGCTGCAAAAGCGACGTTTTGGTGCACGAAGCGCACGTTTAGAGTCAAAACTGTGCAAAAGCAGCGATTTTGAGCACGAAACGCACGTTTCTTGTCAAAACGGAGCAAAAGCGCCGATTCGGTGCGCGAAACGCACGTTTCGCTGCAAAAGCGGCGTTTTGGAGCACGAAACGCACGTTTAGCGTCAAAACTGTGCAAAGGCAGCGATTTGGAGCACGAAACGCACGTTTCGCCGCAAAAGCGGCGTTTTGGTGCACGAAGCGCACGTTTAGAGTCAAAACTGTGCAAAAGCAGCGATTTGGAGCACGAAACGCACGATTCTTGCCAAAACGGAGCAGAAGCGCCGATTCGGTGCGCGAAACGTACGTTTCGCTGCAAAAGCGGCGTTTTGATGCACGAAACGCACGTTTAGCGTCAAAACTGTGCAAAAGCAGCGATTTGGAGCACGAAACGCACGATTCTTGCCAACACGGAGCAAAAGCGCGGATTCGGTGCGCGAAACGTAGATCTCGCTGCAAAAGCGGCGTTTTGGAGCACGAAACGCACGTTTAGCGTCAAAACTGTGCAAAAGCAGTGATTTGGTGCACGAAACGCACGTTTCGCTGCAAAAGCGGCGTTTTGGTGCACGAAACGCACGTTTAGCGTCAAAACTGTGCAAAAGCAGCGATTTGGTGCACGAAACGCACGTTTCTTGCCAAAATGGAGCAAGAGCGGCGATTCGGTGCGCGAAACGCACGTATCGCTGCAAAAGCGGCGTTTTGGTGCACGAAACGCACGTTTAGCGTCAAAACGAGTGATGCCCGATTGGACTCCGACCGATTGGACACGTCCCGATTGGACTGTCCCGATTGGACACGTCCCGATTGGACTCCGTGCCAATTGGACTAGTGCCGTTTGGACTCCGTGCCAATTGGACTCGTGCCGTTTGGACTCCGTGCCGTTTGGACACCGTACCGGTAGGACCCGTGCCGTTTGGACTGCGTGCCGATTGGACTCCGTGCCGGTTGGACTCGTGCCGTTTGGATTCGTTACGTTTGGACGGCGTAAATTTAATAATAATTGCATCTCGAAGTCTACGTATGGTGATATTGTATTATGATACGGTATTGTGGTATGTTTATTTATTATTGGAAATCTATTAAATGTGAACCTGAACTTAATTTGAATGTGGTTTTTTACGCATTTCTTGCTTGGGGGAACAATAACGTATTTGCAATTAAGAATAATTATTGAGAAAAATTCCGGGCCGTTGTGAGAAAAATAATATGGAAATGGTGTTTGAGTGTGCATTTTATAATACAAACTTAGATAAATGTTTATTTTTTGTGCAAATAACAATCAATAATATAAGTATCTATATTTTGACAGGTATAGGTTATAGAGAGAAATAGCTGGATACCAGTAATTACAAAAGTGAAAAAAAATTAGACCAAATATTGCAGGAGATAATGCACAAGACACAGTAATGTTGCCTTGTAATACGTTTGTGCACACATTAGAACCATAATAGTTCTTAGCAGAATAATTATAATTCTTAGCGTGATATGGTACATCAATAACGCTGTCTTTATAAAGTGGTATTTAATTGTTAACAACAAGAACAGAAGCATATAAGAGAGATTTCTCAATAACAGAGTAAGTAAAATCCACAATGAAAATTAGATTGTGTTTACCATTATTCAATAAGTAGTTTTGTAAGCTAAAAGTATAAGCACTAACGTTGTAAATTCTACTGGGTTTTCTGTTTCCACAGTCTTTGATTGATGTAAGCAGTGACAGTCATTCTAATAGGGTAAAAGCTAAAATACTACCAGAAGAATTGTGCAAGTATTATTGGAAATACTATAATGTTTAACAAGTATAGGTTAAAGTGTAGACGTTGGGAAACGTGCAAGCTAACGTACAGTTTCCAATGAAATGCAATGACAAACAGCAAAACTATTGACTAGAGAGATGCATTTACTTTCTCACAAGATATAACTGGAAACATGTTTAAGGTAAGAGAAATATTAAATGTTTTATTTCAAATTAAAGTTGCCAAATATAGTGTGACAATATATAATACTATGATATCATTTTCTTTATATTCTGTCTTTTCCGAAACATTGATGGGATGACTACAGTTATAGGACAAAGAGCAAAAATATTAAATACAGAGAAGCACTTACTTTCTCGTTCGGTGGATCTGGATATATGTTTAAGGTAAAAGAAATATTAAATATTTTATTTCAAATTGTACTTGTAAAATATAAATGTATCAGTATATAACGCTGATATTTTTTTATTCATTTTCAGCATTTGTTCAGATCTTGATGGGCAAATTGCAATTGTTGGACAAACAGCAAACGTATTGCATACAGAGATGCATTTACTTTCTCACAAGATATAACTGGAAACATGTTTAAGGTAAGAAAAATATTAAATGTTATATTTCAAATTAAAGTTGCAAAATACAGTGTATCAATATATAATACTATGATATCATTTTCTTTATATTCTGTCTTTTTGAAACATTGATGGGATGACTACAATTATAGGACAAACAGCAAAAATATTTAATACAGAGAAGCACATACTTCATCGCTCGATGAATCTGGAAATATGTTTAAGGTAAAAGAAACATTACATATTTTATTTCAAATTATAGTTGTAATTGTAAGTTATAAATGTATTAGTATATAAGGCTATGTAATTTTTTTCTTTATTTTCAGCATTTCAGATCTTGTTGGAAAGATTACAATTGTAGGACAAACAGCAAAAATATTTAATACAGGGAATCACATACTTCATCGCTTGATGAATCTGGAAATATGTTTAAGGTAAAAGAAACATTACATATTTTATATCAAATTATAGTTGTAGTTGTAAGATATAAATGTATCAGTGTATAACACTACGTAATTTTTTTCTTCATTTTCAGCATTTGTTCAGATCTTGATGGGAAAATTGCAAATGTTGGACAAACAGCAAACGTATTGAATACAGAGATGCATTTACTTTCTCACAAGATATAACTGGAGGCATGTTTAAGGTGAAATGTTAATATTTCAAAGTGTTTGTGTTTGTAAAAGTGAATTACAATAAATATTTAGTCATTTACGGAAATGCATAGTTTATTTAACGCGTTTTATGTTTCTATTTATTTAGTTTTTAAGTTACAGAAATGAAAAATCGCATTTTTTATTAAGATTACACATTTCATTTCTACTTAAAAAATAATGTTGCTATTATTTTCTAAAGATTGAGATACAAGATAATACATAAAAATAAATAAGTTTAATTAAAATGCGAACAAGAGAGTTTATCATTGTCAATAGTTATTAAATATTTGTTAAATTCTCAAATAAAATGAAATAAACCGGCGTTTAAAACTATAAAAAAACTCTGTAAATCTTAATCAATTAGCAATTAAAAGAAACATTAAACCTTATTTTCTTCAATACATCCTTTATTTCAAATTAATGTTGTTGAGTACAATGTATCAATATGTAATAATATAATTTCTTCTTCTTTATCTTCAACATTTATTCAGATACTGATGAGGAAATTACAACAAAGAAATAACGAAATAGAAAAGTTGAATAGACACATTAAAGAAATTAACCAGCGTACAGAGAATAACATACACAGTTCCCAATGAAATACCATGCCAAACAACACTAGCGGACCCTGAAAACAGAGATGCGATTACTTTCTTTCAAGATATATATGCAAATATGTTTAACATAAAAGAAATATTTTCTTCAATACATCCTTTATTTCAAATTGGTGTTGTAGAGTACGATGTGTCAATATATATTAATATGATTTCTCTTTCCTTATTTTCAGCATTTATTCAGACATTGTTGAGGAAATTACCACAAAAAAATTATGGTTCACTGTAGTGAAGGAACAATCTAAAGGATTGAATTATTAAATTAGATAAGTTTGTCTTGCAAATCGTGGACTATAAAAGCTATGTAATGCCAGCATAGTTTAAGTAAATAAATTTATAGAAGAAAATATGACTCTTAAACTGTAATTTCCTATTCTAATTTCCTTAATGTAGAGTTTAATTTATGGTTCATGTCGTCCTCTTCTACTTGCAAATAAATACTTATGTCGAATAGAACTTCATAGATAAGGAAAAAAGTTTTAATAACAGAATACTTACATACTTCACTATTCACTTTCACCTAGTTTATATTATTTGTATCCTGTTTACAAACCTCAAATTCATTTTATCCAACTACACAGTCCAACTGAAATATTCCATTGTTCACACCAATCAGAAAAAGTATTAAAACGTTTAGAAATAATGTCGTTCAAAGAAGACTCGTGGAGAAAAGATGAAAAAGGATGTTCAATTACTATGGATTAGTTTTACACTCAATTTTTTTGCGAAACACCCGAAGCACAAGACGAAATGCAACGCGTTATACAGCTGACGCGATAATACTGAACAAATGGATAGAAATCAATATGTAATTATATACAACCTTTCCCACGCATTTTCACGATCAACGTTACTTTTTGCCGAAAATCACGAGCTTTTCAACTTATTCTCCAACTGTGACAGAAGGTGCTTATCGTGCAACATAATTTGTTAAATGGCTGACGCGATAAAACCTTAGAAATCGATGGAAATCTATAATTCCCCATTTTTCCACGCATTTCCATTATCAACATCATTTTTAACTGAGAATCACGAGCACTTTTCAATTCTTTTACAACAGAAGTTGCTTATCGGCCAAAAAAATTCTTTCACTGGCTGACGCGATAAAACTTTAGAAATCGATATTTCCACTATTTCTCCACGCATTTTCGTGAAGGACGTACGTATGTATGTGTATATGTATGTATGTACATCTTTTGCACGAAATCACGAATGCTTTTCAATTTTTGAACGAGGGAAGATGCTTATCATGAAAGGAAACCGCGATTACCAGTAAAAAGAGACGCAGATCATGAAAATGCGTAGAAGAATAGCTGCACTATCGATTTTTTCAGTTTTTACAATTTTAGGGTGTCACGTACATATCTTTTTCGATCATTCCATGATCGACCACTCTTTTTACTGGAAATCGCGAATACTTTTCAATTTATTAACAAAAGAAGGTGCTTATCGTGGAAAATAAGTTAATCTAAAGATGACGCAATAAAATTGTAAAAAATCGAAAAAATCAATAATTCCACTAATTCTCTATGTATTTCCATGATCGACCACTCTTTTTACTGGATATCGCGAATACTTTTAAATTTATTAACGAGAGAAGGTGCTTATCGTGGAAAATAAGTTAATCTCAAGAAGACGCAATAAAATTGTAAAAAATCGAAAAAATCAATAATTCCACTAATTCTCTATGTATTTCCATGATCGACCACTCTTTTTACTGGAAATCGCGAATACTTTTAAATTTATTAACGAGAGAAGGTGCTTATCGTGGAAAATAAGTTAATCTAAAGATGAGGCAATAAAATTGTAAAAAATCGAAAAAATCAATAATTCCACTAATTCTCTATGTATTTCCATGATCGACCACTCTTTTTACTGGAAATCGCGAATACTTTTCAATTTATTAACGAGAGAAGGTGCTTATCGTGGAAAATAAGTTAATCTCAAGATGACGCAATAAAATTGTAAAAAATCGAAAAAATCAATAATTCTACTAATTCTCTATGTATTTCCATGATCGACCACTCTTTTTACTGCAAATCGCGAATACTTTTCAATTTATTAACGAGAGAAGGTGCTTATCGTGGAAAATAAATTCATCTAAAGATGACGCGGCGAAATAGTAAAAAATCGAAAACATCAATAATTCCGCTATTTCTGCATGTATTTCCATGATCGACCACTTTTTTTACTGGAAATCACGAATACTTTTCGATTTTTCATCAGGAAAGTGTGCTTATCGTAGAAAATAAATTCATCTAAAGATGACGCAGCAGAATCATAAAAGATCGAAAAAATCAATAATTCCGTTATTTCTGCATGTATTTCCATGATCGACCACTCTTTTTACTGGAAATCACGAATACTTTTCGATTTTTCATCAGGAAAGTGAGCTTATCGTAGAAAATAAATTCATCTAAAGATGACGCAGCAGAATATTAAAAGATCGAAAACATCAATAATTCCGCTATTTCTGCATGTATTTCCATGATCGACCACTCTTTTTACTGGAAATCACGAATACTTTTCGATTTTTCATCAGGAAAGTGAGCTTATCGTACAAAATAAATTCATCTAAAGATGACGCAGCAGAATATTAAAAGATCGAAAACATCAATAATTCCGCTATTTCTGCATGTATTTCCATGATCGACCACTCTTTTTACTGGAAATCACGAATACCTTTCGATTTTTCATCAGGAAAGTGTGCTTATCGTAGAAAATAAATTCATCTAAAGATGACGCAGCAGAATGATAAAAGATCGAAAACATCAATAATTCCGCTATTTCTGCATGTATTTCAATAATCGACCACTCTTTTTACTGGAAACCACGAATACTTTTCGATTTTTGATCGCGAAGGAGTGCTTATCCTGGAAAATAAATTCATCTAAAGATGACGCGGCGAAATAGTAAAAAATCGAAAACATCAATAATTCCGCTATTTCTGCATGTATTTCCATGATCGACCACTCTTTTTACTGGAAATCACGAATACTTTTCGATTTTTCATCAGGAAAGTGTGCTTATCGTAGAAAATAAATTCATCAAAAGATGACGCAGCAGAATGATAAAAGATCGAAAACATCAATAATTCCGCTATTTCTGCATGTATTTCAATAATCGACCACTCTTTTTACTGGAAACCACGAATACTTTTCGATTTTTGATCGCGAAGGAGTGCTTATCCTGGAAAATAAATTCATCTAAAGATGACGCGGCGAAATAGTAAAAAATCGAAAACATCAATAATTCCGCTATTTCTGCATGTATTTCCATGATCGACCACTCTTTTTACTGGAAATCACGAATACTTTTCGATTTTTCATCGGGAAAGTGTGCTTATCGTAGAAAATAAATTCATCTAAAGATGACGCAGCAGAATCATAAAAGATCGAAAAAATCAATAATTCCGTTATTTCTGCATGTATTTCCATGATCGACCACTCTTTTTACTGGAAATCACGAATACTTTTCGATTTTTCATCAGGAAAGTGAGCTTATCGTAGAAAATAAATTCATCTAAAGATGACGCAGCAGAATATTAAAAGATCGAAAAAATCAATAATTCCGCTATTTCTGCATGTATTTCCATGATCGACCACTCTTTTTACTGGAAATCACGAATACTTTTCGATTTTTCATCGGGAAAGTGTGCTTATCGTAGAAAATAAATTCATCTAAAGATGACGCAGCAGAATATTAAAAGATCGAAAAAATCAATAATTCCGCTATTTCTGCATGTATTTCCATGATCGACCACTCTTTTTACTGGAAATCACGAATACTTTTCGATTTTTCATCAGGAAAGTGAGCTTATCGTAGAAAATAAATTCATCTAAAGATGACGCAGCAGAATATTAAAAGATCGAAAACATCAATAATTCCGCTATTTCTGCATGTATTTCCATGATCGACCACTCTTTTTACTGGAAATCACGAATACTTTTCGATTTTTCATCAGGAAAGTGAGCTTATCGTAGAAAATAAATTCATCTAAAGATGACGCAGCAGAATATTAAAAGATCGAAAACATCAATAATTCCGCTATTTCTGCATGTATTTCCATGATCGACCACTCTTTTTACTGGAAATCACGAATACTTTTCGATTTTTCATCGGGAAAGTGTGCTTATCGTAGAAAATAAATTCATCTAAAGATGACGCAGCAGAATCATAAAAGATCGAAAAAATCAATAATTCCGTTATTTCTGCATGTATTTCCATGATCGACCACTCTTTTTACTGGAAATCACGAATACTTTTCGATTTTTCATCAGGAAAGTGAGCTTATCGTAGAAAATAAATTCATCTAAAGATGACGCAGCAGAATATTAAAAGATCGAAAAAATCAATAATTCCGCTATTTCTGCATGTATTTCCATGATCGACCACTCTTTTTACTGGAAATCACGAATACTTTTCGATTTTTCATCGGGAAAGTGTGCTTATCGTAGAAAATAAATTCATCTAAAGATGACGCAGCAGAATATTAAAAGATCGAAAAAATCAATAATTCCGCTATTTCTGCATGTATTTCCATGATCGACCACTCTTTTTACTGGAAATCACGAATACTTTTCGATTTTTCATCAGGAAAGTGAGCTTATCGTAGAAAATAAATTCATCTAAAGATGACGCAGCAGAATATTAAAAGATCGAAAACATCAATAATTCCGCTATTTCTGCATGTATTTCCATGATCGACCACTCTTTTTACTGGAAATCACGAATACTTTTCGATTTTTCATCAGGAAAGTGAGCTTATCGTAGAAAATAAATTCATCTAAAGATGACGCAGCAGAATATTAAAAGATCGAAAACATCAATAATTCCGCTATTTCTGCATGTATTTCCATGATCGACCACTCTTTTTACTGGAAATCACGAATACTTTTCGATTTTTCATCAGGAAAGTGTGCTTATCGTAGAAAATAAATTCATCAAAAGATGACGCAGCAGAATGATAAAAGATCGAAAACATCAATAATTCCGCTATTTCTGCATGTATTTCAATAATCGACCACTCTTTTTACTGGAAACCACGAATACTTTTCGATTTTTGATCGCGAAGGAGTGCTTATCCTGGAAAATAAATTCATCTAAAGATGACGCGGCGAAATAGTAAAAAATCGAAAACATCAATAATTCCGCTATTTCTGCATGTATTTCCATGATCGACCACTCTTTTTACTGGAAATCACGAATACTTTTCGATTTTTCATCGGGAAAGTGTGCTTATCGTACAAAATAAATTCATCTAAAGATGACGCAGCAGAATGATAAAAGATCGAAAACATCAATAATTCCGCTATTTCTGCATGTATTTCCATGATCGACCACTCTTTTTACTGGAAATCACGAATACTTTTCGATTTTTCATCGGGAAAGTGTGCTTATCGTAGAAAATAAATTCATCTAAAGATGACGCAGCAGAATCATAAAAGATCGAAAAAATCAATAATTCCGCTATTTCTGCATGTATTTCCATGATCGACCACTCTTTTTACTGGAAATCACGAATACTTTTAAATTTATTAACGAGAAAAGGTGCTTATCGTGGAAAATAAGTTAATCTCAAGATGACGCAATAAAATTGTAAAAAATCGAAAAAATCAATAATTCCACTAAATCTCTATGTATTTCCATGATCGACCACTCTTTTTACTGGAAATCGCGACTACTTTTAAATTTATTAACGAGAGGAGGTGCCTATCGTGGAAAATAAGTTAATCTAATGATGACGTAATAAAATTGTAAAAAATCGGAAAAATCAATAATTCCACTAATTCTCTATGTATTTCCATGATCGACCACACTTTTTAATGGAAATCGCGAATATTTCTCAATCTATTAACGAGAAAAGGTGGTTATCGTGGAAAAAATGTTGTTTAATAAACGACGCAATAAAATAGCAAAAATCGATAAAAATCAGTAACTCCGCTATTTTTCCATGCATCCACATGATTGACGTATCATTTTACCGGAAATCAGCAATACTTATCAATTCTCAAACGAGTGTCGTCAACGTCACACAAGATGAGTTGGTTTTAAGAAATGTTCTTTATTTAGTACTTTGAAGATTATACAGACAAACACTGGATCTTACTAACTACGCGCACGGACTTGCGGAGTCTCGACGGAAATTCTGATTATACTGACTTTTCTTACTGTACTGACTCTACTGACTGACTTACGCTTTTTGGGTCGTCCTTTTATAAGGGGTTTTTGGTAGGGAAAGTAGTGGTAGGGAAAGTAGTGGTAGGGGTAGGTGGGAGAACAGTGAGGGTTTTCTGGAAAAAATGTGGGAATCAGTCCCGGATACATAAATATCGAGGTTTCTGGAGGATGGGATACGAGGGGCCTTTTTCTAAGGATATCTGATCGGAAAAGCAGGAAAAAGGGTCAGGATACATAAAATACCTGAAAACGGAGAGTGCGTGGTTTGGGACCGAGGGTAAAGGGGACCGTCATAGAATATCTAGTAGGGGCTCGGTCGACACGAGAAAGGGTGCTTATCGTGGAAGATACGTTGTTAAATCGATGACACCCTAAAATTGTAAAAACTGAAAAAATCGATAGTGCAGCTATTCTTCTACGCATTTTCATGATCTGCGTCTCTTTTTACTGGTAATCGCGGTTTCCTTTCATGATAAGCATCTTCCCTCGTTCAAAAATTGAAAAGCATTCGTGATTTCGTGCAAAAGATGTACATACATACATATACACATACATACGTACGTCCTTCACGAAAATGCGTGGAGAAATAGTGGAAATATCGATTTCTAAAGTTTTATCGCGTCAGGCATTGACAAAATTTTTTTGGCCGATAAGCAACTTCTGTTGTAAAAGAATTGAAAAGTGCTCGTGATTCTCAGTTAAAAATGATGTTGATAATGGAAATGCGTGAAAAAATGGGGAATTATAGATTTCCAACGATTTCTAAGGTTTTATCGCGTCAGCCATTTAACAAATTATGTTGCACGATAAGCACCTTCTGTCACAAATAAGTTGAAAAGCTCGTGATTTTCGGCAAAAAGTAACGTTGATCGTGAAAATGCGTGGGAAAGGTTGTATATAATTACATATTGATTTCTATCCATTTGTTCAGTTTTATCGCGTCAGCTGTATAACGCGTTGCATTTCGTCTTGTGCTTCGGGTGTTTCGCAAAAAAATTGAGTGTAAAACTAATCCATAGTAATTGAACATCCTTTTTCATCTTTTCTCCACGAGTCTTCTTTGAACGACATTATTTCTAAACGTTTTAATACTTTTTTTGATTGGTGTGAACAATGGAATATTTCAGTTGGACTGTGTAGTTGGATAAAATGAATTTGAGGTTTGTAAACTGGATACAAATAATATAAACTAGGTGAAAGTGAATAGTGAAGTATGTAAGTATTCTGTTATTAAAACTTTTTTCCTTATCTATTAAGTTCTATTCGACATAAGTATTTATTTGCAAGTAGAAGAGGACGACATGAACCATAAATGAAACTCTACATTAAGGAAATTAGAATAGGAAATTACAGTTTAAGAGTCATATTTTCTTCTATAAATTTATTTACTTAAACTATGCTGGCATTACATAGCTTTTATAGTCCACGATTTGCAAGACAAACTTATCTAATTTAATAATTCACTCCTTTAGATTGTTCCTTCACTACAGTGAACCATAATTTTTTTGTGGTAATTTCCTCAACAATGTCTGAATAAATAATGAAAATAAGGAAAGAGAAATCATATTAATATATATTGACACATCGTACTCTACAACACCAATTTGAAATAAAGGATGTATTGAAGAAAATATTTCTTTTATGTTAAACATATTTGCATATATATCTTGAAAGAAAGTAATCGCATCTCTGTTTTCAGGGTCCGCTAGTGTTGTTGGCATGGTATTTCATTGGGAACTCTGTATGTTATTCTCTGTACGCTGGTTAATTTCTTTAATGTGTCTATTCAACTTTTCTATTTCGTTATTTCTTTGTTGTAATTTCCTCATCAGTATCTGAATAAATGTTGAAGATAAAGAAGAAGAAATTATATTATTACATATTGATACATTGTACTCAACAACATTAATTTGAAATAAAGGATGTATTGAAGAAAATAAGGTTTAATGTTTCTTTTAATTGCTAATTGATTAAGATTTACAGAGTTTTTTTATAGTTTTAAACGCCGGTTTATTTCATTTTATTTGAAAATTTAACAAATATTTAATAACTATTGACAATGATAAACTCTCTTGTTCGCATTTTAATTAAACTTATTTATTTTTATGTATTATCTTGTATCTCAATCTTTAGAAAATAATAGCAACATTATTTTTTAAGTAGAAATGAAATGTGTAATCTTAATAAAAAATGCGATTGTTCATTTCTGTAACTTAAAAACCAAACAAATAGAAACATAAAACGCGTTAAATAAACTATACATTTCCGTAAATGACTAAATATTTATTATAATTCACTTTTACAAACACAAACCCTTTGAAATATTAACATTTCACCTTAAACATGACTCTAGTTATATCTTCTGAGAAAGTAAATGCATCTCTGTATTCAGTACGTTTGCTGTTTGTCCAACAATTGCAATTTGCCCATCAAGATCTGAACAAATGCTGAAAATGAATAAAAAAATATCAGCGTTATATACTGATACATTTATATTTTGCAAGTACAATTTGAAGTAAAATATTCAATATTTCTTTTACCTTAAACATATATCCAGATCCATCGAACGAGAAAGTAAGTGCTTCTCTGTATTTAATATTTTTGCTGTTTGTCCTACAATTGTAATCTTCCCAACAAGATCTGAACAATTGCTGAAAATAAAGAAAAAAATTACATAGCGTTATATACTAATACATTTATATCTGACAACTACAACTACAATTTGAAATAAAATATTTAATATCTCTTTTACCTTAAACATGTATCCAGATCCATCGAACGAGAAAGTAAGTGCTTCTCTGTATTTAATATTTGTGCTGTTTGTCGTACAATTGTAATCTTCCCAACAAGATCTGAACAAATGCTGAACATAAAGAAAAAAATTACCTAGCGTTATATACTAATACATTTATATCTTACAACTACAACTACAATTTGAAATAAAATATTTAATATTTCTTTTACCTTAAACATATTTCCAGATTCATCGAGCGATGAAGTATGTGCTTCTCTGTATTAAATATTTTTGCTCTTTGTCCTATAACTGTAGTCATCCCATCAATGTTTCGAAAAAGACAGAATATAAAGAAAATGATATCATAGTATTATATATTGATACACTGTATTTTGCAACTTTAATTTGAAATAAAACATTTAATATTTCTCTTACCTTAAACATGTTTCCAGTTATATCTTGTGAGAAAGTAAATGCATCTCTGTATTCAATACGTTTGCTGTTTGTCCAACAATTGCAATTTTCCCATCAAGATCTGGACAAATGCTGAAAATGAATAAAAAAATATCAGCGTTATATACTGATACATTTATATTTTGCAAGTACAATTTGAAATAAAATATTCAATATTTCTTTTACCTTAAACATATATCCAGATCCATCGAACGAGAAAGTAAGTGCTTCTCTGTATTTAATATTTTTGCTGTTTGTCCTACAATTGTAATCTTCCCAACAAGATCTGAACAAATGCTGAAAATAAAGAAAAAACTTAGATAGCGTTATATACTGATACATTTATATTTTACAAGTACAATTTGAAATAAAATATTTAATATTTCTTTTACCTTAAACATATATCCAGATCCATCGAACGAGAAAGTAAGTGCTAATCTGTATTCAAGATTTTTGCTGTTTGTCCTACAATTGTAATCTTTCCAACAAGATCCGAACAAATGCTGAAAATAAAGAAAAAAATTACATAGCATTATATACTAATACATTTATATCTTACAATTACAACTATAATTTGAAATGAAATATGTAATGTTTCTCTTACCTTAAACATATTTCCAGATTCATCGAGCGATGAAGTATGTGCTTCTCTGTATTAAATATTTTTGCTGTTTGTCCTATAATTGTAGTCATCCCATCAATGTTTAAAAAAAGACAGAATATAAAGAAAATGATATCATAGTATTATATATTGATACACTGTATTTAGCAACTTTAATTTCAAATAAAACATTTAATATTTTTTTTACCTTAAACATGTTTCCAGTTATATCTTGTGAGAAAGTAAATGCATCTCTGTATTCAATACGTTTGCTGTTTGTCCAACAATTGCAATTTTCCCATCAAGATCTGAACAAATGCTGAAAATGAATAAATAAATATCAGCGTTATATACTGATACATTTATATTTTGCAAGTACAATTTGAAGTAAAATATTCAATATTTCTTTTACCTTAAACATATATCCAGATCCATCGAACGAGAAAGTAAGTGCTTCTCTGTATTTAATATTTTTGCTGTTTGTCCTACAATTGTAATCTTCCCAACAAGATCTGAACAATTGCTGAAAATAAAGAAAAAAATTACATAGCGTTATATACTAATACATTTATATCTTACAACTACAACTACAATTTGAAATAAAATATTTAATATTTCTTTTACCTTAAACATATATCCAGATCCATCGAACGAGAAAGTAAGTGCTTCACTGTATTTAATATTTCTGCTGTTTGTCGTACAATTGTAATCTTCCCAACAAGATCTGAACAAATGCTGAACATAAAGAAAAAAATTACCTAGCGTTATATACTAATACATTTATATCTTACAACTACAACTACAATTTGAAATAAAATATTTAATATTTCTTTTACCTTAAACATATTTCCAGATTCATTGAGCGATGAAGTATGTGCTTCTCTGTATTAAATATTTTTGCTGTTTGTCCTATAATTGTAGTCATCCCATCAATGTTTAAAAAAAGACAGAATATAAAGAAAATGATATCATAGTATTATATATTGATACACTGTATTTAGCAACATTAATTTCAAATAAAACATTTAATATTTTTCTTACCTTAAACATGTTTCCAGTTATATCTTGTGAGAAAGTAAATGCATCTCTGTATTCAATACGTTTGCTGTTTGTCCAACAATTGCAATTTTCCCATCAAGATCTGAACAAATGCTGAAAATAAAGAAAAAAATTACATAACGTTATATACTAATACATTTATATCTTACAATTACTACTATAATTTGAAATAAAATATGTAATGTTTCTTTTACCTTAAACATATTTCCAGATCCATCGAACGATGAAGTATGTGCTTCTCTGTATTCAATATTTTTGGTTTTTGTCATTGCATTTCATTGGAAACTGTACGTTTACTTCTATGTTTCTGAACGTCTTCACTTTAACCTATACCTGTCAAACATTATAGTATTTCCAATAATATTTGTACGATTCTTCTGGTAGCTTTCCCTTATTGGGATGACTGTCGCTGCTTACATCAATTAAAGACTATGGAAACAGAAAACGCAATGGAATTTAGAAAGTTAGTACCTATACTTTTAGCTCACTAAAGTGCTTATTAAATAATGGTAAACACAATCTAATTTTCATTGTGGATTTTACTTACTCTGTTATTGAGAAATCTCTCTTATATGCTTCTGTTCTTGTTGTTAACAATTAAATACCACTTTATAAACACAGCGTTATTGATGTACCATATCACGCTAAGAATTATAATTATTCTGCTAAGAACTATTATGGTTCTAATGTGTGCACAAACGTATTACAAGGCAACATTACTGTGTCTTGTGCATTATCTCCTGCAATATTTGGTCTAATTTTTTTTCACTTTTGTAATTACTGGTATCCAGCTATTTCTCTCTATAACCTATACCTGTCAAAATATAGATACTTATATTATTGATTGTTATTTGCACAAAAAATAAACATTTATCTAAGTTTGTATTATAAAATGCACACTCAAACACCATTTCCATATTATTTTTCTCACAACGGCCCGGAATTTTTCTCAATAATTATTCTTAATTGCAAATACGTTATTGTTCCCCCAAGCAAGAAATGCGTAAAAAACCACATTCAAATTAAGCTCAGGTTCACATTTAATAGATTTCCAATAATAAATAAACATACCACAATACCGTATCATAATACAATATCACCATACGTAGACTTCGAGATGCAATTATTATTAAATTTACGCCGTCCAAACGTAACGAATCCAAACGGCACAAGTCCAACCGGCACGGAGTCCAATCGGCACGCAGTCCAAACGGCACGGGTCCTACCGGTACGGTGTCCAAACGGCACGGAGTCCAAACGGCACGAGTCCAATCGGCACGGAGTCCAAACGACACGAGTCCAATCGGCACGGAGTCCAATCGGGACGTGTCCAATCGGGACAGTCCAATCGGGACGTGTCCAATCGGTCGGAGTCCAAGTGGGACACCCCCGTCAAAACTGTGCAGAAGCAGCGAGTTGGAGCACGAAACGCACGATTCTTGCCAAAACGGAGCAGAAGCGCCGATTCGGCGCGCGAAACGCACGTTTCGCTGCAAAAGCGGCGTTTTGGTGCACGAAACGCACGTTTAGCGTCAAAACTGTGCAAAAGCAGCGATTTGGAGCACGAAACGCACGTTTCGCTGCAAAAGCGACGTTTTGGTGCACGAAGCGCACGTTTAGAGTCAAAACTGTGCAAAAGCAGCGATTTTGAGCACGAAACGCACGTTTCTTGCCAAAACGGAGCAAAAGCGCCGATTCGGTGCGCGAAACGCACGTTTCGCTGCAAAAGCGGCGTTTTGGAGCACGAAACGCACGTTTAGCGTCAAAACTGTGCAAAGGCAGCGATTTGGAGCACGAAACGCACGTTTCGCCGCAAAAGCGGCGTTTTGGTGCACGAAGCGCACGTTTAGAGTCAAAACTGTGCAAAAGCAGCGATTTGGAGCACGAAACGCACGATTCTTGCCAAAACGGAGCAAAAGCGCCGATTCGGTGCGCGAAACGTACGTTTCGCTGCAAAAGCGGCGTTTTGATGCACGAAACGCACGTTTAGCGTCAAAACTGTGCAAAAGCAGCGATTTTGAGCACGAAACGCACGTTTCTTGCCAAAACTGAGCAAAAGCGCCGATTCGGTGCGCGAGACGCACGTTTCGCTGCAAAAGCGGCGTTTTGGAGCACGAAACGCACGTTTAGCGTCAAAAATGTGCAAAGGCAGCGATTTGGAGCACGAAACGCACGTTTCGCCGCAAAAGCGGCGTTTTGGTGCACGAAGCGCACGTTTAGAGTCAAAACTGTGCAAAAGCAGCGATTTGGAGCACGAAACGCACGATTCTTGCCAAAACGGAGCAAAAGCGCCGATTCGGTGCGCGAAACGTACGTTTCGCTGCAAAAGCGGCGTTTTGATGCACGAAACGCACGTTTAGCGTCAAAACTGTGCAAAAGCAGCGATTTGGAGCACGAAACGCACGTTTCGCTGCAAAAGCGACGTTTTGGTGCACGAAGCGCACGTTTAGAGTCAAAACTGTGCAAAAGCAGCGATTTTGAGCACGAAACGCACGTTTCTTGCCAAAACGGAGCAAAAGCGCCGATTCGGTGCGCGAAACGCACGTTTCGCTGCAAAAGCGGCGTTTTGGAGCACGAAACGCACGTTTAGCGTCAAAACTGTGCAAAGGCAGCGATTTGGAGCACGAAACGCACGTTTCGCCGCAAAAGCGGCGTTTTGGTGCACGAAGCGCACGTTTAGAGTCAAAACTGTGCAAAAGCAGCGATTTGGAGCACGAAACGCACGATTCTTGCCAAAACGGAGCAAAAGCGCCGATTCGGTGCGCGAAACGTACGTTTCGCTGCAAAAGCGGCGTTTTGATGCACGAAACGCACGTTTAGCGTCAAAACTGTGCAAAAGCAGCGATTTTGAGCACGAAACGCACGTTTCTTGCCAAAACTGAGCAAAAGCGCCGATTCGGTGCGCGAGACGCACGTTTCGCTGCAAAAGCGGCGTTTTGGAGCACGAAACGCACGTTTAGCGTCAAAAATGTGCAAAGGCAGCGATTTGGAGCACGAAACGCACGTTTCGCCGCAAAAGCGGCGTTTTGGTGCACGAAGCGCACGTTTAGAGTCAAAACTGTGCAAAAGCAGCGATTTGGAGCACGAAACGCACGATTCTTGCCAAAACGGAGCAAAAGCGCCGATTCGGTGCGCGAAACGTACGTTTCGCTGCAAAAGCGGCGTTTTGATGCACGAAACGCACGTTTAGCGTCAAAACTGTGCAAAAGCAGCGATTTGGAGCACGAAACGCACGATTCTTGCCAACACGGAGCAAAAGCGCGGATTCGGTGCGCGAAACGTACATTTCGCTGCAAAAGCGGGGTTTTGGAGCACGAAACGCACGTTTAGCGTCAAAACTGTGCAAAAGCAGTGATTTGGTGCACGAAACGCACGTTTCGCTGCAAAAGCGGCGTTTTGGTGCACGAAACGCACGTTTAGCGTCAAAACTGTGCAAAAGCAGCGATTTGGTGCACGAAACGCACGTTTCTTGCCAAAACGGAGCAAGAGCGGCGATTCGGTGCGCGAAACGCACGTATCGCTGCAAAAGCGGCGTTTTGGTGCACGAAACGCACGTTTAGCGTCAAAACTGTGCAGAAGCAGCGAGTTGGAGCACGAAACGCACGATTCTTGCCAAAACGGAGCAAAAGCGCCGATTCGGTGCGCGAAACGCACGTTTCGCTGCAAAAGCGGCGTTTTGGTGCACGAAACGCACGTTTAGCGTCAAAACTGTGCAAAAGCAGCGATTTGGAGCACGAAACGCACGTTTCGCTGCAAAAGCGACGTTTTGGTGCACGAAGCGCACGTTTAGAGTCAAAACTGTGCAAAAGCAGCGATTTTGAGCACGAAACGCACGTTTCTTGCCAAAACGGAGCAAAAGCGCCGATTCGGTGCGCGAAACGCACGTTTCGCTGCAAAAGCGGCGTTTTGGAGCACGAAACGCACGTTTAGCGTCAAAACTGTGCAAAGGCAGCGATTTGGAGCACGAAACGCACGTTTCGCCGCAAAAGCGGCGTTTTGGTGCACGAAGCGCACGTTTAGAGTCAAAACTGTGCAAAAGCAGCGATTTGGAGCACGAAACGCACGATTCTTGCCAAAACGGAGCAAAAGCGCCGATTCGGTGCGCGAAACGTACGTTTCGCTGCAAAAGCGGCGTTTTGATGCACGAAACGCACGTTTAGCGTCAAAACTGTGCAAAAGCAGCGATTTGGAGCACGAAACGCACGATTCTTGCCAAAACGGAGCAAAAGCGCCGATTCGGTGCGCGAAACGCACGTTTCGCTGCAAAAGCGGCGTTTTGGTGCACGAAACGCACGTTTAGCGTCAAAACTGTGCAAAAGCAGCGATTTGGAGCACGAAACGCACGTTTCGCTGCAAAAGCGACGTTTTGGTGCATGAAGCGCACGTTTAGAGTCAAAACTGTGCAAAAGCAGCGATTTTGAGCACGAAACGCACGTTTCTTGCCAAAACGGAGCAAAAGCGCCGATTCGGTGCGCGAAACGCACGTTTCGCTGCAAAAGCGGCGTTTTGGTGCACGAAACGCTCGTTTCTTGGCAAAACGGATCAAAAGCGCCGATTCGGTGCGCGAAACACACGTTTCGATGCAAAAGCGGCGTTTTGGAGCACGAAACGCACGTATAGCGTCAAAACAGTGCAAAAGCAGCGATTTGGTGCACGAAACGCACGTTTCTTGCCAAAACGGAGCAAAAGCGACGATTCGGTGCGCGAAACGCACGTATCGCTGCAAAAGCGGCGTTTTGGAGCACGAAACGCACGTTTAGCGTCAAAACTGTGCAAAAGCAGCGATTTGGTGCACGAAACGCACGTTTCGCTGCAAAAGCGGCGTTTTGGTGCACGAAACGCACGTTTAGCGTCAAAACTGTGCAAAAGCAGCGATTTGGTGCGCGAAACGCACGTTTCTTGCCAAAACAGTGCAAAAGCGGCGATTCGGTGCGCAAAACACACGTTTCGTTGCAAAAGCGGCGTTTTGGTGCACGAAACGCACGTTTAGCGTCAAAACTGTGCAAATGCAGCGATTTGGAGCACGAAACGCACGTTTCTTGCCAAAACGGAGCAAAAGCGCCAATTCGGTGCGCGAAACGCACGTTTCGCTGCAAAAGCGGCGCTTTGGAGCACGAAACGCACGTTTAGCGTCAAAACTGTGCAAAAGCAGCGATTTGGTGCACGAATCGCACGTTTCTTGCCAAAACGGAGCAAAAGCGCCGATTCGGTGCGCGAAACGCACGTTTCGCTGCAAAAGCGGCGTTTTGGTGCACGAAACGCTCGTTTCTTGGCAAAACGGATCAAAAGCGCCGATTCGGTGCGCGAAACACACGTTTCGATGCAAAAGCGGCGTTTTGGAGCACGAAACGCACGTTTAGCGTCAAAACAGTGCAAAGCAGCGATTTGGTGCACGAAACGCACGTTTCTTGCCAAAACGGAGCAAAAGCGACGATTCGGTGCGCGAAACGCACGTATCGCTGCAAAAGCGGCGTTTTGGTGCACGAAACGCACGTTTAGCGTCAAAACTGTGCAAAAGCAGCGATCTGGAGCACGAAACGCACGTTTCGCTGCAAAAGCGGCGTGTTGGTGCACGAAGCGCACGTTTAGAGTCAAAACTGTGCAAAAGCAGCGATTTGGAGCACGAAACGCACGTTTCTTGTCAAAGCGGAGCAAAAGCGCCGATTCGGTGCGCGAAACGCACGTTTCGCTGCAAAAGCGGCGTTTTGGAGCACGAAACGCAGGTTTAGCGCCAAAACTGTGCAAAAGCAGCGATTTGGTGCACGAAACGCACGTTTCGCTGCAAAAGCGGCGTTTTGGTGCACGAAACGCACGTTTAGCGTCAAAACTGTGCAAAAGCAGCGATTTGGTGCACGAAACGCACGCTTCTTGCCAATACGGAGCAAAAGCGCCAATTCGGTGCGCGAAACGCACGTTTCTTGCCAAAACGGAGCAAAAGCGCCGATTCGGTGCGCGAAACGCACGTATCGCTGCAAAAGCGGCGTTTTGGAGCACGGAACGCACGTTTAGCGTCAAAACTGTGCAAAAGCAGCGATTTGGTGCACGAAACGCACGTTTCGCTGCAAAAGCGGCGTTTTGGTGCACGAAACGCACGTTTAGCGTCAAAACTGTGCAAAAGCAGCGATTTGGTGCACGAAACGCACGCTTCTTGCTAAAACGGAGCAAAAGCGCCAATTCGGTGCGCGAAACGCACGTTTCTTGCCAAAACGGAGCAAAAGCGCCAATTCGGTGCGCGAAACGCACGTATCGCTGCAACAGCGGCGTTTTGGAGCACGAAACGCACGTTTAGCGCCAAAACGGAGCAAAAGCGCCGATTCGGTGCGCGAAAAGCACGTTTCGCTGCAAAAGCGGCGTTTTGGAGCACGAAACGCACGTTTAGCGTCAAAACTGTGCAAAAGCAGCGATTTGGTGCGCGAAACGCACGTTTCTTGCCAAAACAGTGCAAAAGCGGCGATTCGGTGCGCGAAACGCACGTTTCGTTGCAAAAGCGGCGTTTTGGTGCACGAAACGCACGTTTCTTGCCAAAACAGTGCAAAAGCGGCGATTCGGTGCACGAAACGCACGTTTTGTTGCAAAAGCGGCGTCTTGGTGCACGAAACGCACGTTTAGCGTCAAAACTGTGCAAAAGCAGCGATTTGGAGCACGAAACGCACGTTTCTTGCCAAAACGGAGCAAAAGCGCCGATTCGGTGCGCGAAACGCCCGTATCGCTGCAAAAGCGGCGTTTTGGAGCACGAAACGCACGTTTAGCGCCAAAACGGAGCAAAAGCGCCGATTCGGTGCGCGAAACGCACGTTTCGCTGCAAAAGCGGCGTTTTGGAGCACGAAACGCACGTTTAGCGTCAAAACTGTGCAAAAGCAGCGATTTGGTGCGCGAAACGCACGTTTCTTGCCAAAACAGTGCAAAAGCGGCGATTCGGTGCGCGAAACGCACGTTTCGTTGCAAAAGCGGCGTTTTGGTGCACGAAACGCACGTTTAGCGTCAAAACTGTGCAAAAGCAGCGATTTGGAGCACGAAACGCACGTTTCTTGCCAAAACGGAGCAAAAGCGCCGATTCGGTGCGCGAAAAGCACGTTTCGCTGCAAAAGCGGCGTTTTGGTGCACGAAACGCACGTTTAGCGTCAAAACTGTGCAAAAGCAGCGATTTGGTGCGCGAAACGCACGTTTCTTGCCAAAACAGTGCAAAAGCGGCGATTCGGTGCGCAAAACACACGTTTCGTTGCAAAAGCGGCGTTTTGGTGCACGAAACGCACGTTTAGCGTCAAAACTGTGCAAATGCAGCGATTTGGAGCACGAAACGCACGTTTCTTGCCAAAACGGAGCAAAAGCGCCAATTCGGTGCGCGAAACGCACGTTTCGCTGCAAAAGCGGCGTTTTGGAGCACGAAACGCACGTTTAGCGTCAAAACTGTGCAAAAGCAGCGATTTGGTGCACGAATCGCACGTTTCTTGCCAAAACGGAGCAAAAGCGCCGATTCGGTGCGCGAAACGCACGTTTCGCTGCAAAAGTGGCGTTTTGGAACACGAAACGCACGTTTAGCGTCAAAACTGTGCAAAAGCAGCGATTTGGTGCACGAATCGCACGTTTCTTGCCAAAACGGAGCAAAAGCGCCGATTCGGTGCGCGAAACGCACGTTTCGCTGCAAAGGCGGCGTTTTGGAGCACGAAACGCACGTTTAGCGTCAAAACTGTGCAAAAGCAGCGATTTGGTGCACGAAACGCACGTTTCTTGCCAAAACGGAGCAAAAGCGCCGATTCGATGCGCGAAACGCACGTTTCGCTGCAAAAGCGGCGTGTTGGTGCACGAAACGCACGTTTCTTGCCAAAACAGTGCAAAAGCGGCGACTCGGTGCGCGAAACGCACGTTTCGTTGCAAAAGCGGCGTTTTGGTGCACGAAACGCACGTTTAGCGTCAAAACTGTGCAAAAGCAGCGATTTGGTGCGCGAAACGCACGTTTCTTGCCAAAACAGTGCAAAAGCGGCGATTCGGTGCGCAAAACACACGTTTCGTTGCAAAAGCGGCGTTTTGGTGCACGAAACGCACGTTTAGCGTCAAAACTGTGCAAAAGCAGCCATTTGGAGCACGAAACGCACGTTTCTTGCCAAAACGGAGCAAAAGCGCCAATTCGGTGCGCGAAACGCACGTTTCGCTGCAAAAGCGGCGTTTTGGAGCACGAAACGCACGTTTAGCGTCAAAACTGTGCAAAAGCAGCGATTTGGTGCACGAAACGCACGTTTCTTGCCAAAACGGAGCAAAAGCGCCGATTCGGTGCGCGAAACGCACGTTTCGCTGCAAAAGCGGCGTTTTGGTGTACGAAACGCACGTTTCTTGGCAAAACGGATCAAAAGCGCCGATTCGGTGCGCGAAACGCACGTTTCGCTGCAAAAGCGACGCTTTGGAGCACGAAACGCACGTTTAGCGTCAAAACTGTGCAAAAGCAGCGATTTGGTGCACGAAACGCACGTTTCTTGCCAAAACGGAGCAAAAGCACCGATTCGGTGCGCGAAACGCACGTATCGTTGCAAAAGCGGCGTTTTGGTGCACGAAACGCACGTTTAGCGTCAAAACTGTGCAAAAGCAGCGATTTGGAGCACGGAACGCACGTTTCGCTGCAAAAGCGGCGTTTTGGTACATGAAGCGCACGTTTAGAGTCAAAACTGTGCAAAAGCAGCGATTTGGTGCAGGAAACGCACGCTTCGCTGCAAAAGCGGCGTTTTGGTGCACGGAACGCACGTTTAGCGTCAAAACTGTGCACAAGCAGCGATTTGGTGCACGAAACGCACGCTTCTTGCCAAAACGGAGCAAAAGCGCCAATTCAGTGCGCGAAACGCACGTTTCTTGCCAAAACAGTGCAAAAGCGGCGATTCGGTGCGCGAAACGCACGTTTCGTTGCAAAAGCAGCGTCTTGGTGCACGAAACGCACGTTTAGCGTCAAAACTGTGCAAAAGCGGCGACTCGGTGCGCGAAACGCACGTTTCGTTGCAAAAGCGGCGTTTTGGTGCACGAAACGCACGTTTAGCGTCAAAACTGTGCAAAAGCAGCGATTTGGAGCACGAAACGCACGTTTCTTGCCAAAACGGAGCAAAAGCGCCGATTCGGTGCGCGAAAAGCACGTTTCGCTGCAAAAGCGGCGTTTTGGTGCACGAAACGCACGTTTAGCGTCAAAACTGTGCAAAAGCAGCGATTTGGTGCGCGAAACGCACGTTTCTTGCCAAAACAGTGCAAAAGCGGCGATTCGGTGCGCGAAACGCACGTTTCGTTGCAAAAGCGGCGTTTTGGTGCACGAAACGCACGTTTAGCGTCAAAACTGTGCAAAAGCAGCGATCTGGAGCACGAAACGCACGTTTCGCTGCAAAAGCGGCGTGTTGGTGCACGAAGCGCACGTTTAGAGTCAAAACTGTGCAAAAGCAGCGATTTGGAGCACGAAACGCACGTTTCTTGCCAAAACGGAGCAAAAGCGCCGATTCGGTGCGCGAAACGCACGTTTCGCTGCAAAAGCGGCGTTTTGGAGCACGAAACGCAGGTTTAGCGCCAAAACTGTGCAAAAGCAGCGATTTGGTGCACGAAACGCTCGTTTCGCTGCAAAAGCGGCGTTTTGGTGCACGGAACGCACGTTTAGCGTCAAAACTGTGGACAAGCAGCGATTTGGTGCACGAAACGCACGTTTCGCTGCAAAAGCGGCGTTTTGGTGCACGAAACGCACGTTTAGCGTCAAAACTGTGCAAAAGCAGCGATTTGTTGCACGAAACGCACGCTTCTTGCCAATACGGAGCAAAAGCGCCAATTCGGTGCGCGAAACGCACGTTTCTTGCCAAAACAGTGCAAAAGCGGGGATTCGGTGCGCGAAACGCACGCTTCTTGGTAAAACGGAGTAAAAGCGCCAATTCGGTGCGCGAAACGCACGTTTCTTGCCAAAACGGAGCAAAAGCGCCGATTCGGTGCGCGAAACGCACGTATCGCTGCAACAGCGGCGTTTTGGAGCACGAAACGCACGTTTAGCGCCAAAACGGAGCAAAAGCGCCGATTCGGTGCGCGAAAAGCACGTTTCGCTGCAAAAGCGGCGTTTTGGAGCACGAAACGCACGTTTAGCGTCAAAACTGTGCAAAAGCAGCGATTTGGTGCGCGAAACGCACGTTTCTTGCCAAAACAGTGCAAAAGCGGCGATTCGGTGCGCGAAACGCACGTTTCGTTGCAAAAGCGGCGTTTTGGTGCACGAAACGCACGTTTCTTGCCAAAACAGTGCAAAAGCGGCGATTCGGTGCACGAAACGCACGTTTTGTTGCAAAAGCGGCGTCTTGGTGCACGAAACGCACGTTTAGCGTCAAAACTGTGCAAAAGCAGCGATTTGGAGCACGAAACGCACGTTTCTTGCCAAAACAGTGCAAAAGCGGCGATTCGGTGCGCGAAACGCACGTTTCGTTGCAAAAGCGGCGTTTTGGTGCACGAAACGCACGTTTAGCGTCAAAACTGTGCAAAAGCAGCGATTTGGAGCACGAAACGCACGCTTCTTGCCAAAACGGAGCAAAAGCGCCGATTCGGTGCGCCAAACGCACGTTTCGCTGCAAAAGCGGCGTTTTGGTGCACGAAACGCACGTTTCTTGGCAAAACGGATCAAAAGCGCCGATTCGGTGCGCGAAACGCACGTTTCGATGCAAAAGCGGCGTTTTGGAGCACGAAACGCACGTTTAGCGTCAAAACTGTGCAAAAGCAGCGATTTGGTGCACGAAACGCACGTTTCTTGCCAAAACGGAGCAAAAGCGCCGATTCGGTGCGCGAAACGCACGTATCGCTGCAAAAGCGGCGTTTTGGTGCACGAAACGCACGTTTAGCGTCAAAACTGTGCAAAAGCAGCGATTTGGTGCGCGAAACGCACGTTTCTTGCCAAAACAGTGCAAAAGCGGCGATTCGGTGCGCGAAACGCACGTTTCGTTGCAAAAGCGGCGTTTTGGTGCACGAAACGCACGTTTCTTGCCAAAACAGTGCAAAAGCGGCGATTCGGTGCACGAAACGCACGTTTTGTTGCAAAAGCGGCGTCTTGGTGCACGAAACGCACGTTTAGCGTCAAAACTGTGCAAAAGCAGCGATTTGGAGCACGAAACGCACGTTTCTTGCCAAAACGGAGCAAAAGCGCCGATTCGGTGCGCGAAACGCCCGTATCGCTGCAAAAGCGGCGTTTTGGAGCACGAAACGCACGTTTAGCGCCAAAACGGAGCAAAAGCGCCGATTCGGTGCGCGAAACGCACGTTTCGCTGCAAAAGCGGCGTTTTGGAGCACGAAACGCACGTTTAGCGTCAAAACTGTGCAAAAGCAGCGATTTGGTGCGCGAAACGCACGTTTCTTGCCAAAACAGTGCAAAAGCGGCGATTCGGTGCGCGAAACGCACGTTTCGTTGCAAAAGCGGCGTTTTGGTGCACGAAACGCACGTTTAGCGTCAAAACTGTGCAAAAGCAGCGATTTGGAGCACGAAACGCACGTTTCTTGCCAAAACGGAGCAAAAGCGCCGATTCGGTGCGCGAAAAGCACGTTTCGCTGCAAAAGCGGCGTTTTGGTGCACGAAACGCACGTTTAGCGTCAAAACTGTGCAAAAGCAGCGATTTGGTGCGCGAAACGCACGTTTCTTGCCAAAACAGTGCAAAAGCGGCGATTCGGTGCGCAAAACACACGTTTCGTTGCAAAAGCGGCGTTTTGGTGCACGAAACGCACGTTTAGCGTCAAAACTGTGCAAATGCAGCGATTTGGAGCACGAAACGCACGTTTCTTGCCAAAACGGAGCAAAAGCGCCAATTCGGTGCGCGAAACGCACGTTTCGCTGCAAAAGCGGCGTTTTGGAGCACGAAACGCACGTTTAGCGTCAAAACTGTGCAAAAGCAGCGATTTGGTGCACGAATCGCACGTTTCTTGCCAAAACGGAGCAAAAGCGCCGATTCGGTGCGCGAAACGCACGTTTCGCTGCAAAAGTGGCGTTTTGGAACACGAAACGCACGTTTAGCGTCAAAACTGTGCAAAAGCAGCGATTTGGTGCACGAATCGCACGTTTCTTGCCAAAACGGAGCAAAAGCGCCGATTCGGTGCGCGAAACGCACGTTTCGCTGCAAAGGCGGCGTTTTGGAGCACGAAACGCACGTTTAGCGTCAAAACTGTGCAAAAGCAGCGATTTGGTGCACGAAACGCACGTTTCTTGCCAAAACGGAGCAAAAGCGCCGATTCGATGCGCGAAACGCACGTTTCGCTGCAAAAGCGGCGTGTTGGTGCACGAAACGCACGTTTCTTGCCAAAACAGTGCAAAAGCGGCGACTCGGTGCGCGAAACGCACGTTTCGTTGCAAAAGCGGCGTTTTGGTGCACGAAACGCACGTTTAGCGTCAAAACTGTGCAAAAGCAGCGATTTGGTGCGCGAAACGCACGTTTCTTGCCAAAACAGTGCAAAAGCGGCGATTCGGTGCGCAAAACACACGTTTCGTTGCAAAAGCGGCGTTTTGGTGCACGAAACGCACGTTTAGCGTCAAAACTGTGCAAAAGCAGCCATTTGGAGCACGAAACGCACGTTTCTTGCCAAAACGGAGCAAAAGCGCCAATTCGGTGCGCGAAACGCACGTTTCGCTGCAAAAGCGGCGTTTTGGAGCACGAAACGCACGTTTAGCGTCAAAACTGTGCAAAAGCAGCGATTTGGTGCACGAAACGCACGTTTCTTGCCAAAACGGAGCAAAAGCGCCGATTCGGTGCGCGAAACGCACGTTTCGCTGCAAAAGCGGCGTTTTGGTGTACGAAACGCACGTTTCTTGGCAAAACGGATCAAAAGCGCCGATTCGGTGCGCGAAACGCACGTTTCGCTGCAAAAGCGACGCTTTGGAGCACGAAACGCACGTTTAGCGTCAAAACTGTGCAAAAGCAGCGATTTGGTGCACGAAACGCACGTTTCTTGCCAAAACGGAGCAAAAGCACCGATTCGGTGCGCGAAACGCACGTATCGTTGCAAAAGCGGCGTTTTGGTGCACGAAACGCACGTTTAGCGTCAAAACTGTGCAAAAGCAGCGATTTGGAGCACGGAACGCACGTTTCGCTGCAAAAGCGGCGTTTTGGTACATGAAGCGCACGTTTAGAGTCAAAACTGTGCAAAAGCAGCGATTTGGTGCAGGAAACGCACGCTTCGCTGCAAAAGCGGCGTTTTGGTGCACGGAACGCACGTTTAGCGTCAAAACTGTGCACAAGCAGCGATTTGGTGCACGAAACGCACGCTTCTTGCCAAAACGGAGCAAAAGCGCCAATTCAGTGCGCGAAACGCACGTTTCTTGCCAAAACAGTGCAAAAGCGGCGATTCGGTGCGCGAAACGCACGTTTCGTTGCAAAAGCAGCGTCTTGGTGCACGAAACGCACGTTTAGCGTCAAAACTGTGCAAAAGCGGCGACTCGGTGCGCGAAACGCACGTTTCGTTGCAAAAGCGGCGTTTTGGTGCACGAAACGCACGTTTAGCGTCAAAACTGTGCAAAAGCAGCGATTTGGAGCACGAAACGCACGTTTCTTGCCAAAACGGAGCAAAAGCGCCGATTCGGTGCGCGAAAAGCACGTTTCGCTGCAAAAGCGGCGTTTTGGTGCACGAAACGCACGTTTAGCGTCAAAACTGTGCAAAAGCAGCGATTTGGTGCGCGAAACGCACGTTTCTTGCCAAAACAGTGCAAAAGCGGCGATTCGGTGCGCGAAACGCACGTTTCGTTGCAAAAGCGGCGTTTTGGTGCACGAAACGCACGTTTAGCGTCAAAACTGTGCAAAAGCAGCGATCTGGAGCACGAAACGCACGTTTCGCTGCAAAAGCGGCGTGTTGGTGCACGAAGCGCACGTTTAGAGTCAAAACTGTGCAAAAGCAGCGATTTGGAGCACGAAACGCACGTTTCTTGCCAAAACGGAGCAAAAGCGCCGATTCGGTGCGCGAAACGCACGTTTCGCTGCAAAAGCGGCGTTTTGGAGCACGAAACGCAGGTTTAGCGCCAAAACTGTGCAAAAGCAGCGATTTGGTGCACGAAACGCTCGTTTCGCTGCAAAAGCGGCGTTTTGGTGCACGGAACGCACGTTTAGCGTCAAAACTGTGGACAAGCAGCGATTTGGTGCACGAAACGCACGTTTCGCTGCAAAAGCGGCGTTTTGGTGCACGAAACGCACGTTTAGCGTCAAAACTGTGCAAAAGCAGCGATTTGTTGCACGAAACGCACGCTTCTTGCCAATACGGAGCAAAAGCGCCAATTCGGTGCGCGAAACGCACGTTTCTTGCCAAAACAGTGCAAAAGCGGGGATTCGGTGCGCGAAACGCACGCTTCTTGGTAAAACGGAGTAAAAGCGCCAATTCGGTGCGCGAAACGCACGTTTCTTGCCAAAACGGAGCAAAAGCGCCGATTCGGTGCGCGAAACGCACGTATCGCTGCAACAGCGGCGTTTTGGAGCACGAAACGCACGTTTAGCGCCAAAACGGAGCAAAAGCGCCGATTCGGTGCGCGAAAAGCACGTTTCGCTGCAAAAGCGGCGTTTTGGAGCACGAAACGCACGTTTAGCGTCAAAACTGTGCAAAAGCAGCGATTTGGTGCGCGAAACGCACGTTTCTTGCCAAAACAGTGCAAAAGCGGCGATTCGGTGCGCGAAACGCACGTTTCGTTGCAAAAGCGGCGTTTTGGTGCACGAAACGCACGTTTCTTGCCAAAACAGTGCAAAAGCGGCGATTCGGTGCACGAAACGCACGTTTTGTTGCAAAAGCGGCGTCTTGGTGCACGAAACGCACGTTTAGCGTCAAAACTGTGCAAAAGCAGCGATTTGGAGCACGAAACGCACGTTTCTTGCCAAAACAGTGCAAAAGCGGCGATTCGGTGCGCGAAACGCACGTTTCGTTGCAAAAGCGGCGTTTTGGTGCACGAAACGCACGTTTAGCGTCAAAACTGTGCAAAAGCAGCGATTTGGAGCACGAAACGCACGCTTCTTGCCAAAACGGAGCAAAAGCGCCGATTCGGTGCGCCAAACGCACGTTTCGCTGCAAAAGCGGCGTTTTGGTGCACGAAACGCACGTTTCTTGGCAAAACGGATCAAAAGCGCCGATTCGGTGCGCGAAACGCACGTTTCGATGCAAAAGCGGCGTTTTGGAGCACGAAACGCACGTTTAGCGTCAAAACTGTGCAAAAGCAGCGATTTGGTGCACGAAACGCACGTTTCTTGCCAAAACGGAGCAAAAGCGCCGATTCGGTGCGCGAAACGCACGTATCGCTGCAAAAGCGGCGTTTTGGTGCACGAAACGCACGTTTAGCGTCAAAACTGTGCAAAAGCAGCGATCTGGAGCACGAAACGCACGTTTCTTGCCAAAACGGAGCAAAAGCGCCGATTCGGTGCGCCAAACGCACGATTCGCTGCAAAAGCAGCGATTTGGAGCACGAAACGCACGATTCTTGCCAAAACGGAGCAAAAGCGCCGATTCGGTGCGCGAAACGTACGTTTCGCTGCAAAAGCGGCGTTTTGATGCACGAAACGCACGTTTAGCGTCAAAACTGTGCAAAAGCAGCGATTTGGAGCACGAAACGCACGTTTCGCTGCAAAAGCGGCGTTTTGGTGCACGAAACGCACGTTTAGCGTCAAAACTGTGCAAAGGCAGCGATTTGGTGCACGAAACGCACGTTTCTTGCCAAAACGGAGCAAAAGCGCCGATTCGGTGCGCGAAACGCACGTATCGCTGCAAAAGCGGCGTTTTGGTGCACGAAACGCACGTTTAGCGTCAAAACTGTGCAAAAGCAGCGATTTGGAGCACGAAACGCACGTTTCGCTGCAAAAGCGTCGTTTTGGTGCACGAAGCGCACGTTTAGAGTCAAAACTGTGCAAAAGCGCCGATTCGGTGCGCGAAACGCACGTTTCGCTGCAAAAGCGGCGTTTTGGAGCACGAAACGCACGTTTAGCGTCAAAACTGTGCAAAAGCAGCGATTTGGTGCACGAATCGTACGTTTCTTGCCAAAACGGAGCAAAAGCGGCGATTCGGTGCACGAAACGCACGTTTAGCGTCAAAACTGTGCAAAAGCAGCGATTTGGTGCACGAAACGCACGTTTCGCCGCAAAAGCGGCGTTTTGGTGCACGGAACGCACGTTTAGCGTCAAAACTGTGCAAAAGCAGCGATTTGGTGCACGAAACGCACGTTTCTTGCCAAAACGGAACAAAAGCGCCGATTCGGTGCGCGAAATGCACGTTTCGCTGCAAAAGCAGCGATTTGGTGCACGAAACGCACGTTTCGCAGCAAAAGCGGCGTTTTGGTGCACGGAACGCACGTTTAGCGTCAAAACTGTGCAAAAGCAGCGATTTGGTGCACGAAACGCACGTTTCTTGCCAAAACGGAACAAAAGCGCCGATTCGGTGCGCGAAATGCACGTTTCGCTGCAAAAGCGGCGTTTTGGTGCACGAAACGCACGTTTCTTGGCAAAACGGATCAAAAGCGCCGATTCGGTGCGCGAAACGCACGTTTCGCTGCAAAAGCGGCGTTTTGGAGCACGAAACGCACGTTTAGCGTCAAAACTGTGCAAAGGCAGCGATTTGGTGCACGAAACGCACGTTTCTTGCCAAAACGGAGCAAAAGCGCCGATTCGGTGCGCGAAACGCACGTATCGCTGCAAAAGCGGCGTTTTGGTGCACGAAACGCACGTTTAGCGTCAAAACTGTGCAAAAGCAGCGATTTGGAGCACGAAACGCACGTTTCGCTGCAAAAGCGTCGTTTTGGTGCACGAAGCGCACGTTTAGAGTCAAAACTGTGCAAAAGCGCCGATTCGGTGCGCGAAACGCACGTTTCGCTGCAAAAGCGGCGTTTTGGAGCACGAAACGCACGTTTAGCGTCAAAACTGTGCAAAAGCAGCGATTTGGTGCACGAATCGTACGTTTCTTGCCAAAACGGAGCAAAAGCGGCGATTCGGTGCACGAAACGCACGTTTAGCGTCAAAACTGTGCAAAAGCAGCGATTTGGTGCACGAAACGCACGTTTCGCCGCAAAAGCGGCGTTTTGGTGCACGGAACGCACGTTTAGCGTCAAAACTGTGCAAAAGCAGCGATTTGGTGCACGAAGCGCACGTTTCTTGCCAAAACGGAACAAAAGCGCCGATTCGGTGCGCGAAATGCACGTTTCGCTGCAAAAGCAGCGATTTGGTGCACGAAACGCACGTTTCGCAGCAAAAGCGGCGTTTTGGTGCACGGAACGCACGTTTAGCGTCAAAACTGTGCAAAAGCAGCGATTTGGTGCACGAAACGCACGTTTCTTGCCAAAACGGAACAAAAGCGCCGATTCGGTGCGCGAAATGCACGTTTCGCTGCAAAAGCGGCGTTTTGGTGCACGAAACGCACGTTTCTTGGCAAAACGGATCAAAAGCGCCGATTCGGTGCGCGAAACGCACGTTTCGCTGCAAAAGCGGCGTTTTGGAGCACGAAACGCACGTTTAGCGTCAAAACTGTGCAAAAGCAGCGATTTGGTGCACGAAACGCACGTTTCTTGCCAAAACGGAGCAAAAGCGCCGATTCGGTGCGCGAAACGCACGTATCGCTGCAAAAGCGGCGTTTTGGTGCACGAAACGCACGTTTAGCGTCAAAACTGTGCAAAAGCAGCGATTTGGAGCACGACACGCACGTTTCGCTGCAAAAGCGTCGTTTTGGTGCACGAAGCGCACGTTTAGAGTCAAAACTGTGCAAAAGCGCCGATTCGGTGCGCGAAACGCACGTTTCGCTGCAAAAGCGGCGTTTTGGAGCACGAAACGCACGTTTAGCGTCAAAACTGTGCAAAAGCAGCGATTTGGTGCACGAATCGTACGTTTCTTGCCAAAACGGAGCAAAAGCGGCGATTCGGTGCACGAAACGCACGTTTAGCGTCAAAACTGTGCAAAAGCAGCGATTTGGTGCACGAAACGCACGTTTCTTGCCAAAACGTAGCAAAAGCGCCGATTCGGTGCACGAATCGTACGTTTCTTGCCAAAACGGAGCAAAAGCGGCGATTCGGTGCACGAAACGCACGTTTAGCGCCAAAACTGTGCAAGAGCACCGATTTGGTGCACGAAACGCACGTTTCGCTGCAAAAGCGGCGTTTCGGCGCACGAAAAGTACGTTTAGCGTCAGAACTGTGCAAAAGCAGCGATTTGGTGAACGAAACGCACGTTTCTTGCCAAAACGGAGCAAAAGCGCCGATTCGGTGCGCGAAACGCACGTATCGCAGCAAAAGCGGCGTTTTGGTGCACGAAACGCATGTTTCTTGCCAAAACGGAGCAAAAGCGCCGATTCGGTGCGCGAAACGCACGTTTCGCTGCAAAAGCGGCGTTTTGGAGCACGAAACGCACGTTTAGCGTCAAAACTGTGCAAAAGCAGCGATTTGGTGCACGAAACGCACGTTTCGCTGCAAAAGCGGCGTTTTGGTGCACGAAACGCACGTTTAGCGCCAAAACTGTGCAAAGGCAGCGATTTGGTGCACGAAACGCACGTTTCTTGCCGAAACGGAGCAAAAGCGCCTATTCGGTGCGCGAAACGCACGTTTCGCTGCAAAAGCGGCGTTTTGATGCACGAAACGCACGTTTAGCGTCAAAACTGTGCAAAAGCAGCGATTTCGAGCACGAAATGCACGTTTCGCTGCAAAAGCGGCGTTTTGGTGCACGAAGCGCACGTTTAGAGTCAAAACTGTGCAAAAGCAGCGATCTGGAGCACGAAACGCACGTTTCTTGCCAAAACGGAGCAAAAGCGCCGATTCGGTGCGCGAAACGCACGTTTCGCTGCAAAAGCGGCGTTTTGGAGCACGAAACGCACGTTTAGCGTCAAAACTGTGCAAAAGCAGCGATTTGGTGCACGAAACGCACGTTTCGCTGCAAAAGCGGCGTTTTGGTGCACGAAACGCACGTTTAGCGTCAAAACTGTGCAAAGGCAGCGATTTGGAGCACGAAACGCACGTTTCGCTGCAAAAGCGGCGTTTTGGAGCACGAAACGCACGTTTAGCGTCAAAACTGTGCAAAAGCGCCGATTCGGTGCGCGAAACGCACGTTTCGCTGCAAAAGCGGCGTTTTGGTGCACGAAACGCACGTTTAGCGTCAAAACTGTGCAAAAGCAGCGATTTGGAGCACGAAACGCACGATTCTTGCCAAAACGGAGCAAAAGCGCCGATGTGGTGCGCGAAATGTACGTTTCGCTGCAAAAGCGGCGTTTTGGAGCACGAAACGCACGTTTAGCGTCAAAACTGTGCAAAAGCAGCGATTTGGTGCACGAAACGCACGTTGCGCTGCAAAAGCGGCGTTTTGGTGCACGAAACGCACGTTTCGCCGCAAAAGCGGCGTTTTGGTGCACGGAACGCACGTTTAGCGTCAAAACTGTGCAAAAGCAGCGATTTGGTGCACGAAACGCACGTTTCTTGCCAAAACGGAACAAAAGCGCCGATTCGGTGCGCGAAATGCACGTTTCGCTGCAAAAGCAGCGATTTGGTGCACGAAACGCACGTTTCGCAGCAAAAGCGGCGTTTTGGTGCACGGAACGCACGTTTAGCGTCAAAACTGTGCAAAAGCAGCGATTTGGTGCACGAAACGCACGTTTCTTGCCAAAACGGAACAAAAGCGCCGATTCGGTGCGCGAAATGCACGTTTCGCTGCAAAAGCGGCGTTTTGGTGCACGAAACGCACGTTTCTTGGCAAAACGGATCAAAAGCGCCGATTCGGTGCGCGAAACGCACGTTTCGCTGCAAAAGCGGCGTTTTGGAGCACGAAACGCACGTTTAGCGTCAAAACTGTGCAAAAGCAGCGATTTGGTGCACGAAACGCACGTTTCTTGCCAAAACGGAGCAAAAGCGCCGATTCGGTGCGCGAAACGCACGTATCGCTGCAAAAGCGGCGTTTTGGTGCACGAAACGCACGTTTAGCGTCAAAACTGTGCAAAAGCAGCGATTTGGAGCACGACACGCACGTTTCGCTGCAAAAGCGTCGTTTTGGTGCACGAAGCGCACGTTTAGAGTCAAAACTGTGCAAAAGCGCCGATTCGGTGCGCGAAACGCACGTTTCGCTGCAAAAGCGGCGTTTTGGAGCACGAAACGCACGTTTAGCGTCAAAACTGTGCAAAAGCAGCGATTTGGTGCACGAATCGTACGTTTCTTGCCAAAACGGAGCAAAAGCGGCGATTCGGTGCACGAAACGCACGTTTAGCGTCAAAACTGTGCAAAAGCAGCGATTTGGTGCACGAAACGCACGTTTCTTGCCAAAACGTAGCAAAAGCGCCGATTCGGTGCACGAATCGTACGTTTCTTGCCAAAACGGAGCAAAAGCGGCGATTCGGTGCACGAAACGCACGTTTAGCGCCAAAACTGTGCAAGAGCACCGATTTGGTGCACGAAACGCACGTTTCGCTGCAAAAGCGGCGTTTCGGCGCACGAAAAGTACGTTTAGCGTCAGAACTGTGCAAAAGCAGCGATTTGGTGAACGAAACGCACGTTTCTTGCCAAAACGGAGCAAAAGCGCCGATTCGGTGCGCGAAACGCACGTATCGCAGCAAAAGCGGCGTTTTGGTGCACGAAACGCATGTTTCTTGCCAAAACGGAGCAAAAGCGCCGATTCGGTGCGCGAAACGCACGTTTCGCTGCAAAAGCGGCGTTTTGGAGCACGAAACGCACGTTTAGCGTCAAAACTGTGCAAAAGCAGCGATTTGGTGCACGAAACGCACGTTTCGCTGCAAAAGCGGCGTTTTGGTGCACGAAACGCACGTTTAGCGCCAAAACTGTGCAAAGGCAGCGATTTGGTGCACGAAACGCACGTTTCTTGCCGAAACGGAGCAAAAGCGCCTATTCGGTGCGCGAAACGCACGTTTCGCTGCAAAAGCGGCGTTTTGATGCACGAAACGCACGTTTAGCGTCAAAACTGTGCAAAAGCAGCGATTTCGAGCACGAAATGCACGTTTCGCTGCAAAAGCGGCGTTTTGGTGCACGAAGCGCACGTTTAGAGTCAAAACTGTGCAAAAGCAGCGATCTGGAGCACGAAACGCACGTTTCTTGCCAAAACGGAGCAAAAGCGCCGATTCGGTGCGCGAAACGCACGTTTCGCTGCAAAAGCGGCGTTTTGGAGCACGAAACGCACGTTTAGCGTCAAAACTGTGCAAAAGCAGCGATTTGGTGCACGAAACGCACGTTTCGCTGCAAAAGCGGCGTTTTGGTGCACGAAACGCACGTTTAGCGTCAAAACTGTGCAAAGGCAGCGATTTGGAGCACGAAACGCACGTTTCGCTGCAAAAGCGGCGTTTTGGAGCACGAAACGCACGTTTAGCGTCAAAACTGTGCAAAAGCGCCGATTCGGTGCGCGAAACGCACGTTTCGCTGCAAAAGCGGCGTTTTGGTGCACGAAACGCACGTTTAGCGTCAAAACTGTGCAAAAGCAGCGATTTGGTGCACGAAACGCACGTTTCTTGCCAAAACGGAGCAAGAGCGGCGATTCGGTGCGCGAAACGCACGTATCGCTGCAAAAGCGGCGTTTTGGTGCACGAAACGCACGTTTAGCGTCAAAACTGTGCAGAAGCAGCGATTTGGAGCACGAAACGCACGATTCTTGCCAAAACGGAGCAAAAGCGCCGATTCGGTGCGCGAAACGCACGTTTCGCTGCAAAAGCGGCGTTTTAGTGCACGAAACGCACGTTTAGCGTCAAAACTGTGCAAAAGCAGCGATTTGGAGCACGAAACGCACGTTTCGCTGCAAAAGCGACGTTTTGGTGCACGAAGCGCACGTTTAGAGTCAAAACTGTGCAAAAGCAGCGATTTTGAGCACGAAACGCACGTTTCTTGCCAAAACGGAGCAAAAGCGCCGATTCGGTGCGCGAAACGCACGTTTCGCTGCAAAAGCGGCGTTTTGGAGCACGAAACGCACGTTTAGCGTCAAAAATGTGCAAAGGCAGCGATTTGGAGCACGAAACGCACGTTTCGCCGCAAAAGCGGCGTTTTGGTGCACGAAGCGCACGTTTAGAATCAAAACTGTGCAAAAGCAGCGATTTGGAGCACGAAACGCACGATTCTTGCCAAAACGGAGCAAAAGCGCCGATTCGGTGCGCGAAACGTACGTTTCGCTGCAAAAGCGGCGTTTTGATGCACGAAACGCACGTTTAGCGTCAAAACTGTGCAAAAGCAGCGATTTGGAGCACGAAACGCACGATTCTTGCCAAAACGGAGCAAAAGCGCCGATTCGGTGCGCGAAACGTACGTTTCGCTGCAAAAGCGGCGTTTTGGAGCACGAAACGCACGTTTAGCGTCAAAACTGTGCAAAAGCAGTGATTTGGTGCACGAAACGCACGTTTCGCTGCAAAAGCGGCGTTTTGGTGCACGAAACGCACGTTTAGCGTCAAAACTGTGCAAAAGCAGCGATTTGGTGCACGAAACGCACGTTTCTTGCCAAAACGGAGCAAGAGCGGCGATACGGTGCACGAAACGCACGTTTCGCTGCAAAAGCGGCGTTTTGGTGCACGAAGCGCACGTTTAGCGCCAAAACTGAGCAAAAGCAGCGATTCGGTGCACCAAACGCACGTTTCGCTGCAAAAGCGGCGTTTTGGATCACGAAACGCACGTTTAGCGTCAAAACTGTGCAAAAGCAGCGATTTGGTGCACGAATCGTACGTTTCTTGCCAAAACGGAGCAAAAGCGGCGATTCGGTGCACGAAACGCACGTTTAGCGCCAAAACTGTGAAAAAGCAGCGATTTGGTGCACGAAACGCACGTTTCGCTGCAAAAGCGGCGTTTTGGTGCACGAAACGCACGTTTAGCGTCAAAACTGTGCAAAAGCAGCGATTTAGTGCACGAAACGCACGTTTCGCTGCAAAAGCGGCGTTTTGGTGCACGAAACGCACGTTTAGCGTCAAAACTGTGCAAAAGCAGCGATTTGGTGCACGAAACGCACGTTTCTTGCCAAAACGTAGCAAAAGCGCCGATTCGGTGCACGAATCGTACGTTTCTAGCCAAAACGGAGCAAAAGCGCCGATTCGGTGCACGAATCGTACGTTTCTTGTCAAAACGGAGCAAAAGAGCCGATTCGGGGTACGAAACGCACGTTTAGCGCCAAAACTGTGCAAGAGCAGCGATTTGGAGCACGAAACGCACGTTTCGCTGCAAAAGCGGCGTTTTGGTACACGAAGCGCAAGTTTAGAGTCAAAACTGTGCAAAAGCAGCGATTTGGTGCACGAAACGCACGTTTCGCTGCAAAAGCGGCGTTTTGGTGCACAGAACGCACGTTTAGCGTCAAAACTGTGCAAAAGCAGCGATTTGGTGCACGAAACGCACGTTTCTTGCCAAAACGGAACAAAAGCGCCGATTCGGTGCGCGAAATGCACGTTTCGCTGCAAAAGCGGCGTTTTGGTGCACGAAACGCACGTTTCTTGGCAAAACGGATCAAAAGCGCCGATTCGGTGCGCGAAACGCACGTTTCGCTGCAAAAGCGGCGTTTTGGAGCACGAAACGCACGTTTAGCGTCAAAACTGTGCAAAAGCAGCGATTTGGTGCACGAAACGCACGTTTCTTGCCAAAACGGAGCAAAAGCGCCGATTCGGTGCGCGAAACGCACGTATCGCTGCAAAAGCGGCGTTTTGGTGCACGAAACGCACGTTTAGCGTCAAAACTGTGCAAAAGCAGCGATTTGGAGCACGAAACGCACGTTTCGCTGCAAAAGCGGCGTTTTGGAGCACGAAACGCACGTTTAGCGTCAAAACTGTGCAAAAGCAGCGATTTGGTGCACGAAACGCACGAAACGCACGTTTCGCTGCAAAAGCGGCGTTTTGGTGCACGGAACGCACGTTTATCGTCAAAACTGTGCACAAGCAGCGATTTGGTGCACGAAACGCACGTTTCTTGCCAAAACGGAGCAAAAGCGCCGATTCGGTGCACGAATCGTACGTTTCTTGCCAAAACGGAGCAAAAGCGGCGATTCGGTGCACGAAACGCACGTTTAGCGCCAAAACTGTACAAGAGCAGCGATTTGGTGCACGAAACGCACGTTTCGCTGCAAAAGCGGCGTTTCGGTGCACGAAACGCACGTTTAGCGCCAAAACAGTGCAAAAGCAGCGATTTAGTGCACGAAACGCACGTTTCGCTGCAAAAGCGGCGTTTTGGTGCACGGAACGCACGTTTAGCGTCAAAACCGTGCACAAGCGGCGTTTTGGTACACGAAACGCACGTTTAGCGTCAAAACTGTGCAAAAGCAGCGATTTGCTGCGCGAAACGCACGTTTCTTGCCAAAACGGAGCAAGAGCGGCGATTCGGTGCGCGAAACGCACGTATCGCTGCAAAAGCGGCGTTTTGGTGCACGAAACGCACGTTTAGCGTCAAAACTGTGCAAAAGCAGCGATTTGGAGCACGAAACGCACGTTTCGCTGCAAAAGCGGCGTTTTGGAGCACGAAACGCACGTTTAGCGTCAAAACTGTGCAAAAGCAGCGATTTGGTGCACGAAACGCTCGTTTCGCTGCAAAAGCGGCGTTTTGGTGCACGAAACGCACGTTTAGCGTCAAAACTGTGCAAAAGCAGCGATTTGGTGCACGAAACGCACGTTTAGCGACAAAACTGTGCAAAAGCAGCGATTCGGTGCACCAAACGCCCGTTTCGCTGCAAAAGCGGCGTTTTGGATCACGAAACGCACGTTTAGCGTCAAAACTGTGCAAAAGCAGCGATTTGCTGCGCGAAACGCACGTTTCTTGCCAAAACGGCGCAAAAGCGCCGATTCGGTGCGCGAAACGCACGTATCGCTGCAAAAGCGGCGTTTTGGAGCACGAAACGCACGTTTAGCGTCAAAACTGTGCAAAAGCAGCGATTTGGAGCACGAAACGCACGTTTCGCTGCAAAAGCGGCGTTTTGGAGCACGAAACGCACGTTTAGCGTCAAAACTGTGCAAAAGCAGCGATTTGGTGCACGAAACGCACGAAACGCACGTTTCGCTGCAAAAGCGGCGTTTTGGTGCACGGAACGCACGTTTAGCGTCAAAACTGTGCACAAGCAGCGATTTGGTGCACGAAACGCACGTTTCTTGCCAAAACGGAGCAAAAGCGCCGATTCGGTGCACGAATCGTACGTTTCTTGCCAAAACGGAGCAAAAGCGGCGATTCGGTGCACGAAACGCACGTTTAGCGCCAAAACTGTACAAGAGCAGCGATTTGGTGCACGAAACGCACGTTTCGCTGCAAAAGCGGTGTTTCGGTGCACGAAACGCACGTTTAGCGCCAAAACAGTGCAAAAGCAGCGATTTAGTGCACGAAACGCACGTTTCGCTGCAAAAGCGGCGTTTTGGTGCACGGAACGCACGTTTAGCGTCAAAACCGTGCACAAGCGGCGTTTTGGTACACGAAACGCACGTTTAGCGTCAAAACTGTGCAAAAGCAGCGATTTGCTGCGCGAAACGCACGTTTCTTGCCAAAACGGAGCAAGAGCGGCGATTCGGTGCGCGAAACGCACGTATCGCTGCAAAAGCGGCGTTTTGGTGCACGAAACGCACGTTTAGCGTCAAAACTGTGCAAAAGCAGCGATTTGGAGCACGAAACGCACGTTTCGCTGCAAAAGCGGCGTTTTGGAGCACGAAACGCACGTTTAGCGTCAAAACTGTGCAAAAGCAGCGATTTGGTGCACGAAACGCACGTTTCGCTGCAAAAGCGGCGTTTTGGTGCACGAAACGTACGTTTAGCGTCAAAACTGTGCAAAAGCAGCGATTTGGTGCACGAAACGCACGTTTAGCGACAAAACTGTGCAAAAGCAGCGATTCGGTGCACCAAACGCACGTTTCGCTGCAAAAGCGGCGTTTTGGATCACGAAACGCACGTTTAGCGTCAAAACTGTGCAAAAGCAGCGATTTGCTGCGCGAAACGCACGTTTCTTGCCAAAACGGAGCAAAAGCGCCGATTCGGTGCGCGAAACGCACGTATCGCTGCAAAAGCGGCGTTTTGGAGCACGAAACGCACGTTTAGCGTCAAAACTGTGCAAAAGCAGCGATTTGGAGCACGAAACGCACGTTTCGCTGCAAAAGCGGCGTTTTGGAGCACGAAACGCACGTTTAGCGTCAAAACTGTGCAAAAGCAGCGATTTGGTGCACGAAACGCACGAAACGCACGTTTCGCTGCAAAAGCGGCGTTTTGGTGCACGGAACGCACGTTTAGCGTCAAAACTGTGCACAAGCAGCGATTTGGTGCACGAAACGCACGTTTCTTGCCAAAACGGAGCAAAAGCGCCGATTCGGTGCACGAATCGTACGTTTCTTGCCAAAACGGAGCAAAAGCGGCGATTCGGTGCACGAAACGCACGTTTAGCGCCAAAACTGTACAAGAGCAGCGATTTGGTGCACGAAACGCACGTTTCGCTGCAAAAGCGGCGTTTCGGTGCACGAAACGCACGTTTAGCGCCAAAACAGTGCAAAAGCAGCGATTTAGTGCACGAAACGCACGTTTCGCTGCAAAAGCGGCGTTTTGGTGCACGGAACGCACGTTCAGCGTCAAAACCGTGCACAAGCGGCGTTTTGGTACACGAAACGCACGTTTAGCGTCAAAACTGTGCAAAACCAGCGATTTGCTGCGCGAAACGCACGTTTCTTGCCAAAACGGAGCAAGAGCGGCGATTCGGTGCGCGAAACGCACGTATCGCTGCAAAAGCGGCGTTTTGGTGCACGAAACGCACGTTTAGCGTCAAAACTGTGCAAAAGCAGCGATTTGGAGCACGAAACGCACGTTTCGCTGCAAAAGCGGCGTTTTGGAGCACGAAACGCACGTTTAGCGTCAAAACTGTGCAAAAGCAGCGATTTGGTGCACGAAACGCACGTTTCGCTGCAAAAGCGGCGTTTTGGTGCACGAAACGCACGTTTAGCGTCAAAACTGTGCAAAAGCAGCGATTTGCTGCGCGAAACGCACGTTTCGCTGCAAAAGCGGCGTTTTGGTGCACGAAACGCACGTTTAGCGTCAAAACTGTGCAAAAGCAGCGATTTGCTGCGCGAAACGCACGTTTCTTGCCAAAACGGAGCAAAAGTGCCGATTCGGTGCGCGAAACGCACGTATCGCTGCAAAAGCGGCGTTTTGGAGCACGAAACGCACGTTTAGCGTCAAAACTGTGCAAAAGCAGCGATTTGAAGCACGAAACGCACGTTTCGCTGCAAAAGCGGCGTTTTGGAGCACGAAACGCACGTTTAGCGTCAAAACTGTGCAAAAGCAGCGATTTGGTGCACGAAACGCACGTTTCGCTGCAAAAGCGGCGTTTTGGTGCACGGAACGCACGTTTAGCGTCAAAACTGTGCACAAGCAGCGATTTGGTGCACGAAACGCACGTTTCTTGCCAAAACGGAGCAAAAGCGCCGATTCGGTGCGCGAAACGCACGTTTCGCTGCAAAAGCGGCGTTTTGGTGCACGAAACACACGTTTAGCGTCAAAACTGTGCAAAAGCAACGATTTGGTGCACGAAACGCACGTTTCTTGCCGAAACGGAGCAAAAGCGCCGATTCGGTGCGCGAAACGCACGTTTCTTGCCAAAACGGATCAAAAGCGGCGATTCGGTGCGCGAAACGCACGTTTCGTTGCAAAAGCGGCGATTTGGTGCACGAAACGCACGTTTAGCGTCAAAACTGTGCAAAAGCAGCGATTTGGTGCACGAAACGCACGTTATGCTGCAAAAGCGGCGTTTTGGTGCACGAAACTCACGTTTTGCGTCAAAACTGTGCAGAGGCAGAGATTTGGTGCACGAAACGCACGTTTTGCGTCAAAACTGTGCAAAGGCAGCGATTTGGTGCACGAAACGCACGTTTCATGCCAAAACGGAGCAAAAGCGTCGATTCGGTGCGCGAAACGCACGTTTCGCTGCAAAAGCGGCGTTTTGGTGCACGAAACGCACGTTTAGCGACAAAACTGTGCAAAAGCAGCGATTCGGTGCACCAAACGCACGTTTCGCTGCAAAAGCGGCGTTTTGGATCACGAAACGCACGTTTAGCGTCAAAACTGTGCAAAAGCAGCGACTTGCTGCGCGAAACGCACGTTTCTTGCCAAAACGGAGCAAAAGCGCCGATTCGGTGCGCGAAACGCACGTATCGCTGCAAAAGCGGCGTTTTGGAGCACGAAACGCACGTTTAGCGTCAAAACTGTGCAAAAGCAGCGATTTGGAGCACGAAACGCACGTTTCGCTGCAAAAGCGGCGTTTTGGAGCACGAAACGCACGTTTAGCGTCAAAACTGTGCAAAAGCAGCGATTTGGTGCACGAAACGCACGAAACGCACGTTTCGCTGCAAAAGCGGCGTTTTGGTGCACGAAACGCACGTTTAGCGTCAAAACTGTGCAAAAGCAGCGATTTGGTGCACGAAACGCACGTTTCTTGCCAAAACGGAGCAAAAGCGCCGATTCGCTGCGCGAAACGCACGTATCGCTGCAAAAGCGGCGTTTTGGAGCACGAAACGCACGTTTAGCGTCAAAACTGCGCAAAAGCAGCGATTTGGAGCACGAAACGCACGTTTCGCTGCAAAAGCGGCGTTTTGGAGCACGAAACGCACGTTTAGCGTCAAAACTGTGCAAAAGCAGCGATTTGGTGCCCGAAACGCACGAAACGCACGTTTCGCTGGAAAAGCGGCGTTTTGGTGCACGGAACGCACGTTTAGCGTCAAAACTGTGCACAAGCAGCGATTTGGTGCACGAAACGCACGTTTCTTTCCAAAACGGAGCAAAAGCGCCGATTCGGTGCACGAATCGTACGTTTCTTGCCAAAACGGAGCAAAAGCGGCGATTCGGTGCACGAAACGCACGTTTAGCGCCAAAACTGCACAAGAGCAGCGATTTGGTGCACGAAACGCACGTTTCGCTGCAAAAGCGGCGTTTCGGTGCACGAAACGCACGTTTAGCGCCAAAACAGTGCAAAAGCAGCGATTTAGTGCACGAAACGCAAGTTTCGCTGCAAAAGCGGCGTTTTGGTGCACGGAACGAACGTTTAGCGTCAAAACTGTGCAAAAGCAGCGATTTGCTGCGCGAAACGCACGTTTCTTGCCAAAACGGAGCAAAAGCGGCGATTCGGTGCACGAAACGCACGCTTCGCTGCAAAAACGGAGTTTTGGTGCACGAAACGCACGTTTAGCGCCAAAACAGTGCAAAAGCAGCGATTTAGTGCACGAAACGCACGTTTCGCTGCAAAAGCGGCGTTTTGGTGCAAGGAACGCACGTTTAGCGTCAAAACTGTGCAAAAGCAGCGATTTGCTGCGCGAAACGCAGGTTTCTTGCCAAAACGGAGCAAAAGCAGCGATTTGGTGCACGAAACGCACGTTTCGCTGCAAAAGCGGCGTTTTGGTGCACGGAACGCACGTTTAGCGTCAAAACTGTGCACAAGCAGCGATTTGGTGCACGAAACGCACGTTTCTTGCCAAAACGGAGCAAAAGCGCCGATTCGGTGCGCGAAACGCACGTTTCGCTGCAAAAGCGGCGTTTTGGTGCACGAAACACACGTTTAGCGTCAAAACTGTGCAAAAGCAACGATTTGGTGCACGAAACGCACGTTTCTTGCCGAAACGGAGCAAAAGCGCCGATTCGGTGCGCGAAACGCACGTTTCTTGCCAAAACGGATCAAAAGCGGCGATTCGGTGCGCGAAACGCACGTTTCGTTGCAAAAGCGGCGATTTGGTGCACGAAACGCACGTTTAGCGTCAAAACTGTGCAAAAGCAGCGATTTGGTGCACGAAACGCACGTTATGCTGCAAAAGCGGCGTTTTGGTGCACGAAACTCACGTTTTGCGTCAAAACTGTGCAGAGGCAGAGATTTGGTGCACGAAACGCACGTTTTGCGTCAAAACTGTGCAAAGGCAGCGATTTGGTGCACGAAACGCACGTTTCATGCCAAAACGGAGCAAAAGCGTCGATTCGGTGCGCGAAACGCACGTTTCGCTGCAAAAGCGGCGTTTTGGTGCACGAAACGCACGTTTAGCGACAAAACTGTGCAAAAGCAGCGATTCGGTGCACCAAACGCACGTTTCGCTGCAAAAGCGGCGTTTTGGATCACGAAACGCACGTTTAGCGTCAAAACTGTGCAAAAGCAGCGACTTGCTGCGCGAAACGCACGTTTCTTGCCAAAACGGAGCAAAAGCGCCGATTCGGTGCGCGAAACGCACGTATCGCTGCAAAAGCGGCGTTTTGGAGCACGAAACGCACGTTTAGCGTCAAAACTGTGCAAAAGCAGCGATTTGGAGCACGAAACGCACGTTTCGCTGCAAAAGCGGCGTTTTGGAGCACGAAACGCACGTTTAGCGTCAAAACTGTGCAAAAGCAGCGATTTGGTGCACGAAACGCACGAAACGCACGTTTCGCTGCAAAAGCGGCGTTTTGGTGCACGAAACGCACGTTTAGCGTCAAAACTGTGCAAAAGCAGCGATTTGGTGCACGAAACGCACGTTTCTTGCCAAAACGGAGCAAAAGCGCCGATTCGCTGCGCGAAACGCACGTATCGCTGCAAAAGCGGCGTTTTGGAGCACGAAACGCACGTTTAGCGTCAAAACTGCGCAAAAGCAGCGATTTGGAGCACGAAACGCACGTTTCGCTGCAAAAGCGGCGTTTTGGAGCACGAAACGCACGTTTAGCGTCAAAACTGTGCAAAAGCAGCGATTTGGTGCCCGAAACGCACGAAACGCACGTTTCGCTGGAAAAGCGGCGTTTTGGTGCACGGAACGCACGTTTAGCGTCAAAACTGTGCACAAGCAGCGATTTGGTGCACGAAACGCACGTTTCTTTCCAAAACGGAGCAAAAGCGCCGATTCGGTGCACGAATCGTACGTTTCTTGCCAAAACGGAGCAAAAGCGGCGATTCGGTGCACGAAACGCACGTTTAGCGCCAAAACTGCACAAGAGCAGCGATTTGGTGCACGAAACGCACGTTTCGCTGCAAAAGCGGCGTTTCGGTGCACGAAACGCACGTTTAGCGCCAAAACAGTGCAAAAGCAGCGATTTAGTGCACGAAACGCAAGTTTCGCTGCAAAAGCGGCGTTTTGGTGCACGGAACGAACGTTTAGCGTCAAAACTGTGCAAAAGCAGCGATTTGCTGCGCGAAACGCACGTTTCTTGCCAAAACGGAGCAAAAGCGGCGATTCGGTGCACGAAACGCACGCTTCGCTGCAAAAGCGGAGTTTTGGTGCACGAAACGCACGTTTAGCGCCAAAACAGTGCAAAAGCAGCGATTTAGTGCACGAAACGCACGTTTCGCTGCAAAAGCGGCGTTTTGGTGCAAGGAACGCACGTTTAGCGTCAAAACTGTGCAAAAGCAGCGATTTGCTGCGCGAAACGCAGGTTTCTTGCCAAAACGGAGCAAAAGCGGCGATTCGGTGCACGAAACGCACGCTTCGCTGCAAAAGCGGAGTTTTGGTGCACGAAACGCACGATTAGCGCCAAAACAGTGCAAAAGCAGCGATTTAGTGCACGAAACGCACGTTTCGCTGCAAAAGCGGCGTTTTGGTGCACGGAACGCACGTTTAGCGTCAAAACTGTGCACAAGCAGCGATTTGGTGCACGAAACGCACGTTTCTTGCCAAAACGGAGGAAAAGCGCCTATTCGGTGCGCGAAACGCACGTATCGCTGCAAAAGCGGCGTTTTGGTGCACGAAACGCACGTTTAGCGTCAAAACTGTGCAAAAGCAGCGATTTCGAGCACGAAATGCACGTTTCGCTGCAAAAGCGGCGTTTTGGTGCACGAAGCGCAAGTTTAGAGTCAAAACTGTGCAAAAGCAGCGATTTGGAGCACGAAACGCACGTTTCTTGCCAAAACGGAGCAAAAGCGCCGATTCGGTGCGCGAAACGCACGTTTCGCTGCAAAAGCGGCGTTTTGGAGCACGAAACGCACGTTTAGCGTCAAAACTGTGCAAAAGCAGCGATTTGGTGCACGAAACGCACGTTTCGCTGCAAAAGCGGCGTTTTGGTGCACGAAACGCACGTTTAGCGTCAAAACTGTGCAAAGGCAGCGATTTGGAGCACGAAACGCACGTTTCGCTGCAAAAGCGGCGTTTTGGTGCACGAAGCGCACGTTTAGCGCCAAAACTGTGCAAAAGCGCCGATTCGGTGCGCGAAACGCACGTTTCGCTGCAAAAGCGGCGTTTTGGAGCACGAAACGCACGTTTAGCGTCAAAACTGTGCAAAGGCAGCGATTTGGTGCACGAAACGCACGTTTCTTGCCAAAACGGAGCAAGAGCGGCGATTCGGTGCGCGAAACGCACGTTTCGCTGCAAAAGCGGCGTTTTGGTGCACGAAGCGCACGTTTAGCGCCAAAACTGAGCAAAAGCAGCGATTCGGTGCACCAAACGCACGTTTCGCTGCAAAAGCGGCGTTTTGGATCACGAAACGCACGTTTAGCGTCAAAACTGTGCAAAAGCAGCGATTTGGTGCACGAATCGCACGTTTAGCGCCAAAACTGAGCAAAAGCAGCGATTCGGTGCACCAAACGCACGTTTCGCTGCAAAAGCGGCGTTTTGGATCACGAAACGCACGTTTAGCGTCAAAACTGTGCAAAAGCAGCGATTTGGTGCACGAATCGTACGTTTCTTGCCAAAACGGAGCAAAAGCGGCGATTCGGTGCACGAAACGCACGTTTAGCGCCAAAACTGCACAAGAGCAGCGATTTGGTGCACGAAACGCACGTTTCGCTGCAAAAGCGGCGTTTCGGTGCACGAAACGCACGTTTAGCGCCAAAACAGTGCAAAAGCAGCGATTTAGTGCACGAAACGCAAGTTTCGCTGCAAAAGCGGCGTTTTGGTGCACGGAACGAACGTTTAGCGTCAAAACTGTGCAAAAGCAGCGATTTGCTGCGCGAAACGCACGTTTCTTGCCAAAACGGAGCAAAAGCGGCGATTCGGTGCACGAAACGCACGCTTCGCTGCAAAAGCGGAGTTTTGGTGCACGAAACGCACGTTTAGCGCCAAAACAGTGCAAAAGCAGCGATTTAGTGCACGAAACGCACGTTTCGCTGCAAAAGCGGCGTTTTGGTGCAAGGAACGCACGTTTAGCGTCAAAACTGTGCAAAAGCAGCGATTTGCTGCGCGAAACGCAGGTTTCTTGCCAAAACGGAGCAAAAGCGGCGATTCGGTGCACGAAACGCACGCTTCGCTGCAAAAGCGGAGTTTTGGTGCACGAAACGCACGATTAGCGCCAAAACAGTGCAAAAGCAGCGATTTAGTGCACGAAACGCACGTTTCGCTGCAAAAGCGGCGTTTTGGTGCACGGAACGCACGTTTAGCGTCAAAACTGTGCACAAGCAGCGATTTGGTGCACGAAACGCACGTTTCTTGCCAAAACGGAGGAAAAGCGCCTATTCGGTGCGCGAAACGCACGTATCGCTGCAAAAGCGGCGTTTTGGTGCACGAAACGCACGTTTAGCGTCAAAACTGTGCAAAAGCAGCGATTTCGAGCACGAAATGCACGTTTCGCTGCAAAAGCGGCGATTTGGTGCACGAAACGCACGTTTCGCTGCAAAAGCGGCGTTTTGGTGCACGAAACGCACGTTTAGCGTCAAAACTGTGCAAAGGCAGCGATTTGGAGCACGAAACGCACGTTTCGCTGCAAAAGCGGCGTTTTGGTGCACGAAGCGCACGTTTAGCGCCAAAACTGTGCAAAAGCGCCGATTCGGTGCGCGAAACGCACGTTTCGCTGCAAAAGCGGCGTTTTGGAGCACGAAACGCACGTTTAGCGTCAAAACTGTGCAAAGGCAGCGATTTGGTGCACGAAACGCACGTTTCTTGCCAAAACGGAGCAAGAGCGGCGATTCGGTGCGCGAAACGCACGTTTCGCTGCAAAAGCGGCGTTTTGGTGCACGAAGCGCACGTTTAGCGCCAAAACTGAGCAAAAGCAGCGATTCGGTGCACCAAACGCACGTTTCGCTGCAAAAGCGGCGTTTTGGATCACGAAACGCACGTTTAGCGTCAAAACTGTGCAAAAGCAGCGATTTGGTGCACGAATCGTACGTTTCTTGCCAAAACGGAGCAAAAGCGGCGATTCGGTGCACGAAACGCACGTTTAGCGCCAAAACTGTGAAAAAGCAGCGATTTGGTGCACGAAACGCACGTTTCGCTGCAAAAGCTGCGTTTTGGTGCACGAAACGCACGTTTAGCGTCAAAACTGTGCAAAAGCAGCGATTTAGTGCACGAAACGCACGTTTCGCTGCAAAAGCGGCGTTTTGGTGCACGAAACGCACGTTTAGCGTCAAAACTGTGCAAAAGCAGCGATTTGGTGCACGAAACGCACGTTTCTTGCCAAAACGTAGCAAAAGCGCCGATTCGGTGCACGAATCGTACGTTTCTAGCCAAAACGGAGCAAAAGCCCCGATTCGGTGCACGAATCGTACGTTTCTTGTCAAAACGGAGCAAAAGCGCCGATTCGGGGTACGAAACGCACGTTTAGCGCCAAAACTGTGCAAGAGCAGCGACTTGGAGCACGAAACGCACGTTTCGCTGCAAAAGCGGCGTTTTGGTACACGAAGCGCAAGTTTAGAGTCAAAACTGTGCAAAAGCAGCGATTCGGTGCACGAAACGCACGTTTCTTGCCAAAACGGAACAAAAGCGCCGATTCGGTGCGCGAAATGCACGTTTCGCTGCAAAAGCGTCGTTTTGGTGCACGAAACGCACGTTTCTTGGCAAAACGGATCAAAAGCGCCGATTCGGTGCGCGAAACGCACGTTTCGCTGCAAAAGCGGCGTTTTGGAGCACGAAACGCACGTTTAGCGTCAAAACTGTGCAAAAGCAGCGATTTGGTGCACGAAACGCACGTTTCGCTGCAAAAGCGGCGTTTTGGTGCACGAAACGCACGTTTAGCGTCAAAACTGTGCAAAGGCAGCGATTTGGTGCACGAAACGCACGTTTCTTGCCAAAACGGAGCAAAAGCGCCTATTCGGTGCGCGAAACGCACGTATCGCTGCAAAAGCGGCGTTTTGGCGCACGAAACGCACGTTTAGCGTCAAAACTGTGCAAAGGCAGCGATTCGGTGCGCGAAACGCACGTTTCGCTGCAAAAGCGGCGTTTTGGTGCACGAAGCGCACGTTTAGCGCCAAAACTGAGCAAAAGCAGCGATTCGGTGCACCAAACGCACGTTTCGCTGCAAAAGCGGCGTTTTGGATCACGAAACGCACGTTTAGCGTCAAAACTGTGCAAAAGCAGCGATTTCGAGCACGAAATGCACGTTTCGCTGCAAAAGCGGCGTTTTGGTGCACGAAGCGCACGTTTAGAGTCAAAACTGTGCAAAAGCAGCGATTTGGAGCACGAAACACACGTTTCTTGCCAAAACGGAGCAAAAGCGCCGATTCGGTGCGCGAAACGCACGTTTCGCTGCAAAAGCGGCGTTTTGGTGCACGAAGCGCACGTTTAGCGCCAGAACTGTGCAAAAGCGAAGATTCGGTGCGCGAAACGCACGTTTCGCTGCAAAAGCGGCGTTTTGGAGCACGAAACGCACGTTTAGCGTCAAAACTGTGCAAAGGCAGCGATTTGGTGCACGAAACGCACGTTTCTTGCCAAAACGGAGCAAGAGCGGCGATACGGTGCGCGAAACGCACGTTTCGCTGCAAAAGCGGCGTTTTGGTGCACGAAGCGCACGTTTAGCGCCAAAACTGAGCAAAAGCAGCGATTCGGTGCACCAAACGCACGTTTCGCTGCAAAAGCGGCGTTTTGGATCACGAAACGCACGTTTAGCGTCAAAACTGTGCAAAAGCAGCGATTTGGTGCACGAATCGTACGTTTCTTGCCAAAACGGAGCAAAAGCGGCGATTCGGTGAACGAAACGCACGTTTAGCGCCAAAACTGTGAAAAAGCAGCGATTTGGTGCACGAAACGCACGTTTCGCTGCAAAAGCGGCGTTTTGGTGCACGAAACGCACGTTTAGCGTCAAAACTGTGCAAAAGCAGCGATTTAGTGCACGAAACGCACGTTTCGCTGCAAAAGCGGCGTTTTGGTGCACAGAACGCACGTTTAGCGTCAAAACTGTGCAAAAGCAGCGATTTGGTGCACGAAACGCACGTTTCTTGCCAAAACGGAACAAAAGCGCCGATTCGGTGCGCGAAATGCACGTTTCGCTGCAAAAGCGGCGTTTTGGTGCACGAAACGCACGTTTCTTGGCAAAACGGATCAAAAGCGCCGATTCGGTGCGCGAAACGCACGTTTCGCTGCAAAAGCGGCGTTTTGGAGCACGAAACGCACGTTTAGCGTCAAAACTGTGCAAAAGCAGCGATTTGGTGCACGAAACGCACGTTTCTTGCCAAAACGGAGCAAAAGCGCCGATTCGGTGCGCGAAACGCACGTATCGCTGCAAAAGCGGCGTTTTGGTGCACGAAACGCACGTTTAGCGTCAAAACTGTGCAAAAGCAGCGATTTGGAGCACGAAACGCACGTTTCGCTGCAAAAGCGGCGTTTTGGAGCACGAAACGCACGTTTAGCGTCAAAACTGTGCAAAAGCAGCGATTTGGTGCACGAAACGCACGAAACGCACGTTTCGCTGCAAAAGCGGCGTTTTGGTGCACGGAACGCACGTTTAGCGTCAAAACTGTGCACAAGCAGCGATTTGGTGCACGAAACGCACGTTTCTTGCCAAAACGGAGCAAAAGCGCCGATTCGGTGCACGAATCGTACGTTTCTTGCCAAAACGGAGCAAAAGCGGCGATTCGGTGCACGAAACGCACGTTTAGCGCCAAAACTGTACAAGAGCAGCGATTTGGTGCACGAAACGCACGTTTCGCTGCAAAAGCGGCGTTTCGGTGCACGAAACGCACGTTTAGCGCCAAAACAGTGCAAAAGCAGCGATTTAGTGCACGAAACGCACGTTTCGCTGCAAAAGCGGCGTTTTGGTGCACGGAACGCACGTTTAGCGTCAAAACCGTGCACAAGCGGCGTTTTGGTACACGAAACGCACGTTTAGCGTCAAAACTGTGCAAAAGCAGCGATTTGCTGCGCGAAACGCACGTTTCTTGCCAAAACGGAGCAAGAGCGGCGATTCGGTGCGCGAAACGCACGTATCGCTGCAAAAGCGGCGTTTTGGTGCACGAAACGCACGTTTAGCGTCAAAACTGTGCAAAAGCAGCGATTTGGTGCACGAAACGCACGTTTCTTGCCAAAACGTAGCAAAAGCGCCGATTCGGTGCACGAATCGTACGTTTCTAGCCAAAACGGAGCAAAAGCCCCGATTCGGTGCACGAATCGTACGTTTCTTGTCAAAACGGAGCAAAAGCGCCGATTCGGGGTACGAAACGCACGTTTAGCGCCAAAACTGTGCAAGAGCAGCGACTTGGAGCACGAAACGCACGTTTCGCTGCAAAAGCGGCGTTTTGGTACACGAAGCGCAAGTTTAGAGTCAAAACTGTGCAAAAGCAGCGATTTAGTGCACGAAACGCACGTTTCGCTGCAAAAGCGGCGTTTTGGTGCACGAAACGCACGTTTAGCGTCAAAACTGTGCAAAAGCAGCGATTTGGTGCACGAAACGCACGTTTCTTGCCAAAACGTAGCAAAAGCGCCGATTCGGTGCACGAATCGTACGTTTCTAGCCAAAACGGAGCAAAAGCCCCGATTCGGTGCACGAATCGTACGTTTCTTGTCAAAACGGAGCAAAAGCGCCGATTCGGGGTACGAAACGCACGTTTAGCGCCAAAACTGTGCAAGAGCAGCGACTTGGAGCACGAAACGCACGTTTCGCTGCAAAAGCGGCGTTTTGGTACACGAAGCGCAAGTTTAGAGTCAAAACTGTGCAAAAGCAGCGATTCGGTGCACGAAACGCACGTTTCGCTGCAAAAGCGGCGTTTTGGTGCACGGAACGCATGTTTAGAGTCAAAACTGTGCAAAAGCAGCGATTTGGTGTACGAAACGCACGTTTCTTGCCAAAACGGAACAAAAGCGCCGATTCGGTGCGCGAAATGCACGTTTCGCTGCAAAAGCGGCGTTTTGGTGCACGAAACGCACGTTTCTTGGCAAAACGGATCAAAAGCGCCGATTCGGTGCGCGAAACGCACGTTTCGCTGCAAAAGCGGCGTTTTGGAGCACGAAACGCACGTTTAGCGTCAAAACTGTGCAAAAGCAGCGATTTGGTGCACGAAACGCACGTTTCGCTGCAAAAGCGGCGTTTTGGTGCACGAAACGCACGTTTAGCGTCAAAACTGTGCAAAGGCAGCGATTTGGTGCACGAAACGCACGTTTCTTGCCAAAACGGAGCAAAAGCGCCTATTCGGTGCGCGAAACGCACGTATCGCTGCAAAAGCGGCGTTTTGGCGCACGAAACGCACGTTTAGCGTCAAAACTGTGCAAAGGCAGCGATTCGGTGCGCGAAACGCACGTTTCGCTGCAAAAGCGGCGTTTTGGAGCACGAAACGCACGTTTAGCGTCAAAACTGTGCAAAAGCAGCGATTTGGTGCACGAAACGCACGAAACGCACGTTTCGCTGCAAAAGCGGCGTTTTGGTGCACGGAACGCACGTTTAGCGTCAAAACTGTGCACAAGCAGCGATTTGGTGCACGAAACGCACGTTTCTTGCCAAAACGGAGCAAAAGCGCCGATTCGGTGCACGAATCGTACGTTTCTTGCCAAAACGGAGCAAAAGCGGCGATTCGGTGCACGAAACGCACGTTTAGCGCCAAAACTGTACAAGAGCAGCGATTTGGTGCACGAAACGCACGTTTCGCTGCAAAAGCGGCGTTTCGGTGCACGAAACGCACGTTTAGCGCCAAAACAGTGCAAAAGCAGCGATTTAGTGCACGAAACGCACGTTTCGCTGCAAAAGCGGCGTTTTGGTGCACGGAACGCACGTTTAGCGTCAAAACCGTGCACAAGCGGCGTTTTGGTACACGAAACGCACGTTTAGCGTCAAAACTGTGCAAAAGCAGCGATTTGCTGCGCGAAACGCACGTTTCTTGCCAAAACGGAGCAAGAGCGGCGATTCGGTGCGCGAAACGCACGTATCGCTGCAAAAGCGGCGTTTTGGTGCACGAAACGCACGTTTAGCGTCAAAACTGTGCAAAAGCAGCGATTTGGAGCACGAAACGCACGTTTCGCTGCAAAAGCGGCGTTTTGGAGCACGAAACGCACGTTTAGCGTCAAAACTGTGCAAAAGCAGCGATTTGGTGCACGAAACGCTCGTTTCGCTGCAAAAGCGGCGTTTTGGTGCACGAAACGCACGTTTAGCGTCAAAACTGTGCAAAAGCAGCGATTTGGTGCACGAAACGCACGTTTAGCGACAAAACTGTGCAAAAGCAGCGATTCGGTGCACCAAACGCCCGTTTCGCTGCAAAAGCGGCGTTTTGGATCACGAAACGCACGTTTAGCGTCAAAACTGTGCAAAAGCAGCGATTCGCTGCGCGAAACGCACGTTTCTTGCCAAAACGGAGCAAAAGCGCCGATTCGGTGCGCGAAACGCACGTATCGCTGCAAAAGCGGCGTTTTGGAGCACGAAACGCACGTTTAGCGTCAAAACTGTGCAAAAGCAGCGATTTGGAGCACGAAACGCACGTTTCGCTGCAAAAGCGGCGTTTTGGAGCACGAAACGCACGTTTAGCGTCAAAACTGTGCAAAAGCAGCGATTTGGTGCACGAAACGCACGAAACGCACGTTTCGCTGCAAAAGCGGCGTTTTGGTGCACGGAACGCACGTTTAGCGTCAAAACTGTGCACAAGCAGCGATTTGGTGCACGAAACGCACGTTTCTTGCCAAAACGGAGCAAAAGCGCCGATTCGGTGCACGAATCGTACGTTTCTTGCCAAAACGGAGCAAAAGCGGCGATTCGGTGCACGAAACGCACGTTTAGCGCCAAAACTGTACAAGAGCAGCGATTTGGTGCACGAAACGCACGTTTCGCTGCAAAAGCGGCGTTTCGGTGCACGAAACGCACGTTTAGCGCCAAAACAGTGCAAAAGCAGCGATTTAGTGCACGAAACGCACGTTTCGCTGCAAAAGCGGCGTTTTGGTGCACGGAACGCACGTTCAGCGTCAAAACCGTGCACAAGCGGCGTTTTGGTACACGAAACGCACGTTTAGCGTCAAAACTGTGCAAAAGCAGCGATTTGCTGCGCGAAACGCACGTTTCTTGCCAAAACGGAGCAAGAGCGGCGATTCGGTGAGCGAAACGCACGTATCGCTGCAAAAGCGGCGTTTTGGTGCACGAAACGCACGTTTAGCGTCAAAACTGTGCAAAAGCAGCGATTTGGAGCACGAAACGCACGTTTCGCTGCAAAAGCGGCGTTTTGGAGCACGAAACGCACGTTTAGCGTCAAAACTGTGCAAAAGCAGCGATTTGGTGCACGAAACGCACGTTTCGCTGCAAAAGCGGCGTTTTGGTGCACGAAACGCACGTTTAGCGTCAAAACTGTGCAAAAGCAGCGATTTGGTGCACGAAACGCACGTTTAGCGACAAAACTGTGCAAAAGCAGCGATTCGGTGCACCAAACGCACGTTTCGCTGCAAAAGCGGCGTTTTGGATCACGAAACGCACGTTTAGCGTCAAAACTGTGCAAAAGCAGCGATTTGCTGCGCGAAACGCACGTTTCTTGCCAAAACGGAGCAAAAGCGCCGATTCGGTGCGCGAAACGCACGTATCGCTGCAAAAGCGGCGTTTTGGAGCACGAAACGCACGTTTAGCGTCAAAACTGTGCAAAAGCAGCGATTTGGAGCACGAAACGCACGTTTCGCTGCAAAAGCGGCGTTTTGGAGCACGAAACGCACGTTTAGCGTCAAAACTGTGCAAAAGCAGCGATTTGGTGCACGAAACGCACGAAACGCACGTTTCGCTGCAAAAGCGGCGTTTTGGTGCACGGAACGCAAGTTTAGCGTCAAAACTGTGCACAAGCAGCGATTTGGTGCACGAAACGCACGTTTCTTGCCAAAACGGAGCAAAAGCGCCGATTCGGTGCACGAATCGTACGTTTCTTGCCAAAACGGAGCAAAAGCGGCGATTCGGTGCACGAAACGCACGTTTAGCGCCAAAACTGTACAAGAGCAGCGATTTGGTGCACGAAACGCACGTTTCGCTGCAAAAGCGGCGTTTCGGTGCACGAAACGCACGTTTAGCGCCAAAACAGTGCAAAAGCAGCGATTTAGTGCACGAAACGCACGTTTCGCTGCAAAAGCGGCGTTTTGGTGCACGGAACGCACGTTCAGCGTCAAAACCGTGCACAAGCGGCGTTTTGGTACACGAAACGCACGTTTAGCGTCAAAACTGTGCAAAAGCAGCGATTTGCTGCGCGAAACGCACGTTTCTTGCCAAAACGGAGCAAGAGCGGCGATTCGGTGCGCGAAACGCACGTATCGCTGCAAAAGCGGCGTTTTGGTGCACGAAACGCACGTTTAGCGTCAAAACTGTGCAAAAGCAGCGATTTGGAGCACGAAACGCACGTTTCGCTGCAAAAGCGGCGTTTTGGAGCACGAAACGCACGTTTAGCGTCAAAACTGTGCAAAAGCAGCGATTTGGTGCACGAAACGCACGTTTCGCTGCAAAAGCGGCGTTTTGGTGCACGAAACGCACGTTTAGCGTCAAAACTGTGCAAAAGCAGCGATTTGCTGCGCGAAACGCACGTTTCTTGCCAAAACGGAGCAAAAGCGCCGATTCGGTGCGCGAAACGCACGTATCGCTGCAAAAGCGGCGTTTTGGAGCACGAAACGCACGTTTAGCGTCAAAACTGTGCAAAAGCAGCGATTTGGTGCACGAAACGCACGTTTCGCTGCAAAAGCGGCGTTTTGGTGCACGAAACGCACGTTTAGCGTCAAAACTGTGCAAAAGCAGCGATTTGCTGCGCGAAACGCACGTTTCTTGCCAAAACGGAGCAAAAGCGCCGATTCGGTGCGCGAAACGCACGTATCGCTGCAAAAGCGGCGTTTTGGAGCACGAAACGCACGTTTAGCGTCAAAACTGTGCAAAAGCAGCGATTTGAAGCACGAAACGCACGTTTCGCTGCAAAAGCGGCGTTTTGGAGCACGAAACGCACGTTTAGCGTCAAAACTGTGCAAAAGCAGCGATTTGGTGCACGAAACGCACGTTTCGCTGCAAAAGCGGCGTTTTGGTGCACGGAACGCACGTTTAGCGTCAAAACTGTGCACAAGCAGCGATTTGGTGCACGAAACGCACGTTTCTTGCCAAAACGGAGCAAAAGCGCCGATTCGGTGCGCCAAACGCACGTTTCGCTGCAACAGCGGCGTTTTGGTGCACGAAACACACGTTTAGCGTCAAAACTGTGCAAAAGCAACGATTTGGTGCACGAAACGCACGTTTCTTGCCGAAACGGAGCAAAAGCGCCGATTCGGTGCGCGAAACGCACGTTTCTTGCCAAAACGCATCAAAAGCGGCGATTCGGTGCGCGAAACGCACGTTTCGTTGCAAAAGCGGCGATTTGGTGCACGAAACGCACGTTTAGCGTCAAAACTGTGCAAAAGCAGCGATTTGCTGCACGAAACGCACGTTATGCTGCAAAAGCGGCGTTTTGGTGCACGAAACTCACGTTTTGCGTCAAAACTGTGCAGAGGCAGAGATTTGGTGCACGAAACGCACGTTTTGCGTCAAAACTGTGCAAAGGCAGCGATTTGGTGCACGAAACGCACGTTTCATGCCAAAACGGAGCAAAAGCGTCGATTCGGTGCGCGAAACGCACGTTTCGCTGCAAAAGCGGCGTTTTGGAGCACAAAACGCACGTTTAGCGTCAAAACCGTGCAAAAGCAGCGTTTTGGTGCACGAAACGCACGTTTAGCGTCAAATCTGTGCAAAAGCAGCGATTTGATGCACGAATCTTACGTTTCTTGCCAAAACGGAGCAAAAGCGGCGATGCGGTGCGCGAAACGCACGTTTCGCTGCAAAAGCGACGTTTTGGTGCACGAAACGCACGTTTCGCTGCAAAAGCGGAGTTTTGGTGCACGAAACGCACGTTTAGCGCCAAAACTGTGCAAAAGCAGCGATTTGGTGCACGAAACGCACGTTTCGCTGCAAAAGCGGCGTTTTGGTGCACGGAACGCACGTTTAGCGTCAAAACTGTGCAAAAGCAGCGTTTTGGTGCACGAAACGCACGTTTTGCGTCAAAACTGTGCAAAAGCAGCGTTTTGGTGCACGAAACGCACGTTTAACGTCAAAACTGTGCAAAAGCAGCGATTTGCTGCACGAAACGCACGTTTCTTGCCAAAACGGAGCAAAAGCAGCGATTCGGTCCGCGAATCGCACGTTTCGCTGCAAAAGCGGCGTTTTGGTGCACGAAACGCACTGTTAAGCAACAGACATCAGTCAGCATTCACCCACTAAAATCCAGGTCAACCAAATTCCAGGCCACCAGTTCTGTTACGTTCAGCGATACATTAAATATATAAGCCCAAGTTAAAAGACACAACGAGCTCTTTTTCCGATCAACTTGTTACGCGAATCGTCGTGTAGTTTCCATGTCAAAATAAAGATCGTTTTGCTGTGAAAATCTAATTTTATAACAGAAACCTCATTCTGTACGTCGCGGCATAACAGTGTGAGTGTTCAGCTGGCGATCCTGCCAGGATATATACAAGTTCACCGGAGGGGAACACGTAACAACCTGAAGATTATAGTATTCTGCGGAATACTAGCACCAAGCAGCCAGCCATAACCACGATTAGAAAAAGACAAGGAATGCTGACCGTCATCCTGCTACTGTAAATAAATGTCTGAATCAACTTGAGCGAAAACTAAGAAACTCGATACTACTCGAGCAACACCAATCGAAGAAGATAACCACGATTTAAGCATTATCACAATGAACCACGACGATTCGGTAGTAAACCAAATTCCAGTTCCTGATATTCCGAGCCTTGCAATACCACGAATTAGCGAAATTGGAACCGCACAAAATATTGACGAAAGAGAAAAAACGTTAAAACAATGTAAAGCCGCACTTGTCTTCATACCTTCTTTTGACGGATACAACATTAGCACTGAAAAATGGATATTTCAAATTAAACTAGGATTACAAACGGTAGTCGACCACAGAATGTTTATTGCTCTAGTCCTGGTGAACAGAACATCAGGAGGCGCGCAACGCATTCTCAATAATAAATTTATAACCGAAATATACGAACTAGAAAGCGCCGTAGAACAAGAATTCGGACTGTCAAAAAGTAAGGACCTATTAGTACATGAAAGAACAAACCTCAGACAAGACCGCGACGATATTAGAACATACATCAAGAAATTTAATCTATTACATCAGAATATAATTAGAGCCATAAGCAACGATAAACGGTTTAATACCACAGAAAAAAATGGTAATCTACCGCGTAGAAGAAGACAATTCACTCGCAACGTTCATTAGGAATCTGAATCAACTGCTCAGATCAATAGTATGGCAATCGCGACCTTCAACATTAAAAGAAGCACAAGATCTCGCGTATGAAGTATGTAGAGAAGAAGAATTAACAAATAGAACAACATTCCAGGGCCAGAGTAGACATACAGTACGACCAAATTTCAGACAATTCACGTATGAGAAACATCGGCAAACCTATCAGAACCCCAGCAGCAGCGCGCCACACCAACAACCGCGATATTCCGGTTCACAACAGCGAACACTACGACCGCATTCACGTCCCGCCATCATGCCACCACCAATTACCTGCTTTAATTGTAACCAAGAAGGGCATTACTCGCGTAACTGTAAAAATTTTCGCAAAAGTATAGCCGACCACGGACCCAACATACGATATTCACATCCCGAAAAGACAGAAACACCGATACAGCAATCAGAATATCGCTCCGAGTGGGAAATCATGACCAAAGCAACTTCCAACACAGACGATTCCTTATCGACACCGGAGCAGGAATAAATATCATAAAAACTACCCCGGTAGTCGAAGCTGGACTATTGACGCGTAAACGACGAACCAGTTTCCAAGGAATAACGAATGAAAAGCTAACTTCGGAAAGAGAAGCACGCATAGATATAGGAGACAGAACACACTTATTAGCCATTGTACCCGACGATTTCCCCTTAGAAGAAGACAGAATATTGGGAATGCCCTTCCTCGAGAGTGAAGGTGCAAAGATTAATATCAAAAAGAAAACATTAGAGTTAAGCGAAACCGTTCACCGACTCATGAAGATCCAAATCCCGCGGGACAGGATCATTAAGTTACGGGAAAACGCAAGGTTAGCTCATATTAGTGATGAAAGCGAAAGGAAGAAATTAAGCGATCTAATCGAAAAATACCACGATATATTTGCATTCCCGGACGATGAGTTACCTGAAACAAGGCTCGCGAGCCACGAAATTTACACGAAAGATGAAGTCTCAATAAACGTAAAGCAGTACAGATACCCGCACGTTCATAAAGAAGAAATCCGCAGACAAATAGGTGAAATGGTAAACAAAGGAATCTTGCGACATTCAGATTCACCCCAGAATAGTCCGCTCTGGATTGTTCCGAAGAAAATCGATGCCAGCGGAAAAAGAAAATGGAGAATCGTCATCGATTATAGGAAATTAAACGATAAAACGATACACGATGCGTACCCACTACCCAACCCATCCGATATATTTGACCAGTTAGGTGAAGCTCGTTATTATAGCGCATTCGATCTCGCTAGCGGCTTTCACCAAATTCCGATGAACCAGAATAGTGTGCAAAAAACTGCATTTTCAACCGAAAACGGGCACTACGAATTTCTACGAATGCCCTTCGGTCTTAAAAACGCACCAGCTACGTTCCAACGGATGATGAATAAAGCCTTACGTGGATTATTGGGTAAGACATGCTTAGTATACTTGGACGACATCATTGTGTGGGGTAGAACACCAGAAGAACATAGAGACAGGCTTCAGTTATTATTCCAACGCCTGCGGGAAGTTGGACTTCGTTTACAGCCCGATAAATGCGAATATCTAAGCACCGAACTAAAATACTTAGGACACGTGATCACACCGGAAGGAATAAAACCCAATCCAGATAAAATACGCGACTGAATTCCACGTCGTGGAATTCCCAGTACCAAAAACCATCAAGAGCGTTAGAGAATTTTTAGGACTTGCAAATTACTATAAACGATTTATATCTAAATTCTCGCAGAAGGCAAAACCACTGAACCAATTATTGGAAAAGGATGTCCCATTTAAGTGGGACAACGCTTGCGAGCACGCATTCCAGCAACTGAAAAAAGAGTTAGTCAGCGATAACGTATTAGCTTGCCCGAATTTCGACAAAGAGTTCATATTAAACGTCGACGCCAGCGGTACTGGTATAGGTGCAATACTAGCACAGAGAGACGTAAACGGAAAAGAAAGGCCGATAAGCTACGCAAGCAGAAACCTCAATGAAGCCGAGTGCAAATACAGCACTAAAGACAAAGAAACTTTAGCTATTGTCTGGAGCGTGAAACATTTTCGACCTTATTTATTTGGAAGACATTTCAAAATTTATACAGACCACCAACCCATACCATATATAGATAAAAGTAGAAATCCAACAGCAATGCAAGAACGATGGCGAGTTATACTCGTGGAATACGATTACGAAATCATTTATAAGAAAGGCGCAGATAATGGAAATGCAGATGCATTGAGTCGTAATCCAGTACGTATCACACGAAAATCGAGACCAGCACTTCGAAGAAACATCATCTTCAGTGAAGACATCAGTGAAGATAAACTATTCGTAGATTTCCGACTTGAAAAGCAATTTGGCTACAAGTATGAAGATAACTATTTAATTTTTGAAGCTAGCGAATATAACGACCAAACGATTAGAGAAGCCTTTGAAACCACGCGGAATCTCATTATTGGTAACGAAGTTAACGATTTTACCTTAAATTTCAAGCATTTGATACACCTGTCAGTAATCTCAGAAAAACAAATTAAAGATCTACTTTTAGAAATTCTTTACGACCCTTCTATTAATATAGTTTTATTGACCAAAGATTTGAAAACTCCAGAAACTGAGCACGAGAAATTCGAAATAATTAGACGCGCACACGATACTTTAATAGGAGGCCACGCAGGAATCAGAAAAACTATAGCCAGAGTAACAGACACGTATACCTGGATAGGACTACACCGCGACATCAGTAACTATATTAATGAATGTTTAAAATGTCAAGAAGTTAAAATTGTTGAGGATATCGGGAAACCCCACATTTGTGTGTGTGTTTTGTGTGTGTGTGTGTGTGTGCGCGCTGTACTACGCACCGGCGTCGTCGCTGGCCGATCGTTTTTGTTTTGCGACGGTTACGACGTCGCCGCGGTTTCCTACCGTGCAGTCCCATCGCATTAGCGATCGCATATAGACATATTGTTCCACCGCGCCAAATAATAAATATTATATTTTATTTTTTATTTACTTTATTATATTTAACCATCTTGGTCGTTTTTGTTACCTTCAACAAAAATCAATAGAAAACCGACGCGCATGCCAATCCAGATCACCGATACACCAATGGCCTTCAATGACAAAATTGCAATGGACATCGTGGGTCCCTTGACAGAGGATGCTGAAGGTTATAAATATATTCTCACAATCCAAGATCAACTCTCCAAATACTTAGAAGCAATCCCATTAAAAGACCAACAAGCTAAGACAATATCTAGAATGCTGTTGAACCATTGGATATTACGCTACGGAACTCCTAAAATTATTATGACTGACCAGGGAACAAACTTTACTAGTAATATATTAAAAGAACTCAGTAACTTGCTGGGTTTTGATCTAAAACATACAACGGCATTCCATCCAGAAACAAACGGTAGCCTCGAAACAACACACGCAGTCTTAAAAGATTTTCTCAGAGCTCAAATGAATATAATAGAAGAACCAACGCCTTGGAATCTCCAACTCCAAGCTGCTGTATATTCCTACAACACAACGATTCATTCGGCAATAGGAATTAAACCTTTCTGTCTAGCGTTCGGTAGAGAACCACCCGAATTGAGCCAACTAGAAGACGATAGTAACGAGCAGATAACATATTCCGACTCTGTAGAAAGCATCAAGGCACTCGTAAACAGGGTCAGTAAACAAGCATACAACGCCCTAGTAGATAGCAAATCCAAAGTAAAAATGAAATATGATAAAACTATTAAGCCATTAACTTTAGAACCAGGAGACTGGGTCTGGATGCGTAACCAAGGAAGAGATCGATTACAGGGTTTGACAAAACCATTTTTAGGCCCATACCAAGTTATAAAACTTGTCGGAGATGTTAACGCAGTCGTAAATGTTAATAAAAGAGAACAACTTGTACATTTAAATCGTCTAAAGTATGCAAATATGTCATCTATTTTAGGTTCTCCGCCTGGGGATATGTCGACTGCGAACCAATAACCATTACACCCATGGACACGCAACCAAACTTGTACTTCGATGCACCTGGAACTACACGACTATACCATAAAACATGGACTACCCTAGTTTGGTATGATTTAAATACCCTCTACGATACGGAAACGATTATTTCTAACCTTCTAAGAAATTCGAAACGCAACGAACTAATTAATGATAGATTTAACAAAATAGAAACGAAACGTTACATAATTTTAGCTAGCATAGGTATAACCCAACATACTCGAGCTAAACGCGGGTGGCTGAACCCAATAGGAGATCTAGCTAGTCTTCTTTTCGGAACCCTCAGCCAAAAGGATGCCGAATACTACAATAACGAAATAGATAAATTGTACAAAGATAACCATAGAATTACTAATTTGATCAATAACGAAACGACAATAGTTGAAGGAGTAATAACGAATATGAAACAATTAGCGGAAAAGACACAGGACATGATCGCGACAACAAATGCAGAGGTTAACAAATTAATAGATAGAGAACGGGAACTAGAATTAGAGCTAACGATAAGTACATATCTTTCGGAATACGAAAGCATCTTAGACACTATTCGAATCACGCTTAACAATGCTAAACTAGGGCAAATCGACCCTATGATACTCCCTATGAGTTATTTCATGAAACACTTGAAAGAAATCGAATCAGAATACGGGTCACACAAACTTTTGTATCCAGTAAATTTTGCGAACGCATATAAAATTCTCCAATTTGCAGACGTAAACATATTCACTCTAAAACTTTGTTTTAGTTGTTAACACTCACGACTTTGTTTTGAAATTAGAATCCCAGTCCATGAAGACAGTATTTATAGCTATTTCCAGATAATACCAATACCAAAAATTGCTAACGACGATTTAATCTTTATTTCAATACCTGAAAAATTTATATACTGAGATGCACATTTCCCGCAATCTCGCAGAAACAAAACTGTAAAACACACTACAACATTAATATCTGCGAAAGAAACACACCACAGCAAAATTCAATTGTCCAAAACCCATGCTTAACAAAAGCCCTACATGTACTACCGGCATCAGAATCAGACTGTCCGCTAAGAATTGCAAAATTCACAGAAACCATATTTATACAATTACAATCAAACACAGAATGGATAACAATTTCACGCGATACAGAAAGTATTCATGTAACTTGCTCGAATGACCCAAACACTTACACAAAATCGTTCAAAAATATTAATTTTATAAAATTAGAGCCAGGCTGCATAGGCCAAACACAAACCACTACGTTACACGCAACGAATAACGAAGTAACAAAACATCAAATACAACTAACACTAGGATTAAAAGATCTACCGATAGTAAATAATACTAACACATTCTTTACACATTTACAAACCATACCAAAATCTCTAATACACACTGAAGAACTGTACTAGTATTCACGCAGTTTAAGCGAGATAAGCAAAGAGTCGGAAGAAATATGCAAACATACTAGGTCGGCAGAATGAAATGAAAGCATGTGGACAACTATAGGTTCAATAAACATACTTCTAGTTATTTTTGCGATCATGTATATCTGTAACAAAATCGGTATTTTTACCATATAAGAAATTTATGTGAAAACCAAAAAACCAACCACCCAGAAACTATATCCACGGAAGAATACAACATGAGAACATGGAAAGAAAAACCAGCGCCAACCGCAGCAGCAGCAACAGTATCAACACCAACCAAGGCAGTCATCCGGGATACACCGACATCACTACTTGGACTCCTACCGAAGCTCCCCATCTAAGATTTTTCTGTTGAAAAAATCTCTTTTAAGGAGGGGGTGTTAAGCAACAGACATCAGTCAGCATTCACCCACTAAAATACAGGTCGACCAAATTCTAGGCCACCAGTTCTCCTACGATCAGCGATACATTAAATATATAAGCCAAAATTAAAAGACACAAAGAGCTCTTTTTCCGATCAACTTGTTACGCGAATCGTCGTGTAGCTTCCATGTCAAAATAAAGATCGTTTTGCTGTGAAAATCTAATTTTATAACAAAAACCTCATGCTGTACGTCGCGGCATAACAGTACGCATAACGAGACCGAAGCAATTTGCGGCTGGAACTTGTACGTATAACGAGACTGAAGCAATACGCGGCTGCGACATTTACGCATAACGAGACCGAAGCAATACGCGGCAAGAACTTGTACGCATAACGAGACCGAAGCAATACGCGGCTGGAACTTGTGTGTTCAACGGGACCAAAGTGATACGCGGGTGGGACTTGCACGAATAACGAGACCGAAGCAATACGCGGCTGGTACTTGTACGCATAACGCTACCGAAGCAATACGCGGCTGGGACTTGTACGCTCGACGAGACCGAAACAATACGCTGCTGGAACTTGTACGCATAGCGAAACCGAAGCAACACGCGACTGGAACTTGTACGCATACCGAGACCGAAGCAATCGCGGCTGGGACTTGTACGCATAACGAGACCGAAGCAATACGCGGCTGGAACTATTACGCAAGACGAGTCCGAAGCAATACGCGGGTGGGACTTGCACGAATAACGAGACCGAAGCAATACGCGGCTGGTACTTGTACGCATAACGATACCGAAGCAATACGCGGCTGGGACTTGTGCGCTCGACGAGACCGAAACAATACGCTGCTGGAACTTGTACGCATAACGAGACCGAAGCAATACGCGGCTGGAACTTGTGTGTTCAACGGGACCAAAGCGATACGCGGGTGGGACTTGCACGAATAACGAGACCGAAGCAATACGCGGCTGGTACTTGTACGCATAACGATACCGAAGCAATACGCGGCTGGGACTTGTGCGCTCGACGAGACCGAAACAATACGCTGCTGGAACTTGTATGCATAGCAAGACCGAAGCAACACGCGACTGGAACTTGTACGCATACCGAGACCGAAGCAATCGCGGCTGGGACTTGTACGCATAACGAGACCGAAGCAATACGCGGCTGGAGCTTGTACGCAAGACGAGTCCGAAGCAATACGCTGCTGGAACTTGTACGCACGCCGAGACCGAAGCAATACGCGGCTGGACCTTGTACGCACAACGAGACCGAAGCTATACGCGGCGGGAACTTGAACGCTCGACGAGGCCGAAGCAATACGCGGCTGGGACTTGAACGCATAACGATACCGAAGCAATACGCGGCTGGGACTTGTACGCATAACGAGACCAAAGCAATACGCGGCTGGGACTTGTACGCATAACGAGACCAAAGCAATACGCGGCTGGGACTTGTACGCATAACAAGGCCCAAGCAATACGCGGCTGGAACTTATATGCTCGACGAGACCGAAGCAACACGCGGCTGGGACTTGTACGCTCGACGAGACCGAATCAATACGCGGCTGGAACTTGTACGCTTGACAAGACCGAAGCAACACGCGGCTGGAACTTGCACGCATAACGAGACTGACGCAATACGCGGCTGGGACTTGTACGCATAACGAGACCAAAGCAATACGCGGCTGGGACTTGTACGCATAAAGAGGCCGAAGCAACACGCGGCTGGCACTTGTACGGATAACGAGACCAAGCGATACGCGGCTGGAACTTGTATGCTCGACGAGACCGAAGCAATACACTGCTGGGACTTGTACGCACAACGAGACCGCAGCAATACGCATCTGAAACTTGTACGCTCGACGAGACCGAAGCAATACGCGGCGGGAACTTGAACGCTCGACGAGACCGAAGCGATACGAGGCTGGAACCTGTGCGCATAACGATACCGAAGCAATACGCCGCTGGGACTTGTACGCTCGACGAGACCGAAGCAATGCGCGGCTGGAACTGGAACGCTCGACGAGACCGAAGCAATACGCGGCTGGGACTTGTACGCATAACGAGTCCGAAGCAATACGCGGCTGGGACTTGTACGCTCGACGAGACCGAAGCAATACGCGGCTGGAACTTGTACGCTCGACGACACTAAAGCAATACGCGGCTGGAATTTGTTCGCTCGACGAGACCGAAGCAATACGGGGCTGGGACTTGTACGCTCGACGAGACCGAATCAATACGCGGCTGGGACTTGAACGCTCGACGGGACCGAAGCAATACGCGGCTGGGACTTGTACGCATAACGAGGCCCAAGCAATACGCGGCTGGAACTTGTATGCTCGACGAGACCGAAGCAATACACGGCTGGGACTTGTACGCTCGACGAGACCGATGCAATGCGCGGCTGGAACTGGAACGCTCGACGAGACCGAAGCAATACACGGCTGTGACTTGTACGCTTGACGAGACCGAAGCAACACGCGGCTGGAACTTGCACGCATAACGAGACTGAAGCAATACGCGGCTGGAACTTGTACGCATAAAGAGGCCGAAGCAATACGCAGCTGGGACTTGTACGCATAACGAGACCAAAGCAATACGCGGCTGGGACTTGTACGCATAAAGAGGCCGAAGCAACACGCGGCTGGGACTTGTACGCATCACAAGCCCCAAGCAATACGCGGCTGGAACTTGTATGCTCGACGAGACCGAAGCAATACACGGCTGGGACTTGTACGCTCGACGAGACCGAAGCAATACGCGGCTGGAAGTTGTACGCTCGACGACAACGAAGCAATACGCGGCTGGAACTTGTTCGCTCGACGAGACCGAAGCAATACGCGGCTGGGACTTGTACGCACAACGAGACCGAAGCTATACGCGGCGGGAACTTGAACGCACGACGAGGCCGAAGCAATACGCAGCTGGGACTTGAACGCATAACGATACCGAAGCAATACGCGCCTGGGACTAGTACGAATAACGAGACCAAAGCAATACGCGGCTGGGGCTTGTACGCTCGACGGGATCGAGGCAATACGAGGCTGGAACTTGTGCGCATAACAAGACTGAAGCACTACGCGGCTGGAACTTGTACGCATAAAGAGTCCGAAGCAACACGCGGCTGGGACATGTACGCATAACGAGACCGAAGCAATACACGGCTGTGACTTGTACGCTCGACGAGACCGAAGCAATACGCGGCTGCAACTTGTACGCATAACGAGACCGAAGCAATACGCGGTTGGGTCTTGTACGCTTAAAGAGGCCGAAGCAACACGCGGCTGGGACTTGTACGCACAACGAGACCGAAGCTATACGCGGCGGGAACTTGAACGCACGACGAGGCCGAAGCAATACGCGGCTGGAACTTGTACGCATAACGAGACCGAAGCAATACGCGGCTGGAACATATATGCTCGACGAGACCGAAGCAATACACGGCTGGGACTTGTACGCATGACGAGACCGCAGCAGTACGCTTCTGGAAGTTGAACGCTCGACGAAACCGAAGCAATACGCGCCTGGGACTAGTACGAATAACGAGACCAAAGCAATACGCGGCTGGGGCTTGTACGCTCGACGGGATCGAAGCAATACGAGGCTGGAACTTGTGCGCATAACGATACCTAAGCAATACGCGGCTGGAAGTTGTACGCTCGACGACACCAAAGCAATACGCGGCTGGAACTTGTTCGCTCGACGAGAACGAAGCAATACGCGGCTGGGACTTGTACGCTCGACGAGACCGAATCAATACGCGGCTGGAACTTGTACGCTTGACAAGACCGAAGCAACATGCGGCTGGAACTTGCACGCATAACGAGACTGAAGCAATACGCGGCTGGAACTTGTACGCATAAAGAGGCCGAAGCAACACGCGGCTGGCACTTGTACGGATAACGAGACCAAGCAATACGCGGCTGGAACTTGTATGCTCGACGAGACCGAAGCAATACACGGCTGGGACTTGTACGCTCGACGAGACCGATGCAATGCGCGGCTGGAACTGGAACGCTCGACGAGACCGAAGCAATACGAGGCTGGAACTTGTGCGCATAACGATACCTAAACAATACGCGGCTGGAAGCTGTACGCTTGACGAGACCGAAGCAACACGCGGCTGGATCTTGCACGCATAACGAGACTGAAGCAATACGCGGCTGGAACTTGTACGCATAAAGAGGCCGAAGCAACACGCGGCTGGGACTTGTACGCATAACGAGACCGAAGCAATACGCGGCTTGAACTTGAACGCTCGATGAGACTGAAGCAATACGCGGCTGGGACTTGTACGCATAACGAGACCAAGCAATACGCAGCTGGAATTTGTATGCTCGACGAGACCGAAGCAATACACTGCTGGGACTTGTACGCACAACGAGACCGCAGCAATACGCATCTGAAACTTGTACGCTCGACGAGACCGAAGCAATACGCGACGGGAACTTGAACGCTCGACGAGACCGAAGCAATACGAGGCTGGAACTTGTGCGCATAACGATATCGAAGCAATACGCGGCTGGAAGTTGTACGCTCGACGACACCAAAGCAATACGCGGCTGGAACTTGTTCGCTCGACGAGACCGAAGCAATACGCGGCTGGGACTTGTACGCTCGACGAGACCGAATCAATACGCGGCTGGGACTTGAACTCTCGACGGGACCGAAGCAATACGCGGCTGGGACTTGTACGGATAACGAGGCCCAAGCAATACGCGGCTGGAACTTGTATGCTCGACGAGACCGAAGCAATACACGGCTGGGACTTGTACGCTCGACGAGACCGATGCAATGCGCGGCTGGAACTGGAACGGTCGACGAGACCGAAGCAATCCGCGGCTGAGACATGTACGCATAACGATACCTAAGCAATACGCGGCTGGAAGTTGTATGCTCGACGACACCAAAGCAATACGCGGCTGGAACTTGTTCGCTTGACGAGACCGAAGCAATACGCGGCTGGAACCTGTACGCTCGAGGAGACCGAATCAATACGCGGCTGGGACTTGTACGCACAACGAGACCGAAGCTATACGCGGCGGGAACTTGAACGCACGACGAGGCCGAAGCAATACGCAGCTGGGACTTGAACGCATAACGATACCGAAGCAATACGCGCCTGGGACTAGTACGAATAACGAGACCAAAGCAATACGCGGCTGGGGCTTGTACGCTCGACGGGATCGAGGCAATACGAGGCTGGAACTTGTGCGCATAACAAGACTGAAGCAATACGCGGCTGGAACTTGTACGCATAAAGAGTCCGAAGCAACACGCGGCTGGGACATGTACGCATAACGAGACCGAAGCAATACACGGCTGTGACTTGTACGCTCGACGAGACCGAAGCAATACGCGGCTGCAACTTGTACGCATAACGAGACCGAAGCAATACGCGGTTGGGTCTTGTACGCTTAAAGAGGCCGAAGCAACACGCGGCTGGGACTTGTACGCACAACGAGACCGAAGCTATACGCGGCGGGAACTTGAACGCACGACGAGGCCGAAGCAATACGCGGCTGGAACTTGTACGCATAACGAGACCGAAGCAATACGCGGCTGGAACATATATGCTCGACGAGACCGAAGCAATACACGGCTGGGACTTGTACGCATGACGAGACCGCAGCAGTACGCTTCTGGAAGTTGAACGCTCGACGAAACCGAAGCAATACGCGCCTGGGACTAGTACGAATAACGAGACCAAAGCAATACGCGGCTGGGGCTTGTACGCTCGACGGGATCGAAGCAATACGAGGCTGGAACTTGTGCGCATAACGATACCTAAGCAATACGCGGCTGGAAGTTGTACGCTCGACGACACCAAAGCAATACGCGGCTGGAACTTGTTCGCTCGACGAGAACGAAGCAATACGCGGCTGGGACTTGTACGCTCGACGAGACCGAATCAATACGCGGCTGGAACTTGTACGCTTGACAAGACCGAAGCAACATGCGGCTGGAACTTGCACGCATAACGAGACTGAAGCAATACGCGGCTGGAACTTGTACGCATAAAGAGGCCGAAGCAACACGCGGCTGGCACTTGTACGGATAACGAGACCAAGCAATACGCGGCTGGAACTTGTATGCTCGACGAGACCGAAGCAATACACGGCTGGGACTTGTACCCATAACGAGACCGCAGCAATACGCATCTGGAAGTTGTACGCTCGACGAGACCGAAGCAATACGAGCCTGGAACTTGTGCGCATAACGAGACCGAAGCAATGCGCAGCTGGAACTTGTGCGCATAACGAGACCAAAGCTATCCGCGTCTGTAACTTGTACGCATAACGAGACCGAAGCAATACGCGGCTGGACCTTGTACGCTCGACGAGACCGAATCAATACACGGCTGTGACTTGTACGCTCGACGAGACCGAAGCAATACGCGGCTGCAACTTGTACGCATAACGAGACCGAAGCAATACGCGGTTGGGTCTTGTACGCTTAAAGAGGCCGAAGCAACACGCGGCTGGGACTTGTACGCACAACGAGACCGAAGCTATACGCGGCGGGAACTTGAACGCACGACGAGGCCGAAGCAATACGCAGCTGGGACTTGAACGCATAACGATACCGAAGCAATACGCGCCTGGGGCTAGTACGAATAACGAGACCAAAGCAATACGCGGCTGGGGCTTGTACGCTCGACGGGATCGAGGCAATACGAGGCTGGAACTTGTGTGCATAACGATACCTAAGCAATACGCGGCTGGAAGTTGTACGCTCGGCGACACCAAAGCAATACGCGGCTGGAACTTGTTCGCTCGACGAGAACGAAGCAATATGCGGCTGGAACTTGTACGCTCGACGAGACCGAATCAATACGCGGCTGGGACTTGTACGCTCGACGAGACCGATGCAATGCGCGGCTGGAACTGGAACGCTCGACGGGACCGAAGCGATACGAGGCTGGAACTTGTGCGCATAACGATTCCGACGCAATACGCGGCTGGAAGTTGTACGCTCGACGACACCAAAGCAATACGCGGCTGGAACTTGTTCGCTCGACGAGACCCAAGCAATACGCGGCTGGGACTTGTACGCTCGACGAGACCGAATCAATACGCGGCTGGGACTAGAACGCTCGACGAGACCGAAGCTATACGCGGCTGGAACTTGAACGCTCGACGAGAACGAAGCAATACGCGGCTGGGACTTGTACGCTCGACGAGACCGAAGCAATGCGCGGCTGGGACTTGTTCGCTTGACGAGACCGAAGCAATACGCGGCTGGAAGTTGTACGCTCGACGACACCAAAGCAATACGCGGCTGGAACTTGTTCGCTTGACGAGACCGAATCAATACGCGGCTAGGACTTGAACGCTCGACGGGACCGAAGCAATACGCGGCTGGGACTTGTACGCATAACGATACCTAAGCAATACGCGGCTGGAAGTTGTACGCTCGACGACACCAAAGCAATACGCGGCTGGAACTTGTTCGCTTGACGAGACCGAAGCAATACGCGGCTGGAACTTGTACGCTCGACGAGACCGAAGCAATACACGGCTGGGACTTGTACGCATGACGAGACCGCAGCAGTACGATTCTGGAAGTTGAACGCTCGACGAAACCGAAGCAATACGCGCCTGGGACTAGTACGAATAACGAGACCAAAGCAATACGCGGCTGGGGCTTGTACGCTCGACGGGATCGAAGCAATACGAGGCTGGAACTTGTGCGCATAACGATACCTAAGCAATACGCGGCTGGAAGTTGTACGCTCGACGACACCAAAGCAATACGCGGCTGGAACTTGTTCGCTCGACGAGAACGAAGCAATACGCGGCTGGGACTTGTACGCTCGACGAGACCGAATCAATACGCGGCTGGAACTTGTACGCTTGACAAGACCGAAGCAACATGCGGCTGGAACTTGCACGCATAACGAGACTGAAGCAATACGCGGCTGGGACTTGTACGCATAACGAGACCAAGCAATACGCAGCTGGAATTTGTATGCTCGACGAGACCGAAGCAATACACTGCTGGGACTTGTACGCACAACGAGACCGCAGCAATACGCATCTGAAACTTGTACGCTCGACGAGACCGAAGCAATACGCGACGGGAACTTGAACGCTCGACGAGACCGAAGCAATACGAGGCTGGAACTTGTGCGCATAACGATATCGAAGCAATACGCGGCTGGAAGTTGTACGCTCGACGACACCAAAGCAATACGCGGCTGGAACTTGTTCGCTCGACGAGACCGAAGCAATACGCGGCTGGGACTTGTACGCTCGACGAGACCGAATCAATACGCGGCTGGGACTTGAACTCTCGACGGGACCGAAGCAATACGCGGCTGGGACTTGTACGGATAACGAGGCCCAAGCAATACGCGGCTGGAACTTGTATGCTCGACGAGACCGAAGCAATACACGGCTGGGACTTGTACGCTCGACGAGACCGATGCAATGCGCGGCTGGAACTGGAACGGTCGACGGGACCGAAGCAATACGCGGCTGGGACTTTTACGCATAAGGAGACCGAAGCAATACGCGTCCGGGACTTGTACGCTCGACGAGACCGAAGCAATCCGCGGCTGAGACATGTACGCATAACGATACCTAAGCAATACGCGGCTGGAAGTTGTATGCTCGACGACACCAAAGCAATACGCGGCTGGAACTTGTTCGCTTGACGAGACCGAAGCAATACGCGGCTGGAACCTGTACGCTCGAGGAGACCGAATCAATACGCGGCTGGAACCTGTACGCTTGACGAGACCGAAGCACCACGCGGCTGGAACTTGCACGCATAACGAGACTGAAGCAATACGAGGCTGGAACTTGTACGCTCGACGAGACCGGAGCAATACGGGGCTGGAACTTGTGCGCATAACGATACCGAAGCAATACGCGGCTGGAAGTTGTACGCTCGACGAGACCGAAGCAATACGCGGCGGGAACTTGAACGCTCGACGAGACCGAAGCGATACGAGGCTGGAACTTGTGCGCATAACGATACCGAAGCAATACGCTGCTGGAAGTTGTACGCTCGACGACACCAAAGCAATACGCGGCTGGAATTTGTTCGCTCGACGAGACCGAAGCAATACGCGGCTGGGACTTGTACGCTCGACGAGACCGAATCAATACGCGGCTGGGACTTGCACTCTCGACGGGACCGAAGCAATACGCGGCTGGGACTTGTACGGATAACGAGGCCCAAGAAATACGCGGCTGGAACTTGTATGCTCGACGAGACCGAAGCAATACACGGCTGGGACTTGTACGCTCGTCGAGACCGATGCAATGCGCGGCTGGAACTGGAACGGTCGACGGGACCGAAGCAATACGCGGCTGGGACTTTTACGCATAACGAGACCGAAGCAATACGCGTCCGGGACTTGTACGCTCGACGAGACCGAAGCAATCCGCGGCTGAGACATGTACGCATAACGATACCTAAGCAATACGCGGCTGGAAGTTGTACGCTCGACGACACCAAAGCAATACGCGGCTGGAACTTGTTCGCTCGACGAGACCGAAGCAATACGCGGCTGGGACTTGTACGCTCGACGAGACCGAATCAATACACGGCTGGGACTTGAACGCTCGACGGGACCGAAGCAATACGCGGCTGGGACTTGTACTCATAACGAGGCCCAAGCAATACGCGGCTGGAACTTGTACGCTCGACGAGACCGAAGCAATACACGGCTGGGACTTGTACGCTCGACGAGACCGATGCAATGCGCGGCTGGAACTGGAACGCTCGACGGGACCGAAGCAATACGCGGCGGGAACTTGAACGCTCGACGAGACCGAAGCGATACGAGGCTGGAACTTGTGCGCATAACGATTCCGAAGCAATACGCGGCTGGAAGTTGTACGCTCGACGACACCAAAGCAATACGCGGCTGGAACTTGTTCGCTCGACGAGACCCAAGCAATACGCGGCTGGGACTTGTACGCTCGACGAGACCGAATCAATACGCGGCTGGGACTAGAACGCTCGACGAGACCGAAGCTATACGCGGCTGGAACTTGAACGCTCGACGAGAACGAAGCAATACGCGGCTGGGACTTGTACGCTCGACGAGACCGAAGCAATGCGCGGCTGGGACTTGTTCGCTTGACGAGACCGAAGCAATACGCGGCTGGAAGTTGTACGCTCGACGACACCAAAGCAATACGCGGCTGGAACTTGTTCGCTTGACGAGACCGAATCAATACGCGGCTAGGACTTGAACGCTCGACGGGACCGAAGCAATACGCGGCTGGGACTTGTACGCATAACGATACCTAAGCAATACGCGGCTGGAAGTTGTACGCTCGACGACACCAAAGCAATACGCGGCTGGAACTTGTTCGCTTGACGAGACCGAAGCAATACGTGGCTGGAACTTGTACGCTCGACGAGACCGAAGCAATACACGTCTGGGACTTGTACGCATGACGAGACCGCAGCAGTACGCTTCTGGAAGTTGAACGCTCGACGAAACCGAAGCAATACGCGCCTGGGACTAGTACGAATAACGAGACCAAAGCAATACGCGGCTGGGGCTTGTACGCTCGACGGGATCGAAGCAATACGAGGCTGGAACTTGTGCGCATAACGATACCTAAGCAATACGCGGCTGGAAGTTGTACGCTCGACGACACCAAAGCAATACGCGGCTGGAACTTGTTCGCTCGACGAGAACGAAGCAATACGCGGCTGGGACCTGTACGCTCGACGAGACCGAATCAATACGCGGCTGGAACTTGTACGCTTGACAAGACCGAAGCAACATGCGGCTGGAACTTGCACGCATAACGAGACTGAAGCAATACGCGGCTGGAACTTGTACGCATAAAGTGACCGAAGCAACACGCGGCTGGCACTTGTACGGATAACGAGACCAAGCAATACGCGGCTGGAACCTGTATGCTCGACGAGACCGAAGCAATACACGGCTGGGACTTGTACGCTCGACGAGACCGATGCAATGCGCGGCTGGAACTGGAACGCTCGACGAGACCGAAGCAATACGAGGCTGGAACTTGTGCGCATAACGATACCTAAACAATACGCGGCTGGAAGCTGTACGCTTGACGAGACCGAAGCAACACGCGGCTGGATCTTGCACGCATAACGAGACTGAAGCAATACGCGGCTGGAACTTGTACGCATAAAGAGGCCGAAGCAACACGCGGCTGGGACTTGTACGCATAACGAGACCGAAGCAATACGCGGCTTGAACTTGAACGCTCGATGAGACTGAAGCAATACGCGGCTGGGACTTGTACGCATAACGAGACCAAGCAATACGCAGCTGGAATTTGTATGCTCGACGAGACCGAAGCAATACACTGCTGGGACTTGTACGCACAACGAGACCGCAGCAATACGGATCTGAAACTTGTACGCTCGACGAGACCGAAGCAATACGCGACGGGAACTTGAACGCTCGACGAGACCGAAGCAATACGAGGCTGGAACTTGTGCGCATAACGATATCGAAGCAATACGCGGCTGGAAGTTGTACGCTCGACGAGACCGATGCAATGCGCGGCTGGAACTGGAACGCTCGACGGGACCGAAGCAATACGCGGCGGGAACTTGAACGCTCGACGAGACCGAAGCGATACGAGGCTGGAACTTGTGCGCATAACGATTCCGAAGCAATACGCGGCTGGAAGTTGTACGCTCGACGACACCAAAGCAATACGCGGCTGGAACTTGTTCGCTCGACGAGACCCAAGCAATACGCGGCTGGGACTTGTACGCTCGACGAGACCGAATCAATACGCGGCTGGGACTAGAACGCTCGACGAGACCGAAGCTATACGCGGCTGGAACTTGAACGCTCGACGAGAACGAAGCAATACGCGGCTGGAAGTTGTACGCTCGACGACACCAAAGCAATACGCGGCTGGAACTTGTTCGCTTGACGAGACCGAATCAATACGCGGCTAGGACTTGAACGCTCGACGGGACCGAAGCAATACGCGGCTGGGACTTGTACGCATAACGATACCTAAGCAATACGCGGCTGGAAGTTGTACGCTCGACGACACCAAAGCAATACGCGGCTGGAACTTGTTCGCTTGACGAGACCGAAGCAATACGCGGCTGGAACTTGTACGCTCGACGAGACCGAAGCAATACACGTCTGGGACTTGTACGCATGACGAGACCGCAGCAGTACGCTTCTGGAAGTTGAACGCTCGACGAAACCGAAGCAATACGCGCCTGGGACTAGTACGAATAACGAGACCAAAGCAATACGCGGCTGGGGCTTGTACGCTCGACGGGATCGAAGCAATACGAGGCTGGAACTTGTGCGCATAACGATACCTAAGCAATACGCGGCTGGAAGTTGTACGCTCGACGACACCAAAGCAATACGCGGCTGGAACTTGTTCGCTCGACGAGAACGAAGCAATACGCGGCTGGGACCTGTACGCTCGACGAGACCGAATCAATACGCGGCTGGAACTTGTACGCTTGACAAGACCGAAGCAACATGCGGCTGGAACTTGCACGCATAACGAGACTGAAGCAATACGCGGCTGGAACTTGTACGCATAAAGAGACCGAAGCAACACGCGGCTGGCACTTGTACGGATAACGAGACCAAGCAATACGCGGCTGGAACTTGTATGCTCGACGAGACCGAAGCAATACGCGGCTGGGACTTGTACGCTCGACGAGACCGAATCAATACACGGCTGGGACTTGTACGCTCGACGAGACCGATGCAATGCGCGGCTGGAACTGGAACGCTCGACGGGACCGAAGCAATACGCGGCGGGAACTTGAACGCTCGACGAGACCGAAGCGATACGAGGCTGGAACTTGTGCGCATAACGATTCCGAAGCAATACGCGGCTGGAAGTTGTACGCTCGACGACACCAAAGCAATACGCGGCTGGAACTTGTTCGCTCGACGAGACCCAAGCAATACGCGGCTGGGACTTGTACGCTCGACGAGACCGATGCAATGCGCGGCTGGAACTGGAACGCTCGACGGGACCGAAGCAATACGCGGCGGGAACTTGAACGCTCGACGAGACCGAAGCGATACGAGGCTGGAACTTGTGCGCATAACGATTCCGAAGCAATACGCGGCTGGAAGTTGTACGCTCGACGACACCAAAGCAATACGCGGCTGGAACTTGTTCGCTCGACGAGACCCAAGCAATACGCGGCTGGGACTTGTACGCTCGACGAGACCGAATCAATACGCGGCTGGGACTAGAACGCTCGACGAGACCGAAGCTATACGCGGCTGGAACTTGAACGCTCGACGAGAACGAAGCAATACGCGGCTGGAAGTTGTACGCTCGACGACACCAAAGCAATACGCGGCTGGAACTTGTTCGCTTGACGAGACCGAATCAATACGCGGCTAGGACTTGAACGCTCGACGGGACCGAAGCAATACGCGGCTGGGACTTGTACGCATAACGATACCTAAGCAATACGCGGCTGGAAGTTGTACGCTCGACGACACCAAAGCAATACGCGGCTGGAACTTGTTCGCTTGACGAGACCGAAGCAATACGCGGCTGGAACTTGTACGCTCGACGAGACCGAAGCAATACACGTCTGGGACTTGTACGCATGACGAGACCGCAGCAGTACGCTTCTGGAAGTTGAACGCTCGACGAAACCGAAGCAATACGCGCCTGGGACTAGTACGAATAACGAGACCAAAGCAATACGCGGCTGGGGCTTGTACGCTCGACGGGATCGAAGCAATACGAGGCTGGAACTTGTGCGCATAACGATACCTAAGCAATACGCGGCTGGAAGTTGTACGCTCGACGACACCAAAGCAATACGCGGCTGGAACTTGTTCGCTCGACGAGAACGAAGCAATACGCGGCTGGGACCTGTACGCTCGACGAGACCGAATCAATACGCGGCTGGAACTTGTACGCTTGACAAGACCGAAGCAACATGCGGCTGGAACTTGCACGCATAACGAGACTGAAGCAATACGCGGCTGGAACTTGTACGCATAAAGAGACCGAAGCAACACGCGGCTGGCACTTGTACGGATAACGAGACCAAGCAATACGCGGCTGGAACTTGTATGCTCGACGAGACCGAAGCAATACGCGGCTGGGACTTGTACGCTCGACGAGACCGAATCAATACACGGCTGGGACTTGTACGCTCGACGAGACCGATGCAATGCGCGGCTGGAACTGGAACGCTCGACGGGACCGAAGCAATACGCGGCGGGAACTTGAACGCTCGACGAGACCGAAGCGATACGAGGCTGGAACTTGTGCGCATAACGATTCCGAAGCAATACGCGGCTGGAAGTTGTACGCTCGACGACACCAAAGCAATACGCGGCTGGAACTTGTTCGCTCGACGAGACCCAAGCAATACGCGGCTGGGACTTGTACGCTCGACGAGACCGAATCAATACGCGGCTGGGACTAGAACGCTCGACGAGACCGAAGCTATACGCGGCTGGAACTTGAACGCTCGACGAGAACGAAGCAATACGCGGCTGGGACTTGTACGCTCGACGAGACCGAAGCAATGCGCGGCTGGGACTTGTTCGCTTGACGAGACCGAAGCAATACGCGGCTGGAAGTTGTACGCTCGACGAGACCGAAGCAATGCGCGGCTGGGACTTGTTCGCTTGACGAGACCGAAGCAATACGCGGCTGGAAGTTGTACGCTCGACGACACCAAAGCAATACGCGGCTGGAACTTGTTCGCTCGACGAGACCCAAGCAATACGCGGCTGGGACTTGTACGCTCGACGAGACCGAATCAATACGCGGCTGGGACTAGAACGCTCGACGAGACCGAAGCTATACGCGGCTGGAACTTGAACGCTCGACGAGAACGAAGCAATACGCGGCTGGGACTTGTACGCTCGACGAGACCGAAGCAATGCGCGGCTGGGACTTGTTCGCTTGACGAGACCGAAGCAATACGCGGCTGGAAGTTGTACGCTCGACGACACCAAAGCAATACGCGGCTGGAACTTGTTCGCTTGACGAGACCGAATCAATACGCGGCTAGGACTTGAACGCTCGACGGGACCGAAGCAATACGCGGCTGGGACTTGTACGCATAACGATACCTAAGCAATACGCGGCTGGAAGTTGTACGCTCGACGACACCAAAGCAATACGCGGCTGGAACTTGTTCGCTTGACGAGACCGAAGCAATACGCGGCTGGAACTTGTACGCTCGACGAGACCGAAGCAATACACGTCTGGGACTTGTACGCATGACGAGACCGCAGCAGTACGCTTCTGGAAGTTGAACGCTCGACGAAACCGAAGCAATACGCGCCTGGGACTAGTACGAATAACGAGACCAAAGCAATACGCGGCTGGGGCTTGTACGCTCGACGGGATCGAAGCAATACGAGGCAGGAACTTGTGCGCATAACGATACCTAAGCAATACGCGGCTGGAAGTTGTACGCTCGACGACACCAAAGCAATACGCGGCTGGAACTTGTTCGCTCGACGAGAACGAAGCAATACGCGGCTGGGACCTGTACGCTCGACGAGACCGAATCAATACGCGGCTGGAACTTGTACGCTTGACAAGACCGAAGCAACATGCGGCTGGAACTTGCACGCATAACGAGACTGAAGCAATACGCGGCTGGAACTTGTACGCATAAAGAGACCGAAGCAACACGCGGCTGGCACTTGTACGGATAACGAGACCAAGCAATACGCGGCTGGAACTTGTATGCTCGACGAGACCGAAGCAATACGCGGCTGGGACTTGTACGCTCGACGAGACCGAATCAATACACGGCTGGGACTTGTACGCTCGACGAGACCGATGCAATGCGCGGCTGGAACTGGAACGCTCGACGGGACCGAAGCAATACGCGGCGGGAACTTGAACGCTCGACGAGACCGAAGCGATACGAGGCTGGAACTTGTGCGCATAACGATTCCGAAGCAATACGCGGCTGGAAGTTGTACGCTCGACGACACCAAAGCAATACGCGGCTGGAACTTGTTCGCTCGACGAGACCCAAGCAATACGCGGCTGGGACTTGTACGCTCGACGAGACCGAATCAATACGCGGCTGGGACTAGAACGCTCGACGAGACCGAAGCTATACGCGGCTGGAACTTGAACGCTCGACGAGAACGAAGCAATACGCGGCTGGGACTTGTACGCTCGACGAGACCGAAGCAATGCGCGGCTGGGACTTGTTCGCTTGACGAGACCGAAGCAATACGCGGCTGGAAGTTGTACGCTCGACGACACCAAAGCAATACGCGGCTGGAACTTGTTCGCTCGACGAGACCCAAGCAATACGCGGCTGGGACTTGTACGCTCGACGAGACCGAATCAATACGCGGCTGGGACTAGAACGCTCGACGAGACCGAAGCTATACGCGGCTGGAACTTGAACGCTCGACGAGAACGAAGCAATACGCGGCTGGGACTTGTACGCTCGACGAGACCGAAGCAGTGCGCGGCTGGGACTTGTTCGCTTGACGAGACCGAAGCAATACGCGGCTGGAAGTTGTACGCTCGACGAGACCGAAGCAATGCGCGGCTGGGACTTGTTCGCTTGACGAGACCGAAGCAATACGCGGCTGGAAGTTGTACGCTCGACGACACCAAAGCTATACGCGGCTGGAACTTGTTCGCTTGACGAGACCGAAGCAATACGCGGCTGGAACTTGTACGCTCGACGAGGCCGAAGCAATACACGGCTGGGACTTGTACGCATGACGAGACCGCAGCAGTACGCTTCTGGAAGTTGAACGCTCGACGAAACCGAAGCAATACGCGCCTGGGACTAGTACGAATAACGAGACCAAAGCAATACGCGGCTGGGGCTTGTACGCTCGACGGGATCGAAGCAATACGAGGCTGGAACTTGTGCGCATAACGATACCTAAGCAATACGCGGCTGGAAGTTGTACGCTCGACGACACCAAAGCAATACGCGGCTGGAACTTGTTCGCTCGACGAGAACGAAGCAATACGCGGCTGGGACTTGTACGCTCGACGAGACCGAATCAATACGCGGCTGGAACTTGTACGCTTGACAAGACCGAAGCAACATGCGGCTGGAACTTGCACGCATAACGAGACTGAAGCAATACGCGGCTGGAACTTGTACGCATAAAGAGGCCGAAGCAACACGCGGCTGGCACTTGTACGGATAACGAGACCAAGCAATACGCGGCTGGAACTTGTATGCTCGACGAGACCGAAGCAATACACGGCTGGGACTTGTACGCTCGACGAGACCGATGCAATGCGCGGCTGGAACTGGAACGCTCGACGAGACCGAAGCAATACGAGGCTGGAACTTGTGCGCATAACGATACCTAAACAATACGCGGCTGGAAGCTGTACGCTTGACGAGACCGAAGCAACACGCGGCTGGATCTTGCACGCATAACGAGACTGAAGCAATACGCGGCTGGAACTTGTACGCATAAAGAGGCCGAAGCAACACGCGGCTGGGACTTGTACGCATAACGAGACCGAAGCAATACGCGGCTTGAACTTGAACGCTCGATGAGACTGAAGCAATACGCGGCTGGGACTTGTACGCATAACGAGACCAAGCAATACGCAGCTGGAATTTGTATGCTCGACGAGACCGAAGCAATACACTGCTGGGACTTGTACGCACAACGAGACCGCAGCAATACGCATCTGAAACTTGTACGCTCGACGAGACCGAAGCAATACGCGACGGGAACTTGAACGCTCGACGAGACCGAAGCAATACGAGGCTGGAACTTGTGCGCATAACGATATCGAAGCAATACGCGGCTGGAAGTTGTACGCTCGACGACACCAAAGCAATACGCGGCTGGAACTTGTTCGCTCGACGAGACCGAAGCAATACGCGGGTGGGACTTGTACGCTCGACGAGACCGAATCAATACGCGGCTGGGACTTGAACTCTCGACGGGACCGAAGCAATACGCGGCTGGGACTTGTACGGATAACGAGGCCGAAGCAATACGCGGCTGGAACTTGTATGCTCGACGAGACCGAAGCAATACACGGCTGGGACTTGTACGCTCGACGAGACCGATGCAATGCGCGGCTGGAACTGGAACGGTCGACGGGACCGAAGCAATACGCGGCTGGGACTTGTACGCATAACGAGACCAAACCAATACGCGGCTGGGACTTGTACGCTCGACGAGATCGAAGCAATACGAGGCTGGAACTTGTGCGCATAACAATACTTAAACAATACGCGGCTGGAAGTTGTACGCTTGACGAGACCGAAGCAACACGCGGCTGGAACTTGCACGCATAACGAGACTGAAGCAATACGTAGCTGGAACTTGTACGCATAAACAGGCCGAAGCAACACGCGGCTGGGACTTGTACGCATAACGAGACCGAAGCAATACGCGGCTGGAACTTGAACGCTCGATGAGACTGAAGCAATACGCGGCTGGGACTTGTACGCTCGACGAGACCGGAGTAATACGCGACGGGAACTTGAACGCACGACGAGACCGAAGCAATACGAGGCTGGAACTTGTGCGCATAACGATATCGAAGCAATACGCGGCTGGAAGTTGTACGCTCGACGACACCAAAGCAATACGCGGCTGGAACTTGTTCGCTCGACGAGAACGAAGCAATACGCGGCTGGGATATGTACGCTCGACGAGACCGAATCAATACGCGGCTGGAACTTGTACGCTCGACGAGACCGAAGCAACACGCGGCTGGAATATGTACGCTCGACGAGACCGAAGCTATACGCGGCGGGAACTTGAACGCTCGACGAGGCCGAAGCAATACGCGGCTGGGACTTGAACGCATAACGATACCGAAGCAATACGCGGCTGGGACTTGTACGCTCGACGAGATCGAAGCGATGCGCGGCAGGAGCTTGAACGCTCGACGAGACCGACGCAATACGCGGATGGGACTTGTACGCATAACGAGACCAAACCAATACGCGGCTGGGACTTGTACGCTCGACGAGATCGAAGCAATACGAGGCTGGAACTTGTGCGCATAACAATACTGAAACAATACGCGGCTGGAAGTTGTACGCTTGACGAGACCGAAGCAACACGCGGCTGGAACTTGCACGCATAACGAGACTGAAGCAATACGCGGCTGGAAATTGTACGCATAAACAGGCCGAAGCAACACGCGGCTGGGACTTGTACGCTTGACAAGACCGAAGCAACACGCGGCTGGAACTTGCACGCATAACGAGACTGAAGCAATACGCGGCTGGAACTTGTACGCATAAAGAGGCCGAAGCAACACGCGGCTGGCACTTGTACGGATAACGAGACCAAGCAATACGCGGCTGGAACTTGTATGCTCGACGAGACCGAAGCAATACACTGCTGGGACTTGTACGCACAACGAGACCGCAGCAATACGCATCTGGAAGTTTTACGCTCGATGAGACCGAAGCAATACACAGCTGGGACTTGTACGCTCGACGAGATCGAAGCGATGCGCGGCTGGAACTTGAACGCTCGACGAGACCGAAGCAATACGCGGCTGGAACCTGTATGCTCGACGAGACCGAAGCAATACACAGCTGGGACTTGTACGCTCGACGAGATCGAAGCGATGCGCGGCTGGAACTTGAACGCTCGACGAGACCGAAGCAATACGCGGCTGGGACTTGAACGCTCGACGAGACCGAAGCAATACGCGGCTGGGACTTGTACGCATAACGAGACCCAAGCTATACGCGGCTGAAACTTGTATGCTCGACGAGACCGAAGCAATACGCGGCTGGGACTTGAACGCTCGACGAGACCGAAGCAATACGCGGCTGGGACTTGTACGCAAAACGAGGCCCAAGCAATACGCGGCTGGAACTTGTATGCTCGACGAGACCGAAGCAATACACGGCTGGGACTTGTACGCTCGACGAGACCGAAGCAATGCGCTGCTGGAACTGGAACGCTCAACGAGACCGAAGCAATACGCGGCTGGAACTGGAACGCTCGACGAGACCGAAGCAATACGCGGCTCGGACTTGTACGCATAACGAGTCCGAAGCAATACGCAGCTGTGACTTGTACGCTCGACGAGACCGAAGCAATACGCGGCTGGGACATGTACGCATAACGAGACCCAAGCAATACGCGGCTGGAACATGTACGCTCGACGAGACCGAATCAATACGCTGCTGGGGCTTGAACGCTCGACGAGACCGAAGCAATACGCGACTGGAACTTGTACGCTTAACGAGACCGAAGCAATACGCGGCTGGAACTTGTACGCTCGACGAGACCGAAGCAATGCGCGGCTGGAACTTGTACGCTCGACCAGACCAAAGCAATACACGGCTGGGACTTGTACATATAACGAGACCGAAGCAATACGCGGCTGGAACTGGAACGCTCGACGAGACCGAAGCAATACGCGGCTGGGACTTGTACGCATAACGAGTCCGAAGCAATACGCGGCTGGGACTTGCACGCTCGACGAGACCGAAGCAATACGCGGCTGGAACATGTACGCATAACGAGACCAAGCAATACTCGGCTGGAACTTGTATGCTCGCCGAGACCGAAGCAATACACGGCTGGGACTTGTACGCACAACGAGACCGAAGCAATACACGAACGGAAGTTGTACGCTCGACCACACCAAAGCAATCCGCGGCTGGAACTTGTTCGCTCGACGAGACCGAAGCAATACGCGGCTGGGACTCGTACGCTCGCCGAGACCGAATCAATACGCGGCTGGGACTTGAACGCTCGACGAGACCGAAGCAATACGCGGCTGGGACTTGTACGCATAACGAGACCCAAGCAATACGCGGCTGAAACTTGTATGCTCGACGAGACCGAAGCAATACAGAGCTGGGACTTGTACGCACAGCGAGACCGCAGCAATACGCGGCTGGGACTTGTTCGCTCGACGAGACCGAAGCAATACGCGGCTGGGACTCGTACGCTCGACGAGACCGAATCAATACGCGGCTGGGACTTGAACGCTCGACGAGACCGAAGCAATACGCGGCTGGGACTTGTGCGCATAACGATACCTAAGCAATACGCGGCTGGAAGTTGTACGCTTGACGAGACCGAAGCAACACGCGGCTGGAACTTGTACGCATAACGAGACCAAAGCAATACGCGGCTGGGACTTGTACGCAGAAAGAGGCCGAAGCAACACGCGGCTGGGACTTGTACGCATAACAAGGCCCAAGCAATACGCGGCTGGAACTTGTATGCTCGACGAGACCGAAGCAATACACGGCTGGGACTTGTACGCTCGACGAGACCGAAGCAATACGCGGCTGGGACCTGAACGCATAACGATACCGAAGCAATACGCGGCTGGGGCTTGTACGCATAACGAGACCGAAGCAATACGCGGCTGGGAATTGTACGCTCGACGAGACCGAAGCAATACACGGCTGGGACTTGTACGCATAACGAGACCGCAGCAATACGCATCTGGAGCTTGTACGCTCGATGAGACCGAAGCAATACGCGGCTGGGACTTGTACGCATAACGAGACCAAAGCAATACACGGCTGAGACTTGTACGCTCGACGAGACCGAAGCAATACGCGGCTGGAACTTGTATGCTCGACGAGACCGAAGCAATACACGGCTTGGACTTGTACGCTCGACGAGACCGAAGCAATGCGCGGCTGGAACTGGAACGCTCGACGAGACCGAAGCAATACGCGGCTGGGACTTGTACGCAAAACGAGGCCCAAGCAATACGCGGCTGGTACTTGTATGCTCGACGAGACCGAAGCAATACACGGCTGGGACTTGAACGCTCGACGAGACCGAAGCAATACGCGGCTGGGACTTGTACGCTCGATGAGATCGAAGCAATACGAGGCTGGAACTTGTGCGCATAACGATACCTAAGCAATACGCGGCTGGAAGTTGTACGCTTGACGAGACCGAAGCAATACGCGGCTGGGACTTGTACGCAAAACGAGGCCCAAGCAATACGCGGCTGGAACTTGTATGCTCGACGAGACCGAAGCAATACACGGCTGGGGCTTGTACGCTCGACGAGACCGAAGCAATACGCGGCTGGGACTTGAACGCATAACGATACCGAAGCAATACGCGGCTGGGGATTGTACGCATAACGAGACCGAAGCAATACGCGGCTGGGAACTGTACGCTCGACGAGACCGAAGCAATACACGGCTGGGACTTGTACGCATAACGAGACCGCAGCAATACGCATCTGGAACTTGTACGCTCGATGAGACCGAAGCAATACGCAGCTGGAACTTGAACGCCCGACGAGACCGAAACAATACGCGTCTGGGACTTGTACGCTCGACGACATCAAAGCAATACGCGGTTGGAACTTGATCGCTCGACGAGACCGAAGCAATACGCGGCTGGAACTTGTACGCTCGAGGAGACCGAATCAATACGCGGCTGGAACTTGTACGCTCGACGAGATCGAAGCAATACGAGGCTGGGACTTGTACGCACAACGAGACCGCAGCAATACGCATCTGGAAATTGTACGCTCGACGAGACCGAAGCAATACGCAGCTGGAACTTGAACGCTCGACGAGACCGAAGCAATGCGCGGCTGGAACTGGAACGCTCGAGGAGACCGAAGCAATACGCGGCTGGGGCTTGTACGCATAACGAGTCCGAAGCAATACGCGGCTGTAACTTGTACGCTCGACGAGACCGAAGCAATACGCGGCTGAGACATGTACGCATAACGAGACCCAAGCAATACGCGGCTGTGACTTGTATGCTCGCCGAGACCGAAGCAATACACGGCTGGGATTTGTACGCATGACGAGACCGCAGCAATACGCATCTGGAAGTTGGACGCTCGACGAGACCGAAGCAATACGCGGCTGGGAATTGTACGCATAACGAGACCAAAGCAATACACGGCTGAGACTTGTACGCTCGACGAGACCGAAGCAATACGCGGCTGGAACTTGTATGCTCGACGAGACCGAAGCAATACACGGCTTGGACTTGTACGCTCGACGAGACCGAAGCAATGCGCGGCTGGAACTGGAACGCTCGACGAGACCGAAGCAATACGCGGCTGGGACTTGTACGCAAAACGAGGCCCAAGCAATACGCGGCTGGAACTTGTATGCTCGACGAGACCGAAGCAATACACGGCTGGGACTTGAACGCTCGACGAGACCGAAGCAATACGCGGCTGGGACTTGTACGCTCGACGAGATCGAAGCAATACGAGGCTGGAACTTGTGCGCATAACGATACCTAAGCAATACGCGGCTGGAAGTTGTACGCTTGACGAGACCGAAGCAATACGCGGCTGGGACTTGTACGCAAAACGAGGCCCAAGCAATACGCGGCTGGAACTTGTATGCTCGACGAGACCGAAGCAATACACGGCTGGGGCTTGTACGCTCGACGAGACCGAAGCAATACGCGGCTGGGACTTGAACGCATAACGATACCGAAGCAATACGCGGCTGGGGATTGTACGCATAACGAGACCGAAGCAATACGCGGCTGGGAACTGTACGCTCGACGAGACCGAAGCAATACACGGCTGGGACTTGTACGCATAACGAGACCGCAGCAATACGCATCTGGAACTTGTACGCTCGATGAGACCGAAGCAATACGCAGCTGGAACTTGAACGCCCGACGAGACCGAAACAATACGCGTCTGGGACTTGTACGCTCGACGACATCAAAGCAATACGCGGTTGGAACTTGTTCGCTCGACGAGACCGAAGCAATACGCGGCTGGAACTTGTACGCTCGAGGAGACCGAATCAATACGCGGCTGGAACTTGTACGCTCGACGAGATCGAAGCAATACGAGGCTGGGACTTGTACGCACAACGAGACCGCAGCAATACGCATCTGGAAATTGTACGCTCGACGAGACCGAAGCAATACGCAGCTGGAACTTGAACGCTCGACGAGACCGAAGCAATGCGCGGCTGGAACTGGAACGCTCGAGGAGACCGAAGCAATACGCGGCTGGGGCTTGTACGCATAACGAGTCCGAAGCAATACGCGGCTGTAACTTGTACGCTCGACGAGACCGAAGCAATACGCGGCTGGGACTTGTACGCAAAACGAGGCCCAAGCAGTACGCGGCTGGAACTTGTATGCTCGACGAGACCGCAGCAATACGCATCTGGAAGTTGTACGCTCGATGAGACCAAAGCAATACGCAGCTGGGACTTGTACGCAGAACGAGACCAAAGCAATACGCGGCTGGGACTTGCATGCTCGACGAGACCGAAGCAATACGCGGCTGGGACTTGTACACTCGACGAGATCGAAGCAATACGAGGCTGGAACTTGTGCGCATAACGATACCTAAGCAATACGCGGCTGGAAGTTGTACGCTTGACGAGACCGAAGCAACACGCGGCTGGAACTTGTACGCATAACGAGACCAAAGCAATACGCGGCTGGGACTTGTACGCATAAAGAGGCCGAAGCAACACGCGGCTGGGACTTGTACGCATAACAAGGCCCAAGCAATACGCGGCTGGAACTTGTATGCTCGACGAGACCGAAGCAATACACGGCTGGGACTTGTACACTCGACGAGACCGAAGCAATGCGCGGCTGGAAGCTGTACGCTCGATGAGACCGAAGCAATACGCAGCTGGGACTTGTACGCTCGACGAGATCGATGCAATACGAGGCTGGAACTTGTGCGCATAACGATACCTAAGCAATACGCGGCTGGAAGTTGTACGCTCGACGAGACCGAAGCAATACGCGGCTGGGACTTGTACGCTCGACGAGACCGAAGCAATACGCGGCTGGGACTTGAACGCTCGACGAGACCGAAGCAATACGCGGCTGGGACTTGTCCGCTCGACGAGATCGAAGCAATACGAGGCTGGAACTTCTGCGCATAACGATACCTAAGCAATACGCGGCTGGAAGTTGTACGCTTGACGAGACCGAAGCAACACGCGGCTGGAACTTGCACGCATAACGAGACTGAAGCAATACGCGGCTGGAACTTGTACGCATAAAGAGGCCGAAGCAACACGCGGCTGGGGATTGTACGCACAACGAGACCGAAGCAATACGCATCTGGAACTTGTACGCTCGACGAGACCGAAGCAATACGCGGCTGGGACTTGTACGCATAAAGAGGCCGAAGCAACACGCGGCTGGGACTTGTACGCATAACAAGGCCAAAGCAATACGCGGCTGGAACTTGTATGCTCGACGAGACCGAAGCAATACACGGCTGGGACTTGTACGCTCGACGAGACCGAAGCAATACGCGGCTGGGACTTGAACGCATAACGATACCGAAGCAATACGCGGCTGGGGCTTGTACGCATAACGAGACCGAAGCAATACGCGGCTGGGAATTGTACGCTCGACGAGACCGAAGCAATACACGGCTGGGACTTGTACGCATAACGAGACCGCAGCAATACGCATCTGGAACTTGTACGTTCGATGAGACCGAAGCAATACGCGGCTGGGACTTGTACGCATAACGAGACCGAAGCAATACACGGCTGAGACTTGTACGCTCGACGAGACCAAAGCAATACGCGGCTGGAACTTGTATGCTCGACGAGACCGAAGCAATACACGGCTGGGACCTGTACGCTCGACGAGACCGAAGCAATGCGCGGCTGGAACTGGAACGCTCGACGAGACCGAAGCAATACGCGGCTGGAACTTGTATGCTCGACGAGACGGAAGCAATACACGGCTGGGACTTGTACGCTCGACGAGACCGAAGCAATACGCGGCTGGGACTTGTACGCAAAACGAGGCCCAAGCAATACGCGGCTGGAACTTGTATGCTCGACGAGACCGAAGCAATACACGGCTGGGACTTGAACGCTCGACGAGACCGAAGCAATACGCGGCTGGGACTTGTACGCTCGACGAGGTCGAAGCAATACGAGGCTGGAACTTGTGCGCATAACGATACCTAAGCAATACGCGGCTGGAAGTTGTACGCTTGACGAGACCGAAGCAATACGCGGCTGGGACTTGTACGCAAAACGAGGCCCAAGCAATACGCGGCTGGAACTTGTATGCTCGACGAGACCGAAGCAGTACACGGCTGCGACTTGTACGCTCGACGAGACCGAAGCAATACGCGGCTGGGACTTGAACGCATAACGATACCGAAGCAATACGCGGCTGGGGATTGTACGCATAACGAGACCGAAGCAATACGCGGCTGGGAATTGTTCGCTCGACGAGACCGAAGCAATACACGGCTGGGACTTGTACGCATAACGAGACCGCAGCAATACGCATCTGGAACTTGTACGCTCGATGAGACCGAAGCAATACGCGGCTGGGACTTGTACGCATAACGAGACCAAAGCAATACACGACTGAGACTTGTACGCTCGACGAGACCGAAGCAATGCGCGGCTGGAACTTGAACGCTCGACGAGACCGAAGCAATACACGGCTGGGACTTGTACGCTCGACGAGACCGAAGCAATGCGCTGCTGGAACTTGAACGCTCGACGAGACCGAAGCAATACGCGGCTGGGGCTTGTACGCTCGACGAGACCGAAGCAATACACTGCTGGGACTTGTACGCACAACGAGACCGCAGCAATACGCATCTGGAACTTGTACGCTCGACGAGACCGAAGCAATACGCAGCTGGAACTTGAACGCCCGACGAGACCGAAACAATACGCGGCTGGGACTTGTACGCTCGACGAGACCGAAGCAATACGCGGCTGGGACTTGAACGCATAACGATACCGAAGCAATACGCGGCTGGGGATTGTACGCATAACGAGACCGAAGCAATACGCGGCTGGGAATTGTACGCTCGACGAGACCGAAGCAATACACGGCTGGGACTTGTACGCATAACGAGACCGCAGCAATACGCATCTGGAACTTGTACGCTCGACGAGACCAAAGCAATACGCGGCTGGGACTTGTACGCATAAAGAGGCCGAAGCCACACGCGGCTGGGACTTGTACGCATAGCAAGGCCCAAGCAATACGCGGCTGGAACATGTATGCTCGACGAGACCGAAGCAATACGAGGCTGGAACTTGTGCGCATAACGATACCTAAGCAATACGCGGCTGGAAGTTGTACGCTTGACGAGACCGAAGCAATACGCGGCTGGAACTTGTACGCTTAACGAGACCGAAGCAATACGCGGCTGGAACTTGTATGCTCGACGAGACCGAAGCAATACACTGCTGGGACCTGTACGCACAACGTGACCGAAGCAATACACGAACGGAAGTTGTACGCTCGACCACACCAAAGCAATACGCGGCTGGAACTTGTTCGCTCGACGAGACCGAAGCAATACGCGGCTGGGACTCGTACGCTCGACGAGACCGAATCAATACGCGGCTGGGACTTGAACGCTCGACGAGACCGAAGCAATACGCGGCTGGGACTTGTACGCATAACGAGTCCGGAGCAATATGCGGCTGGGACTTGTACGCTCGACGAGACCGAAGCAATCCGCGGCTGAGACATGTACGCATAACGAGACCAAAGCAATACGCGGTGGGACTTGTACGCTCGACGAGATCGAAGCAATACGAGGCTGGAACTTGTGCGCATAACGATACCTAAGCAATACGCGGCTTGAACTTGAACGCTCGATGAGACTGAAGCAATACGCGGCTGGGACTTGTACGCTCGACGAGGCCGAAGCAATACACGGCTGGGACTTGTACGCATGACGAGACCGCAGCAGTACGCTTCTGGAAGTTGAACGCTCGACGAAACCGAAGCAATACGCGCCTGGGACTAGTACGAATAACGAGACCAAAGCAATACGCGGCTGGGGCTTGTACGCTCGACGGGATCGAAGCAATACGAGGCTGGAACTTGTGCGCATAACGATACCTAAGCAATACGCGGCTGGAAGTTGTACGCTCGACGACACCAAAGCAATACGCGGCTGGAACTTGTTCGCTCGACGAGAACGAAGCAATACGCGGCTGGGACTTGTACGCTCGACGAGACCGAATCAATACGCGGCTGGAACTTGTACGCTTGACAAGACCGAAGCAACATGCGGCTGGAACTTGCACGCATAACGAGACTGAAGCAATACGCGGCTGGAACTTGTACGCATAAAGAGGCCGAAGCAACACGCGGCTGGCACTTGTACGGATAACGAGACCAAGCAATACGCGGCTGGAACTTGTATGCTCGACGAGACCGAAGCAATACACGGCTGGGACTTGTACGCTCGACGAGACCGATGCAATGCGCGGCTGGAACTGGAACGCTCGACGAGACCGAAGCAATACGAGGCTGGAACTTGTGCGCATAACGATACCTAAACAATACGCGGCTGGAAGCTGTACGCTTGACGAGACCGAAGCAACACGCGGCTGGATCTTGCACGCATAACGAGACTGAAGCAATTCGCGGCTGGAACTTGTACGCATAAAGAGGCCGAAGCAACACGCGGCTGGGACTTGTACGCATAACGAGACCGAAGCAATACGCGGCTTGAACTTGAACGCTCGATGAGACTGAAGCAATACGCGGCTGGGACTTGTACGCATAACGAGACCAAGCAATACGCAGCTGGAATTTGTATGCTCGACGAGACCGAAGCAATACACTGCTGGGACTTGTACGCACAACGAGACCGCAGCAATACGCATCTGAAACTTGTACGCTCGACGAGACCGAAGCAATACGCGACGGGAACTTGAACGCTCGACGAGACCGAAGCAATACGAGGCTGGAACTTGTGCGCATAACGATATCGAAGCAATACGCGGCTGGAAGTTGTACGCTCGACGACACCAAAGCAATACGCGGCTGGAACTTGTTCGCTCGACGAGACCGAAGCAATACGCGGCTGGGACTTGTACGCTCGACGAGACCGAATCAATACGCGGCTGGGACTTGAACTCTCGACGGGACCGAAGCAATACGCGGCTGGGACTTGTACGGATAACGAGGCCGAAGCAATACGCGGCTGGAACTTGTATGCTCGACGAGACCGAAGCAATACACGGCTGGGACTTGTACGCTCGACGAGACCGATGCAATGCGCGGCTGGAACTGGAACGGTCGACGGGACCGAAGCAATACGCGGCTGGGACTTGTACGCATAACGAGACCAAACCAATACGCGGCTGGGACTTGTACGCTCGACGAGATCGAAGCAATACGAGGCTGGAACTTGTGCGCATAACAATACTTAAACAATACGCGGCTGGAAGTTGTACGCTTGACGAGACCGAAGCAACACGCGGCTGGAACTTTCACGCATAACGAGACTGAAGCAATACGTAGCTGGAACTTGTACGCATAAACAGGCCGAAGCAACACGCGGCTGGGACTTGTACGCATAACGAGACCGAAGCAATACGCGGCTGGAACTTGAACGCTCGATGAGACTGAAGCAATACGCGGCTGGGACTTGTACGCTCGACGAGACCGGAGTAATACGCGACGGGAACTTGAACGCACGACGAGACCGAAGCAATACGAGGCTGGAACTTGTGCGCATAACGATATCGAAGCAATACGCGGCTGGAAGTTGTACGCTCGACGACACCAAAGCAATACGCGGCTGGAACTTGTTCGCTCGACGAGAACGAAGCAATACGCGGCTGGGATATGTACGCTCGACGAGACCGAATCAATACGCGGCTGGAACTTGTACGCTCGACGAGACCGAAGCAACACGCGGCTGGAATATGTACGCTCGACGAGACCGAAGCTATACGCGGCGGGAACTTGAACGCTCGACGAGGCCGAAGCAATACGCGGCTGGGACTTGAACGCATAACGATACCGAAGCAATACGCGGCTGGGACTTGTACGCTCGACGAGATCGAAGCGATGCGCGGCAGGAGCTTGAACGCTCGACGAGACCGACGCAATACGCGGATGGGACTTGTACGCATAACGAGACCAAACCAATACGCGGCTGGGACTTGTACGCTCGACGAGATCGAAGCAATACGAGGCTGGAACTTGTGCGCATAACAATACTGAAACAATACGCGGCTGGAAGTTGTACGCTTGACGAGACCGAAGCAACACGCGGCTGGAACTTGCACGCATAACGAGACTGAAGCAATACGCGGCTGGAAATTGTACGCATAAACAGGCCGAAGCAACACGCGGCTGGGACTTGTACGCTTGACAAGACCGAAGCAACACGCGGCTGGAACTTGCACGCATAACGAGACTGAAGCAATACGCGGCTGGAACTTGTACGCATAAAGAGGCCGAAGCAACACGCGGCTGGCACTTGTACGGATAACGAGACCAAGCAATACGCGGCTGGAACTTGTATGCTCGACGAGACCGAAGCAATACACTGCTGGGACTTGTACGCACAACGAGACCGCAGCAATACGCATCTGGAAGTTTTACGCTCGATGAGACCGAAGCAATACACAGCTGGGACTTGTACGCTCGACGAGATCGAAGCGATGCGCGGCTGGAACTTGAACGCTCGACGAGACCGAAGCAATACGCGGCTGGAACCTGTATGCTCGACGAGACCGAAGCAATACACAGCTGGGACTTGTACGCTCGACGAGATCGAAGCGATGCGCGGCTGGAACTTGAACGCTCGACGAGACCGAAGCAATACGCGGCTGGGACTTGAACGCTCGACGAGACCGAAGCAATACGCGGCTGGGACTTGTACGCATAACGAGACCCAAGCTATACGCGGCTGAAACTTGTATGCTCGACGAGACCGAAGCAATACGCGGCTGGGACTTGAACGCTCGACGAGACCGAAGCAATACGCGGCTGGGACTTGTACGCAAAACGAGGCCCAAGCAATACGCGGCTGGAACTTGTATGCTCGACGAGACCGAAGCAATACACGGCTGGGACTTGTACGCTCGACGAGACCGAAGCAATGCGCTGCTGGAACTGGAACGCTCAACGAGACCGAAGCAATACGCGGCTGGAACTGGAACGCTCGACGAGACCGAAGCAATACGCGGCTCGGACTTGTACGCATAACGAGTCCGAAGCAATACGCAGCTGTGACTTGTACGCTCGACGAGACCGAAGCAATACGCGGCTGGGACATGTACGCATAACGAGACCCAAGCAATACGCGGCTGGAACATGTACGCTCGACGAGACCGAATCAATACGCTGCTGGGGCTTGAACGCTCGACGAGACCGAAGCAATACGCGGCTGGAACTTGTACGCTTAACGAGACCGAAGCAATACGCGGCTGGAACTTGTACGCTCGACGAGACCGAAGCAATGCGCGGCTGGAACTTGTACGCTCGACGAGACCAAAGCAATACACGGCTGGGACTTGTACATATAACGAGACCGAAGCAATACGCGGCTGGAACTGGAACGCTCGACGAGACCGAAGCAATACGCGGCTGGGACTTGTACGCATAACGAGTCCGAAGCAATACGCGGCTGGGACTTGCACGCTCGACGAGACCGAAGCAATACGCGGCTGGAACATGTACGCATAACGAGACCAAGCAATACTCGGCTGGAACTTGTATGCTCGCCGAGACCGAAGCAATACACGGCTGGGACTTGTACGCACAACGAGACCGAAGCAATACACGAACGGAAGTTGTACGCTCGACCACACCAAAGCAATCCGCGGCTGGAACTTGTTCGCTCGACGAGACCGAAGCAATACGCGGCTGGGACTCGTACGCTCGCCGAGACCGAATCAATACGCGGCTGGGACTTGAACGCTCGACGAGACCGAAGCAATACGCGGCTGGGACTTGTACGCATAACGAGACCCAAGCAATACGCGGCTGAAACTTGTATGCTCGACGAGACCGAAGCAATACAGAGCTGGGACTTGTACGCACAGCGAGACCGCAGCAATACGCGGCTGGGACTTGTTCGCTCGACGAGACCGAAGCAATACGCGGCTGGGACTCGTACGCTCGACGAGACCGAATCAATACGCGGCTGGGACTTGAACGCTCGACGAGACCGAAGCAATACGCGGCTGGGACTTGTGCGCATAACGATACCTAAGCAATACGCGGCTGGAAGTTGTACGCTTGACGAGACCGAAGCAACACGCGGCTGGAACTTGTACGCATAACGAGACCAAAGCAATACGCGGCTGGGACTTGTACGCAGAAAGAGGCCGAAGCAACACGCGGCTGGGACTTGTACGCATAACAAGGCCCAAGCAATACGCGGCTGGAACTTGTATGCTCGACGAGACCGAAGCAATACACGGCTGGGACTTGTACGCTCGACGAGACCGAAGCAATACGCGGCTGGGACCTGAACGCATAACGATACCGAAGCAATACGCGGCTGGGGCTTGTACGCATAACGAGACCGAAGCAATACGCGGCTGGGAATTGTACGCTCGACGAGACCGAAGCAATACACGGCTGGGACTTGTACGCATAACGAGACCGCAGCAATACGCATCTGGAGCTTGTACGCTCGATGAGACCGAAGCAATACGCGGCTGGGACTTGTACGCATAACGAGACCAAAGCAATACACGGCTGAGACTTGTACGCTCGACGAGACCGAAGCAATACGCGGCTGGAACTTGTATGCTCGACGAGACCGAAGCAATACACGGCTTGGACTTGTACGCTCGACGAGACCGAAGCAATGCGCGGCTGGAACTGGAACGCTCGACGAGACCGAAGCAATACGCGGCTGGGACTTGTACGCAAAACGAGGCCCAAGCAATACGCGGCTGGAACTTGTATGCTCGACGAGACCGAAGCAATACACGGCTGGGACTTGAACGCTCGACGAGACCGAAGCAATACGCGGCTGGGACTTGTACGCTCGATGAGATCGAAGCAATACGAGGCTGGAACTTGTGCGCATAACGATACCTAAGCAATACGCGGCTGGAAGTTGTACGCTTGACGAGACCGAAGCAATACGCGGCTGGGACTTGTACGCAAAACGAGGCCCAAGCAATACGCGGCTGGAACTTGTATGCTCGACGAGACCGAAGCAATACACGGCTGGGGCTTGTACGCTCGACGAGACCGAAGCAATACGCGGCTGGGACTTGAACGCATAACGATACCGAAGCAATACGCGGCTGGGGATTGTACGCATAACGAGACCGAAGCAATACGCGGCTGGGAAATGTACGCTCGACGAGACCGAAGCAATACACGGCTGGGACTTGTACGCATAACGAGACCGCAGCAATACGCATCTGGAACTTGTACGCTCGATGAGACCGAAGCAATACGCAGCTGGAACTTGAACGCCCGACGAGACCGAAACAATACGCGTCTGGGACTTGTACGCTCGACGACATCAAAGCAATACGCGGTTGGAACTTGTTCGCTCGACGAGACCGAAGCAATACGCGGCTGGAACTTGTACGCTCGAGGAGACCGAATCAATACGCGGCTGGAACTTGTACGCTCGACGAGATCGAAGCAATACGAGGCTGGGACTTGTACGCACAACGAGACCGCAGCAATACGCATCTGGAAATTGTACGCTCGACGAGACCGAAGCAATACGCAGCTGGAACTTGAACGCTCGACGAGACCGAAGCAATGCGCGGCTGGAACTGGAACGCTCGAGGAGACCGAAGCAATACGCGGCTGGGGCTTGTACGCATAACGAGTCCGAAGCAATACGCGGCTGTAACTTGTACGCTCGACGAGACCGAAGCAATACGCGGCTGGGACATGTACGCATAACGAGACCCAAGCAATACGCGGCTGTGACTTGTATGCTCGCCGAGACCGAAGCAATACACGGCTGGGATTTGTACGCATGACGAGACCGCAGCAATACGCATCTGGAAGTTGGACGCTAGACGAGACCGAAGCAATACGCGGCTGGGAATTGTACGCATAACGAGACCAAAGCAATACGCGGCTGGGACTTGTACGCTCGACGAGACCGAAGCAATACGCGGCTGGGACTTGAACGCTCGACGAGACCGAAGCAATACGCGGCTGGGACTTGTCCGCTCGACGAGATCGAAGCAATACGAGGCTGGAACTTGTGCGCATAACGATACCTAAGCAATACGCGACTGGAAGTTGTACGCTTGACGAGACCGAAGCAACACGCGGCTGGAACTTGCACGCATAACGAGACTGAAGCAATACGCGGCTGGAACTTGTACGCATGAAGAGGCCGAAGCAACACGCGGCTGGGGATTGTACGCAAAACGAGACCGAAGCAATACGCATCTGGAACTTGTACGCTCGACGAGACCGAAGCAATACGCGGCTGGGACTTGAACGCTCGACGATACCGAAGCAATACGCGGCTGGGACTTGTACGCAAAACGACGCCCAAGCAGTACGCGGCTGGAACTTGTATGCTCGACGAGACCGCAGCAATACGCATCTGGAAGTTGTACGCTCGATGAGACCAAAGCAATACGCAGCTGGGACTTGTACGCAGAACGAGACCAAAGCAATACGCGGCTGGGACTTGCATGCTCGACGAGACCGAAGCAATACGCGGCTGGGACTTGTACGCTCGACGAGATCGAAGCAATACGAGGCTGGAACTTGTGCGCATAACGATACCTAAGCAATACGCGGCTGGAAGTTGTACGCTTGACGAGACCGAAGCAACACGCGGCTGGAACTTGTACGCATAACGAGACCAAAGCAATACGCGGCTGGGACTTGTACGCATAAAGAGGCCGAAGCAACACGCGGCTGGGACTTGTACGCATAACAAGGCCCAAGCAATACGCGGCTGGAACTTGTATGCTCGAGGAGACCGAAGCAATACACGGCTGGGACTTGTACACTCGACGAGACCGAAGCAATGCGCGGCTGGAAGCTGTACGCTCGATGAGACCGAAGCAATACGCAGCTGGGACTTGTACGCTCGACGAGATCGATGCAATACGAGGCTGGAACTTGTGCGCATAACGATACCTAAGCAATACGCGGCTGGAAGTTGTACGCTCGACGAGACCGAAGCAATACGCGGCTGGGACTTGTACGCTCGACGAGACCGAAGCAATACGCGGCTGGGACTTGAACGCTCGACGAGACCGAAGCAATACGCGGCTGGGACTTGTCCGCTCGACGAGATCGAAGCAATACGAGGCTGGAACTTCTGCGCATAACGATACCTAAGCAATACGCGGCTGGAAGTTGTACGCTTGACGAGACCGAAGCAACACGCGGCTGGAACTTGCACGCATAACGAGACTGAAGCAATACGCGGCTGGAACTTGTACGCATAAAGAGGCCGAAGCAACACGCGGCTGGGGATTGTACGCACAACGAGACCGAAGCAATACGCATCTGGAACTTGTACGCTCGACGAGACCGAAGCAATACGCGGCTGGGACTTGTACGCATAAAGAGGCCGAAGCAACACGCGGCTGGGACTTGTACGCATAACAAGGCCAAAGCAATACGCGGCTGGAACTTGTATGCTCGACGAGACCGAAGCAATACACGGCTGGGACTTGTACGCTCGACGAGACCGAAGCAATACGCGGCTGGGACTTGAACGCATAACGATACCGAAGCAATACGCGGCTGGGGCTTGTACGCATAACGAGACCGAAGCAATACGCGGCTGGGAATTGTACGCTCGACGAGACCGAAGCAATACACGGCTGGGACTTGTACGCATAACGAGACCGCAGCAATACGCATCTGGAACTTGTACGTTCGATGAGACCGAAGCAATACGCGGCTGGGACTTGTACGCATAACGAGACCGAAGCAATACACGGCTGAGACTTGTACGCTCGACGAGACCAAAGCAATACGCGGCTGGAACTTGTATGCTCGACGAGACCGAAGCAATACACGGCTGGGACCTGTACGCTCGACGAGACCGAAGCAATGCGCGGCTGGAACTGGAACGCTCGACGAGACCGAAGCAATACGCGGCTGGAACTTGTATGCTCGACGAGACGGAAGCAATACACGGCTGGGACTTGTACGCTCGACGAGACCGAAGCAATACGCGGCTGGGACTTGTACGCAAAACGAGGCCCAAGCAATACGCGGCTGGAACTTGTATGCTCGACGAGATCGAAGCAATACACGGCTGGGACTTGAACGCTCGACGAGACCGAAGCAATACGCGGCTGGGACTTGTACGCTCGACGAGGTCGAAGCAATACGAGGCTGGAACTTGTGCGCATAACGATACCTAAGCAATACGCGGCTGGAAGTTGTACGCTTGACGAGACCGAAGCAATACGCGGCTGGGACTTGTACGCAAAACGAGGCCCAAGCAATACGCGGCTGGAACTTGTATGCTCGACGAGACCGAAGCAGTACACGGCTGCGACTTGTACGCTCGACGAGACCGAAGCAATACGCGGCTGGGACTTGAACGCATAACGATACCGAAGCAATACGCGGCTGGGGATTGTACGCATAACGAGACCGAAGCAATACGCGGCTGGGAATTGTTCGCTCGACGAGACCGAAGCAATACACGGCTGGGACTTGTACGCATAACGAGACCGCAGCAATACGCATCTGGAACTTGTACGCTCGATGAGACCGAAGCAATACGCGGCTGGGACTTGTACGCATAACGAGACCAAAGCAATACACGACTGAGACTTGTACGCTCGACGAGACCGAAGCAATGCGCGGCTGGAACTTGAACGCTCGACGAGACCGAAGCAATACACGGCTGGGACTTGTACGCTCGACGAGACCGAAGCAATGCGCTGCTGGAACTTGAACGCTCGACGAGACCGAAGCAATACGCGGCTGGGGCTTGTACGCTCGACGAGACCGAAGCAATACACTGCTGGGACTTGTACGCACAACGAGACCGCAGCAATACGCATCTGGAACTTGTACGCTCGACGAGACCGAAGCAATACGCAGCTGGAACTTGAACGCCCGACGAGACCGAAACAATACGCGGCTGGGACTTGTACGCTCGACGAGACCGAAGCAATACGCGGCTGGGACTTGAACGCATAACGATACCGAAGCAATACGCGGCTGGGGATTGTACGCATAACGAGACCGAAGCAATACGCTGCTGGGAATTGTACGCTCGACGAGACCGAAGCAATACACGGCTGGGACTTGTACGCATAACGAGACCGCAGCAATACGCATCTGGAACTTGTACGCTCGACGAGACCAAAGCAATACGCGGCTGGGACTTGTACGCATAAAGAGGCCGAAGCCACACGCGGCTGGGACTTGTACGCATAGCAAGGCCCAAGCAATACGCGGCTGGAACATGTATGCTCGACGAGACCGAAGCAATACGAGGCTGGAACTTGTGCGCATAACGATACCTAAGCAATACGCGGCTGGAAGTTGTACGCTTGACGAGACCGAAGCAATACGCGGCTGGAACTTGTACGCTTAACGAGACCGAAGCAATACGCGGCTGGAACTTGTATGCTCGACGAGACCGAAGCAATACACTGCTGGGACCTGTACGCACAACGTGACCGAAGCAATACACGAACGGAAGTTGTACGCTCGACCACACCAAAGCAATACGCGGCTGGAACTTGTTCGCTCGACGAGACCGAAGCAATACGCGGCTGGGACTCGTACGCTCGACGAGACCGAATCAATACGCGGCTGGGACTTGAACGCTCGACGAGACCGAAGCAATACGCGGCTGGGACTTGTACGCATAACGAGTCCGGAGCAATATGCGGCTGGGACTTGTACGCTCGACGAGACCGAAGCAATCCGCGGCTGAGACATGTACGCATAACGAGACCAAAGCAATACGCGGCTGGAACTTGTTCGCTCGACGAGACCGAAGCAATACGAGGCTGGAACTTGTACGCTCGAGGAGACCGAATCAATACGCGGCTGGAACTTGTACGCTTGACGAGACCGAAGCAACACGCGGCTGGAACTTGCACGCATAACGAGACTGAAGCAATACGCGGCTGGAACTTGTACGCATAAAGAGGCCATAGCAACACGCGGCTGGGACTTGTACGCATAACGAGGCCGAAGCAATACGCGGCTGGAACTTGTAAGCATAAAGAGGCCGTAGCAACACGCGGCTGGGACTTGTACGCATAACGAGGACGTAGCAATACGCAGCTGGAAATTGAACGCTCGAGGAGACCGAAGCAATACGCGGCTGGAAGTTGTACGCTCGACGACATCAAAGCAATACGCGGCTGGAACTTGTTCGCTCGACGAGACCGAAACAATACGCGGCTGGGACTTGTACGCTCGACGAGACCGAAGCAATACGCGGCTGGGACTTGTACGCATAACGAGTCCGGAGCAATATGCGGCTGGGACTTGTACGCACAACGAGACCGAAGCTATACGCGGCTGGAACTTGAACGCTCGATGAGACCGAAGCAATACGCGGCTGGGACTTGTACGTTCGACGAGATCGAAGCAATACTCGGCTGGAACTTGTATGCTCGACGAGACCGAAGCAATACGCGGCTGGGACTTGAACGCTCGACGAGACCGAAGCAATACGCGGCTGGGACTTGTCCGCTCGACGAGATCGAAGCAATACGAGGCTGGAACTTCTGCGCATAACGATACCTAAGCAATACGCGGCTGGAAGTTGTACGCTTGACGAGACCGAAGCAACACGCGGCTGGAACTTGCACGCATAACGAGACTGAAGCAATACGCGGCTGGAACTTGTACGCATAAAGAGGCCGAAGCAACACGCGGCTGGGGATTGTACGCACAACGAGACCGAAGCAATACGCATCTGGAACTTGTACGCTCGACGAGACCGAAGCAATACGCGGCTGGGACTTGTACGCATAAAGAGGCCGAAGCAACACGCGGCTGGGACTTGTACGCATAACAAGGCCAAAGCAATACGCGGCTGGAACTTGTATGCTCGACGAGACCGAAGCAATACACGGCTGGGACTTGTACGCTCGACGAGACCGAAGCAATACGCGGCTGGGACTTGAACGCATAACGATACCGAAGCAATACGCGGCTGGGGCTTGTACGCATAACGAGACCGAAGCAATACGCGGCTGGGAATTGTACGCTCGACGAGACCGAAGCAATACACGGCTGGGACTTGTACGCATAACGAGACCGCAGCAATACGCATCTGGAACTTGTACGTTCGATGAGACCGAAGCAATACGCGGCTGGGACTTGTACGCATAACGAGACCGAAGCAATACACGGCTGAGACTTGTACGCTCGACGAGACCAAAGCAATACGCGGCTGGAACTTGTATGCTCGACGAGACCGAAGCAATACACGGCTGGGACCTGTACGCTCGACGAGACCGAAGCAATGCGCGGCTGGAACTGGAACGCTCGACGAGACCGAAGCAATACGCGGCTGGAACTTGTATGCTCGACGAGACGGAAGCAATACACGGCTGGGACTTGTACGCTCGACGAGACCGAAGCAATACGCGGCTGGGACTTGTACGCAAAACGAGGCCCAAGCAATACGCGGCTGGAACTTGTATGCTCGACGAGACCGAAGCAATACACGGCTGGGACTTGAACGCTCGACGAGACCGAAGCAATACGCGGCTGGGACTTGTACGCTCGACGAGGTCGAAGCAATACGAGGCTGGAACTTGTGCGCATAACGATACCTAAGCAATACGCGGCTGGAAGTTGTACGCTTGACGAGACCGAAGCAATACGCGGCTGGGACTTGTACGCAAAACGAGGCCCAAGCAATACGCGGCTGGAACTTGTATGCTCGACGAGACCGAAGCAGTACACGGCTGCGACTTGTACGCTCGACGAGACCGAAGCAATACGCGGCTGGGACTTGAACGCATAACGATACCGAAGCAATACGCGGCAGGGGATTGTACGCATAACGAGACCGAAGCAATACGCGGCTGGGAATTGTTCGCTCGACGAGACCGAAGCAATACACGGCTGGGACTTGTACGCATAACGAGACCGCAGCAATACGCATCTGGAACTTGTACGCTCGATGAGACCGAAGCAATACGCGGCTGGGACTTGTACGCATAACGAGACCAAAGCAATACACGACTGAGACTTGTACGCTCGACGAGACCGAAGCAATGCGCGGCTGGAACTTGAACGCTCGACGAGACCGAAGCAATACACGGCTGGGACTTGTACGCTCGACGAGACCGAAGCAATGCGCTGCTGGAACTTGAACGCTCGACGAGACCGAAGCAATACGCGGCTGGGGCTTGTACGCTCGACGAGACCGAAGCAATACACTGCTGGGACTTGTACGCACAACGAGACCGCAGCAATACGCATCTGGAACTTGTACGCTCGACGAGACCGAAGCAATACGCAGCTGGAACTTGAACGCCCGACGAGACCGAAACAATACGCGGCTGGGACTTGTACGCTCGACGAGACCGAAGCAATACGCGGCTGGGACTTGAACGCATAACGATACCGAAGCAATACGCGGCTGGGGATTGTACGCATAACGAGACCGAAGCAATACGCGGCTGGGAATTGTACGCTCGACGAGACCGAAGCAATACACGGCTGGGACTTGTACGCATAACGAGACCGCAGCAATACGCATCTGGAACTTGTACGCTCGACGAGACCAAAGCAATACGCGGCTGGGACTTGTACGCATAAAGAGGCCGAAGCCACACGCGGCTGGGACTTGTACGCATAGCAAGGCCCAAGCAATACGCGGCTGGAACATGTATGCTCGACGAGACCGAAGCAATACGAGGCTGGAACTTGTGCGCATAACGATACCTAAGCAATACGCGGCTGGAAGTTGTACGCTTGACGAGACCGAAGCAATACGCGGCTGGAACTTGTACGCTTAACGAGACCGAAGCAATACGCGGCTGGAACTTGTATGCTCGACGAGACCGAAGCAATACACTGCTGGGACCTGTACGCACAACGTGACCGAAGCAATACACGAACGGAAGTTGTACGCTCGACCACACCAAAGCAATACGCGGCTGGAACTTGTTCGCTCGACGAGACCGAAGCAATACGCGGCTGGGACTCGTACGCTCGACGAGACCGAATCAATACGCGGCTGGGACTTGAACGCTCGACGAGACCGAAGCAATACGCGGCTGGGACTTGTACGCATAACGAGTCCGGAGCAATATGCGGCTGGGACTTGTACGCTCGACGAGACCGAAGCAATCCGCGGCTGAGACATGTACGCATAACGAGACCAAAGCAATACGCGGCTGGAACTTGTTCGCTCGACGAGACCGAAGCAATACGAGGCTGGAACTTGTACGCTCGAGGAGACCGAATCAATACGCGGCTGGAACTTGTACGCTTGACGAGACCGAAGCAACACGCGGCTGGAACTTGCACGCATAACGAGACTGAAGCAATACGCGGCTGGAACTTGTACGCATAAAGAGGCCATAGCAACACGCGGCTGGGACTTGTACGCATAACGAGGCCGAAGCAATACGCGGCTGGAACTTGTAAGCATAAAGAGGCCGTAGCAACACGCGGCTGGGACTTGTACGCATAACGAGGACGTAGCAATACGCAGCTGGAAATTGAACGCTCGAGGAGACCGAAGCAATACGCGGCTGGAAATTGTACGCTCGACGACATCAAAGCAATACGCGGCTGGAACTTGTTCGCTCGACGAGACCGAAACAATACGCGGCTGGGACTTGTACGCTCGACGAGACCGAAGCAATACGCGGCTGGGACTTGTACGCATAACGAGTCCGGAGCAATATGCGGCTGGGACTTGTACGCACAACGAGACCGAAGCTATACGCGGCTGGAACTTGAACGCTCGATGAGACCGAAGCAATACGCGGCTGGGACTTGTACGTTCGACGAGATCGAAGCAATACTCGGCTGGAACTTGTATGCTCGACGAGACCGAAGCAATACGCGGCTGGGACTTGAACGCATAACGAGACCAAAGCAATACGCAGCTGGAAGTTGTACGCTCGACGACACCAAAGCAATACGCGGCTGGAACCTGTTCGATCGACGAGACCGAAGCAATACGCGGCTGGGACTTGTACGCATAACGAGTCCGAAGCAATACGCGGCTGGGACTTGTACGCTCGACGAGACCGAAGCAATACGCGGCTGGTACTTGTACGCTCGACGAGACCGAATCAATACGCGGCTGGGACTTGAACGCTCGACGAGACCGAAGCAATACACGGCTGGGACTTGTACGCTCGTCGAGACCGAAGCAATACGCGGCTGGAACTTGGACGCTCGACGAGACCGAAGCAATACGCGGCAGGGACTTGTACGCGTAACGAGGCCCAAGCAATACGCGGCTGGAACTTGTACGCTCGAGGAGACCGAATCAATACGCGGCTGGATCTTGTACGCTTGACGAGACCGAAGCAACTCGCGGCTGGAACTTGCACGCATAACGAGACTGAAGCAATACGCGGCTGGAACTTGTACGCATAAAGAGGCCGTAGCAACACGCGGCTGGGACTTGTACGCATAACGAGGCAGAAGCAATACGCGGCTGGAAATTGAACGCTCGAGGAGATCGAAGCAATACGCGGCTGGGACTTGTACGCATAACGAGGCCCAAGCAATACGCGGCTGGAACTTGTATGCTCGACGAGACCGAAGCAATGCGCGGCTGGAACTTGAACGCTCGACGAGACCGAAGCAATACGCGGCTGGGACTTGTACGCTCGACGAGACCGAAGCAATGCGCAGCTGGGACTTGAACGCTCGACGAGACCGAAGCAATACGCGGCTGGGACTTGTACGCATAACGAGACCCAAGCAATACGCATCTGAAACTTGTATGCTCGACGAGACCGAACCAATACGCGGCTGGAACTTGTTCGCTCGACGAGACCGAAGCAATACGCGGCTGGGACTTGTACGCTCGACGAGACCGAATCAATACGCTGCTGGGACTTGAACGCTCGACGAGACCGAAGCAATACGCGGCTGGGACTTGTACGCATAACGAGACCCAAGCAATACGCGTCTGAAACTTGTATGCTCGACGAGACCGAAGCAATACAGAGCTGGGACTTGTACGCACAACGAGACCGCAGCAATACGCATCTGGAACTTGTACGCTCGTCGAGACCGAAGCAATACGCGGCTGGAACTTGTACGCTTAACGAGACTGAAGCAATACGCGGCTGGAACTTGTACGCATAAAGAGGCCGAAGCAACACGCGGCTGGGACTTGTACGCACAACGAGACCGAAGCAATACGCAGCTGGAACTTGTACGCGAGACGAGACCGAAGCAATACGCGGCTGGGACTTGAACGCTCGACGAGACCGAAGCAATACGCGGCTGGGACTTGTACGCATAACGAGGCCCAAGCAATACGCGGCTGGAACTTGTACGCTCGACGAGACCGAAGCAATGCGCTGCTGGAACTGGAACGCTCAACGAGACCGAAGCAATACGCGGCTGGAACTTGTATGCTCGACGAGACCGAAGCAATACACGGCTGGGACTTGTACGCTCGACGAGACCGAAGCAATGCGCGGCTGGGACTTGTACGCTCGACGAGACCGAAGCAATGCGCGGCTGGAACTGGAACGCTCGACGAGACCGAAGCAATACGCGGCTCGGACTTGTACGCATAACGAGTCCGAAGCAATACGCAGCTGCGACTTGTACGCTCGACGAGACCGAAGCAATACGCGGCTGGGACATGTACGCATAACGAGACCCAAGCAATACGCGGCTGGAACATGTACGCTCGACGAGACCGAATCAATACGCTGCTGGGACTTGAACGCTCGACGAGACCGAAGCAATACGCGGCTGGAACTTGTACGCTTAACGAGACCGAAGCAATACGCGGCTGGAACTTGTACGCTCGACGAGACCGAAGCAATGCGCGGCTGGAACTTGTACGGTCGACGAGACCAAAGCAATACACGGCTGGGACTTGTACATATAACGAGACCGAAGCAATACGCGGCTGGAACTGGAACGCTCGACGAGACCGAAGCAATACGCGGCTGGGACTTGTACGCATAACGAGTCCGAAGCAATACGCGGCTGGGACTTGCACGCTCGACGAGACCGAAGCAATACGCGGCTGGAACATGTACGCATAACGAGACCAAGCAATACTCGGCTGGAACTTGTATGCTCGACGAGACCGAAGCAATACACTGCTGGGACTTGTACGCACAACGAGACCGAAGCAATACACGAACGGAAGTTGTACGCTCGACCACACCAAAGCAATACGCGGCTGGAACTTGTTCGCTCGACGAGACCGAAGCAATACGCGGCTGGGACTCGTACGCTCGACGAGACCGAATCAATACGCGGCTGGGACTTGAACGCTCGACGAGACCGAAGCAATACGCGGCTGGGACTTGTACAAATAACGAGACCCAAGCAGTACGCGGCTGAAACTTGTATGCTCGACGAGACCGAAGCAATACAGAGCTGGGACTTGTACGCACAGCGAGACCGCAGCAATACGCGGCTGGGACTTGTTCGCTCGACGAGACCGAAGCAATACGCGGCTGGGACTCGTACGCTCGACGAGACCGAATCAATACGCGGCTGGGACTTGAACGCTCGACGAGACCGAAGCAATACGCGGCTGGGACTTGTACGCATAACGAGACCCAAGCAATACGCGGCTGAAACTTGTATGCTCGACGAGACCGAAGCAATACACGGCTGGGACTTGTACGCTCGACGAGACCGAAGCAATGCGCTGCTGGAACTGGAACGCTCAACGAGACCGAAGCAATACGCGGCTGGAACTTGTATGCTCGACGAGACCGAAGCAATACACGGCTGGGACTTGTACGCTCGACGAGACCGAAGCAATGCGCGGCTGGGACTTGTACGCTCGACGAGACCGAAGCAATGCGCGGCTGGGACTTGTACAAATAACGAGACCCAAGCAATACGCGGCTGAAACTTGTATGCTCGACGAGACCGAAGCAATACAGAGCTGGGACTTGTACGCACAGCGAGACCGCAGCAATACGCGGCTGGGACTTGTTCGCTCGACGAGACCGAAGCAATACGCGGCTGGGACTCGTACGCTCGACGAGACCGAATCAATACGCGGCTGGGACTTGAACGCTCGACGAGACCGAAGCAATACGCGGCTGGGACTTGTACGCATAACGAGACCCAAGCAATACGCGGCTGAAACTTGTATGCTCGACGAGACCGAAGCAATACACGGCTGGGACTTGTACGCTCGACGAGACCGAAGCAATGCGCTGCTGGAACTGGAACGCTCAACGAGACCGAAGCAATACGCGGCTGGAACTTGTATGCTCGACGAGACCGAAGCAATACACGGCTGGGACTTGTACGCTCGACGAGACCGAAGCAATGCGCGGCTGGGACTTGTACGCTCGACGAGACCGAAGCAATGCGCGGCTGGAACTGGAACGCTCGACGAGACCGAAGCAATACGCGGCTCGGACTTGTACGCATAACGAGTCCGAAGCAATACGCAGCTGTGACTTGTACGCTCGACGAGACCGAAGCAATACGCGGCTGGGACATGTACGCATAACGAGACCCAAGCAATACGCGGCTGGAACATGTACGCTCGACGAGACCGAATCAATACGCTGCTGGGACTTGAACGCTCGACGAGACCGAAGCAATACGCGGCTGGAACTTGTACGCTTAACGAGACCGAAGCAATACGCGGCTGGAACTTGTACGCTCGACGAGACCGAAGCAATGCGCGGCTGGAACTTGTACGCTCGACGAGACCAAAGCAATACACGGCTGGGACTTGTACATATAACGAGACCGAAGCAATACGCGGCTGGAACTGGAACGCTCGACGAGACCGAAGCAATACGCGGCTGGGACTTGTACGCATAACGAGTCCGAAGCAATACGCGGCTGGGACTCGTACGCTCGACGAGACCGAATCAATACGCGGCTGGGACTTGAACGCTCGACGAGACCGAAGCAATACGCGGCTGGGACTTGTACGCATAACGAGTCCGAAGCAATACGCGGCTTGGGCTTGTACGCTCGACGAGACCGAAGCAATACGCGGCTGGAACTTGTACGCTCGACGAGACCGAAGCAATACGCGGCTGGGACATGTACGCATAACGAGACCCAAGCAATACGCGGCTGGAACATGTACGCTCGACGAGACCGAATCAATACGCTGCTGGGACTTGAACGCTCGACGAGACCGAAGCAATACGCGGCTGGAACTTGTACGCTTAACGAGACCGAAGCAATACGCGGCTGGAACTTGTACGCTCGACGAGACCGAAGCAATGCGCGGCTGGAACTGGAACGCTCGACGAGACCGAAGCAATGCGCTGCTGGAACTGGAACGCTCAACGAGACCGAAGCAATACGCGGCTGGAACTTGTATGCTCGACGAGACCGAAGCAATACACGGCTGGGACTTGTACGCTCGACGAGACCGAAGCAATGCGCGGCTGGGACTTGTACGCTCGACGAGACCGAAGCAATGCGCGGCTGGGACTTGTACAAATAACGAGACCCAAGCAATACGCGGCTGAAACTTGTATGCTCGACGAGACCGAAGCAATACAGAGCTGGGACTTGTACGCACAGCGAGACCGCAGCAATACGCGGCTGGGACTTGTTCGCTCGACGAGACCGAAGCAATACGCGGCTGGGACTCGTACGCTCGACGAGACCGAATCAATACGCGGCTGGGACTTGAACGCTCGACGAGACCGAAGCAATACGCGGCTGGGACTTGTACGCATAACGAGACCCAAGCAATACGCGGCTGAAACTTGTATGCTCGACGAGACCGAAGCAATACACGGCTGGGACTTGTACGCTCGACGAGACCGAAGCAATGCGCTGCTGGAACTGGAACGCTCAACGAGACCGAAGCAATACGCGGCTGGAACTTGTATGCTCGACGAGACCGAAGCAATACACGGCTGGGACTTGTACGCTCGACGAGACCGAAGCAATGCGCGGCTGGGACTTGTACGCTCGACGAGACCGAAGCAATGCGCGGCTGGAACTGGAACGCTCGACGAGACCGAAGCAATACGCGGCTCGGACTTGTACGCATAACGAGTCCGAAGCAATACGCAGCTGTGACTTGTACGCTCGACGAGACCGAAGCAATACGCGGCTGGGACATGTACGCATAACGAGACCCAAGCAATACGCGGCTGGAACATGTACGCTCGACGAGACCGAATCAATACGCTGCTGGGACTTGAACGCTCGACGAGACCGAAGCAATACGCGGCTGGAACTTGTACGCTTAACGAGACCGAAGCAATACGCGGCTGGAACTTGTACGCTCGACGAGACCGAAGCAATGCGCGGCTGGAACTTGTACGCTCGACGAGACCAAAGCAATACACGGCTGGGACTTGTACATATAACGAGACCGAAGCAATACGCGGCTGGAACTGGAACGCTCGACGAGACCGAAGCAATACGCGGCTGGGACTTGTACGCATAACGAGTCCGAAGCAATACGCGGCTGGGACTCGTACGCTCGACGAGACCGAATCAATACGCGGCTGGGACTTGAACGCTCGACGAGACCGAAGCAATACGCGGCTGGGACTTGTACGCATAACGAGTCCGAAGCAATACGCGGCTTGGGCTTGTACGCTCGACGAGACCGAAGCAATACGCGGCTGGAACTTGTACGCTCGACGAGACCGAAGCAATACGTGGCTGGGACATGTACGGATAACGAGACCCAAGCAATACGCGGTTGGGACTTGTACGCTCGACGAGACCGAAGCAATACGCGACTGGGACTCGTACGCTCGCCGAGACCGAAGCAATACACTGCTGGGACTTGTACGCACAACGAGTCCAAGCAATACTCGGCTGGAACTTGTATGCTCGACGAGACCGAAGCAATACACTGCTGGGACTTGTACGCACAACGAAACCAAGCCATGCGCGGCTGGAACTTGTATGCTCGACGAGACCGAAGCAATACACGTCTGGGACTTGTACGCTCGACGAGACCGAAGCAATGCGCGGCTGGAACTGGAACGCTCGACGAGACCGAAGCAATGCGCGGCTGGAACTGGAACGCTCGAGGAGACCGAAGCAATACGCGGCTCGGACTTGTACGCATAACGAGTCCGAAGCAATACGCAGCTGCGACTTGTACGCTCGACGAGACCGAAGCAATACGCGGCTGGGACATGTACGCATAACGAGACCCAAGCAATACGCGGCTGGAACATGTACGCTCGACGAGACCGAATCAATACGCTGCTGGGACTTGAACGCTCGACGAGACCGAAGCAATACGCGGCTGGAACTTGTACGCTTAACGAGACCGAAGCAATACGCGGCTGGAACTTGTACGCTCGACGAGACCGAAGCAATGCGCGGCTGGAACTTGTACGGTCGACGAGACCAAAGCAATACACGGCTGGGACTTGTACATATAACGAGACCGAAGCAATACGCGGCTGGAACTGGAACGCTCGACGAGACCGAAGCAATACGCGGCTGGGACTTGTACGCATAACGAGTCCGAAGCAATACGCGGCTGGGACTTGCACGCTCGACGAGACCGAAGCAATACGCGGCTGGAACATGTACGCATAACGAGACCAAGCAATACTCGGCTGGAACTTGTATGCTCGACGAGACCGAAGCAATACACTGCTGGGACTTGTACGCACAACGAGACCGAAGCAATACACGAACGGAAGTTGTACGCTCGACCACACCAAAGCAATACGCGGCTGGAACTTGTTCGCTCGACGAGACCGAAGCAATGCGCGGCTGGGACTTGTACGCTCGACGAGACCGAATCAATACGCGGCTGGGACTTGAACGCTCGACGAGACCGAAGCAATACGCGGCTGGGACTTGTACAAATAACGAGACCCAAGCAATACGCGGCTGAAACTTGTATGCTCGACGAGACCGAAGCAATACAGAGCTGGGACTTGTACGCACAGCGAGACCGCAGCAATACGCGGCTGGGACTTGTTCGCTCGACGAGACCGAAGCAATACGCGGCTGGGACTCGTACGCTCGACGAGACCGAATCAATACGCGGCTGGGACTTGAACGCTCGACGAGACCGAAGCAATACGCGGCTGGGACTTGTACGCATAACGAGACCCAAGCAATACGCGGCTGAAACTTGTATGCTCGACGAGACCGAAGCAATACACGGCTGGGACTTGTACGCTCGACGAGACCGAAGCAATGCGCTGCTGGAACTGGAACGCTCAACGAGACCGAAGCAATACGCGGCTGGAACTTGTATGCTCGACGAGACCGAAGCAATACACGGCTGGGACTTGTACGCTCGACGAGACCGAAGCAATGCGCGGCTGGGACTTGTACGCTCGACGAGACCGAAGCAATGCGCGGCTGGAACTGGAACGCTCGACGAGACCGAAGCAATACGCGGCTCGGACTTGTACGCATAACGAGTCCGAAGCAATACGCAGCTGTGACTTGTACGCTCGCCGAGACCGAAGCAATACGCGGCTGGGACATGTACGCATAACGAGACCCAAGCAATACGCGGCTGGAACATGTACGCTCGACGAGACCGAATCAATACGCTGCTGGGACTTGAACGCTCGACGAGACCGAAGCAATACGCGGCTGGAACTTGTACGCTTAACGAGACCGAAGCAATACGCGGCTGGAACTTGTACGCTCGACGAGACCGAAGCAATGCGCGGCTGGAACTTGTACGCTCGACGAGACCAAAGCAATACACGGCTGGGACTTGTACATATAACGAGACCGAAGCAATACGCGGCTGGAACTGGAACGCTCGACGAGACCGAAGCAATACGCGGCTGGGACTTGTACGCATAACGAGTCCGAAGCAATACGCGGCTGGGACTTGCACGCTCGACGAGACCGAAGCAATACGCGGCTGGAACATGTACGCATAACGAGACCAAGCAATACTCGGCTGGAACTTGTATGCTCGACGAGACCGAAGCAATGCGCGGCTGGGACTTGTACGCACAACGAGACCGAAGCAATACACGAACGGAAGTTGTACGCTCGACCACACCAAAGCAATCCGCGGCTGGAACTTGTTCGCTCGACGAGACCGAAGCAATACGCGGCTGGGACTCGTACGCTCGCCGAGACCGAATCAATACACGGCTGGGACTTGAACGCTCGACGAGACCGAAGCAATACGCGGCTGGGACTTGTACGCATAACGAGACCCAAGCAATACGCGGCTGAAACTTGTATGCTCGACGAGACCGAAGCAATACAGAGCTGGGACTTGAACGCACAGCGAGACCGCAGCAATACGCGGCTGGGACTTGTTCGCTCGACGAGACCGAAGCAATACGCGGCTGGGACTCGTACGCTCGACGAGACCGAATCAATACGCGGCTGGGACTTGAACGCTCGACGAGACCGAAGCAATACGCGGCTGGGACTTGTACGCATAACGAGTCCGAAGCAATACGCGGCTTGGGCTTGTACGCTCGACGAGACCGAAGCAATACGCGGCTGGAACTTGTACGCTCGACGAGACCGAAGCAATACGTGGCTGGGACATGTACGGATAACGAGACCCAAGCAATACGCGGTTGGGACTTGTACGCTCGACGAGACCGAAGCAATACGCGACTGGGACTCGTACGCTCGCCGAGACCGAAGCAATACACTGCTGGGACTTGTACGCACAACGAGTCCAAGCAATACTCGGCTGGAACTTGTATGCTCGACGAGACCGAAGCAATACACTGCTGGGACTTGTACGCACAACGAAACCAAGCCATGCGCGGCTGGAACTTGTATGCTCGACGAGACCGAAGCAATACACGTCTGGGACTTGTACGCTCGACGAGACCGAAGCAATGCGCGGCTGGAACTGGAACGCTCGACGAGACCGAAGCAATGCGCGGCTGGAACTGGAATGCTCGAGGAGACCGAAGCAATACGCGGCTGGGGCTTGTACGCATAACGAGTCCGAAGCAATACGCGGCTGTAACTTGTACGCTCGACGAGACCGAAGCAATACGCGGCTGGGACATGTACGCATAACGAGACCCAAGCAATACGCGGCTGTGACTTGTATGCTCGCCGAGACCGAAGCAATACACGGCTGGGATTTGTACGCATGACGAGACCGCAGCAATACGCATCTGGAAGTTGGACGCTCGACGAGACCGAAGCAATACGCGGCTGGGAATTGTACGCATAACGAGACCAAAGCAATACGCGGCTGGGACTTGTACGCTCGACGAGACCGAAGCAATACGCGGCTGGGACTTGAACGCTCGACGAGACCGAAGCAATACGCGGCTGGGACTTGTCCGCTCGACGAGATCGAAGCAATACGAGGCTGGAACTTGTGCGCATAACGATACCTAAGCAATACGCGGCTGGAAGTTGTACGCTTGACGAGACCGAAGCAACACGCGGCTGGAACTTGCACGCATAACGAGACTGAAGCAATACGCGGCTGGAACTTGTACGCATGAAGAGGCCGAAGCAACACGCGGCTGGGGATTGTACGCACAACGAGACCGAAGCAATACGCATCTGGAACTTGTACGCTCGACGAGACCGAAGCAATACGCGGCTGGGACTTGAACGCTCGACGAGACCGAAGCAATACGCGGCTGGGACTTGTATGCTCGACGAGACCGAAGCAATACGCGGCTGGGACTTGTACGCTCGACGAGATCGAAGCAATACGAGGCTGGAACTTGTGCGCATAACGATACCTAAGCAATACGCGGCTGGAAGTTGTACGCTTGACGAGACCGAAGCAACACGCGGCTGGGACTTGCACGCTCGACGAGACCGAAGCAATACGCGGCTGGAACATGTACGCATAACGAGACCAAGCAATACTCGGCTGGAACTTGTATGCTCGCCGAGACCGAAGCAATACACGGCTGGGACTTGTACGCACAACGAGACCGAAGCAATACACGAACGGAAGTTGTACGCTCGACCACACCAAAGCAATCCGCGGCTGGAACTTGTTCGCTCGACGAGACCGAAGCAATACGCGGCTGGGACTCGTACGCTCGCCGAGACCGAATCAATACGCGGCTGGGACTTGAACGCTCGACGAGACCGAAGCAATACGCGGCTGGGACTTGTACGCATAACGAGACCCAAGCAATACGCGGCTGAAACTTGTATGCTCGACGAGACCGAAGCAATACAGAGCTGGGACTTGAACGCACAGCGAGACCGCAGCAATACGCGGCTGGGACTTGTTCGCTCGACGAGACCGAAGCAATACGCGGCTGGGACTCGTACGCTCGACGAGACCGAATCAATACGCGGCTGGGACTTGAACGCTCGACTAGACCGAAGCAATACGCGGCTGGGACTTGTACGCATAACGAGTCCGAAGCAATACGCGGCTTGGGCTTGTACGCTCGACGAGACCGAAGCAATACACGGCTGGAACTTGTACGCTCGACGAGACCGAAGCAATACGTGGCTGGGACATGTACGGATAACGAGACCCAAGCAATACGCGGTTGGGACTTGTACGCTCGACGAGACCGAAGCAATACGCGACTGGGACTCGTACGCTCGCCGAGACCGAAGCAATACACTGCTGGGACTTGTACGCACAACGAGTCCAAGCAATACTCGGCTGGAACTTGTATGCTCGACGAGACCGAAGCAATACACTGCTGGGACTTGTACGCACAACGAAACCAAGCCATGCGCGGCTGGAACTTGTATGCTCGACGAGACCGAAGCAATACACGTCTGGGACTTGTACGCTCGACGAGACCGAAGCAATGCGCGGCTGGAACTGGAACGCTCGACGAGACCGAAGCAATGCGCGGCTGGAACTGGAACGCTCGAGGAGACCGAAGCAATACGCGGCTGGGGCTTGTACGCATAACGAGTCCGAAGCAATACGCGGCTGTAACTTGTACGCTCGACGAGACCGAAGCAATACGCGGCTGGGACATGTACGCATAACGAGACCCAAGCAATACGCGGCTGTGACTTGTATGCTCGACGAGACCGAAGCAATACACGGCTGGGATTTGTACGCATGACGAGACCGCAGCAATACGCATCTGGAAGTTGAACGCTCGACGAGACCGAAGCAATACGCGGCTGGGAATTGTACGCATAACGAGACCAAAGCAATACGCGGCTGGGACTTGTACGCTCGACGAGACCGAAGCAATACGCGGCTGGGACTTGAACGCTCGACGAGACCGAAGCAATACGCGGCTGGGACTTGTCCGCTCGACGAGATCGAAGCAATACGAGGCTGGAACTTGTGCGCATAACGATACCTAAGCAATACGCGGCTGGAAGTTGTACGCTTGACGAGACCGAAGCAACACGCGGCTGGAACTTGCACGCATAACGAGACTGAAGCAATACGCGGCTGGAACTTGTACGCATGAAGAGGCCGAAGCAACACGCGGCTGGGGATTGTACGCACAACGAGACCGAAGCAATACGCATCTGGAACTTGTACGCTCGACGAGACCGAAGCAATACGCGGCTGGGACTTGAACGCTCGACGAGACCGAAGCAATACGCGGCTGGGACTTGTATGCTCGACGAGACCGAAGCAATACGCGGCTGGGACTTGTACGCTCGACGAGATCGAAGCAATACGAGGCTGGAACTTGTGCGCATAACGATACCTAAGCAATACGCGGCTGGAAGTTGTACGCTTGACGAGACCGAAGCAACACGCGGCTGGGACTTGCACGCTCGACGAGACCGAAGCAATACGCGGCTGGAACATGTACGCATAACGAGACCAAGCAATACTCGGCTGGAACTTGTATGCTCGCCGAGACCGAAGCAATACACGGCTGGGACTTGTACGCACAACGAGACCGAAGCAATACACGAACGGAAGTTGTACGCTCGACCACACCAAAGCAATCCGCGGCTGGAACTTGTTCGCTCGACGAGACCGAAGCAATACGCGGCTGGGACTCGTACGCTCGCCGAGACCGAATCAATACGCGGCTGGGACTTGAACGCTCGACGAGACCGAAGCAATACGCGGCTGGGACTTGTACGCATAACGAGACCCAAGCAATACGCGGCTGAAACTTGTATGCTCGACGAGACCGAAGCAATACAGAGCTGGGACTTGAACGCACAGCGAGACCGCAGCAATACGCGGCTGGGACTTGTTCGCTCGACGAGACCGAAGCAATACGCGGCTGGGACTCGTACGCTCGACGAGACCGAAGCAATACGCGACTGGGACTCGTACGCTCGCCGAGACCGAAGCAATACACTGCTGGGACTTGTACGCACAACGAGTCCAAGCAATACTCGGCTGGAACTTGTATGCTCGACGAGACCGAAGCAATACACTGCTGGGACTTGTACGCACAACGAAACCAAGCCATGCGCGGCTGGAACTTGTATGCTCGACGAGACCGAAGCAATACACGTCTGGGACTTGTACGCTCGACGAGACCGAAGCAATGCGCGGCTGGAACTGGAACGCTCGACGAGACCGAAGCAATGCGCGGCTGGAACTGGAACGCTCGAGGAGACCGAAGCAATACGCGGCTGGGGCTTGTACGCATAACGAGTCCGAAGCAATACGCGGCTGTAACTTGTACGCTCGACGAGACCGAAGCAATACGCGGCTGGGACATGTACGCATAACGAGACCCAAGCAATACGCGGCTGTGACTTGTATGCTCGCCGAGACCGAAGCAATACACGGCTGGGATTTGTACGCATGACGAGACCGCAGCAATACGCATCTGGAAGTTGGACGCTCGACGAGACCGAAGCAATACGCGGCTGGGACTTGAACGCTCGACGAGACCGAAGCAATACGCGGCTGGGACTTGTCCGCTCGACGAGATCGAAGCAATACGAGGCTGGAACTTGTGCGCATAACGATACCTAAGCAATACGCGGCTGGAAGTTGTACGCTTGACGAGACCGAAGCAACACGCGGCTGGAACTTGCACGCATAACGAGACTGAAGCAATACGCGGCTGGAACTTGTACGCATGAAGAGGCCGAAGCAACACGCGGCTGGGGATTGTACGCACAACGAGACCGAAGCAATACGCATCTGGAACTTGTACGCTCGACGAGACCGAAGCAATACGCAGCTGGGACTTGTACGCATAACGAGACCAAAGCAATACGCGGCTGGGACTTGTATGCTCGACGAGACCGAAGCAATACGCGGCTGGGACTTGTACGCTCGACGAGATCGAAGCAATACGAGGCTGGAACTTGTGCGCATAACGATACCTAAGCAATACGCGGCTGGAAGTTGTACGCTTGACGAGACCGAAGCAACACGCGGCTGGAACTTGTACGCATAACGAGACCAAAGCAATACGCGGCTGGGACTTGTACGCATAAAGAGGCCGAAGCAACACGCGGCTGGGACTTGTACGCATAACAAGGCCCAAGCAATACGCGGCTGGAACTTGTATGCTCGACGAGACCGAAGCAATACACGGCTGGGACTTGTACACTCGACGAGACCGAAGCAATGCGCGGCTGGAAGCTGTACGCTCGATGAGACCGAAGCAATACGCAGCTGGGACTTGTACGCTCGACGAGATCGATGCAATACGAGGCTGGAACTTGTGCGCATAACGATACCTAAGCAATACGCGGCTGGAAGTTGTACGCTCGACGAGACCGAAGCAATACGCGGCTGGGACTTGTACGCTCGACGAGACCGAAGCAATACGCGGCTGGGACTTGAACGCTCGACGAGACCGAAGCAATACGCGGCTGGGACTTGTCCGCTCGACGAGATCGAAGCAATACGAGGCTGGAACTTGTGCGCATAACGGTACCTAAGCAATACGCGGCTGGAAGTTGTACGCTTGACGAGACCGAAGCAACACGCGGCTGGAACTTGCACGCATAACGAGACTGAAGCAATACGCGGCTGGAACTTGTACGCATAAAGAGGCCGAAGCAACACGCGGCTGGGGATTGTACGCACAACGAGACCGAAGCAATACGCATCTGGAACTTGTACGCTCGACGAGACCGAAGCAATACGCGGCTGGGACTTGTACGCATAAAGAGGCCGAAGCAACACGCGGCTGGGACTTGTACGCATAACAAGGCCCAAGCAATACGCGGCTGGAACTTGTATGGTCGACGAGACCGAAGCAATACACGGCTGGGACTTGTACGCTCGACGAGACCGAAGCAATGCGCGGCTGGAACTGGAACGCTCGACGAGACCGAAGCAATACGCGGCTGGAACTTGTATGCTCGACGAGACCGAAGCAATACACGGCTGGGACTTGTACGCTCGACGAGACCGAAGCAATGCGCGGCTGGAAGCTGTACGCTCGATGAGACCGAAGCAATACGCAGCTGGGACTTGTACGCTCGACGAGATCGATGCAATACGAGGCTGGAACTTGTGCGCATAACGATACCTAAGCAATACGCGGCTGGAACTTGTACGCTCGACGAGACCGAAGCAATACGCGGCTGGGACTTGTACGCTCGACGAGACCGAAGCAATACGCGGCTGGGACTTGAACGCTCGATGAGACCGAAGCAATACGCAGCTGGGACTTGTACGCTCGACGAGATCGATGCAATACGAGGCTGGAACTTGTGCGCATAACGATACCTAAGCAATACGCGGCTGGAAGTTGTACGCTCGACGAGACCGAAGCAATACGCGGCTGGGACTTGTACGCTCGACGAGACCGAAGCAATACGCGGCTGGGACTTGAACGCTCGACGAGACCGAAGCAATACGCGGCTGGGACTTGTCCGCTCGACGAGATCGAAGCAATACGAGGCTGGAACTTGTGCGCATAACGATACCTAAGCAATACGCGGCTGGAAGTTGTACGCTTGACGAGACCGAAGCAACACGCGGCTGGAACTTGCACACATAACGAGACTGAAGCAATACGCGGCTGGAACTTGTACGCATAAAGAGGCCGAAGCAACACGCGGCTGGGGATTGTACGCACAACGAGACCGAAGCAATACGCATCTGGAACTTGTACGCTCGACGAGACCGAAGCAATACACTGCTGGGACTTGAACGCTCGACGAGACCGAAGCAATACGCGGCTGGGACTTGTATGCTCGACGAGACCGAAGCAATACGCGGCTGGGACTTGTACGCTCGACGAGATCGAAGCAATACGAGGCTGGAACTTGTGCGCATAACGATACCTAAGCAATACGCGGCTGGAAGTTGTACGCTTGACGAGACCGAAGCAACACGCGGCTGGGACTTGCACGCTCGACGAGACCGAAGCAATACGCGGCTGGAACATGTACGCATAACGAGACCAAGCAATACTCGGCTGGAACTTGTATGCTCGCCGAGACCGAAGCAATACACGGCTGGGACTTGTACGCACAACGAGACCGAAGCAATACACGAACGGAAGTTGTACGCTCGACCACACCAAAGCAATCCGCGGCTGGAACTTGTTCGCTCGACGAGACCGAAGCAATACGCGGCTGGGACTCGTACGCTCGCCGAGACCGAATCAATACGCGGCTGGGACTTGAACGCTCGACGAGACCGAAGCAATACGCGGCTGGGACTTGTACGCATAACGAGACCCAAGCAATACGCGGCTGAAACTTGTATGCTCGACGAGACCGAAGCAATACAGAGCTGGGACTTGAACGCACAGCGAGACCGCAGCAATACGCGGCTGGGACTTGTTCGCTCGACGAGACCGAAGCAATACGCGGCTGGGACTCGTACGCTCGACGAGACCGAATCAATACGCGGCTGGGACTTGAACGCTCGACGAGACCGAAGCAATACGCGGCTGGGACTTGTACGCATAACGAGTCCGAAGCAATACGCGGCTCGGGCTTGTACGCTCGACGAGACCGAAGCAATACGCGGCTGGAACTTGTACGCTCGACGAGACCGAAGCAATACGTGGCTGGGACATGTACGGATAACGAGACCCAAGCAATACGCGGTTGGGACTTGTACGCTCGACGAGACCGAAGCAATACGCGACTGGGACTCGTACGCTCGCCGAGACCGAAGCAATACACTGCTGGGACTTGTACGCACAACGAGTCCAAGCAATACTCGGCTGGAACTTGTATGCTCGACGAGACCGAAGCAATACACTGCTGGGACTTGTACGCACAACGAAACCAAGCCATGCGCGGCTGGAACTTGTATGCTCGACGAGACCGAAGCAATACACGTCTGGGACTTGTACGCTCGACGAGACCGAAGCAATGCGCGGCTGGAACTGGAACGCTCGACGAGACCGAAGCAATGCGCGGCTGGAACTGGAACGCTCGAGGAGACCGAAGCAATACGCGGCTGGGGCTTGTACGCATAACGAGTCCGAAGCAATACGCGGCTGTAACTTGTACGCTCGACGAGACCGAAGCAATACGCGGCTGGGACATGTACGCATAACGAGACCCAAGCAATACGCGGCTGTGACTTGTATGCTCGCCGAGACCGAAGCAATACACGGCTGGGATTTGTACGCATGACGAGACCGCAGCAATACGCATCTGGAAGTTGGACGCTCGACGAGACCGAAGCAATACGCGGCTGGGAATTGTACGCATAACAAGACCAAAGCAATACGCGGCTGGGACTTGTACGCTCGACGAGACCGAAGCAATACGCGGCTGGGACTTGAACGCTCGACGAGACCGAAGCAATACGCGGCTGGGACTTGTCCGCTCGACGAGATCGAAGCAATACGAGGCTGGAACTTGTGCGCATAACGATACCTAAGCAATACGCGGCTGGAAGTTGTACGCTTGACGAGACCGAAGCAACACGCGGCTGGAACTTGCACGCATAACGAGACTGAAGCAATACGCGGCTGGAACTTGTACGCATGAAGAGGCCGAAGCAACACGCGGCTGGGGATTGTACGCACAACGAGACCGAAGCAATACGCATCTGGAACTTGTACGCTCGACGAGACCGAAGCAATACGCAGCTGGGACTTGTACGCATAACGAGACCAAAGCAATACGCGGCTGGGACTTGTATGCTCGACGAGACCGAAGCAATACGCGGCTGGGACTTGTACGCTCGACGAGATCGAAGCAATACGAGGCTGGAACTTGTGCGCATAACGATACCTAAGCAATACGCGGCTGGAAGTTGTACGCTTGACGAGACCGAAGCAACACGCGGCTGGAACTTGTACGCATAACGAGACCAAAGCAATACGCGGCTGGGACTTGTACGCATAAAGAGGCCGAAGCAACACGCGGCTGGGACTTGTACGCATAACAAGGCCCAAGCAATACGCGGCTGGAACTTGTATGCTCGACGAGACCGAAGCAATACACGGCTGGGACTTGTACACTCGACGAGACCGAAGCAATGCGCGGCTGGAAGCTGTACGCTCGATGAGACCGAAGCAATACGCAGCTGGGACTTGTACGCTCGACGAGATCGATGCAATACGAGGCTGGAACTTGTGCGCATAACGATACCTAAGCAATACGCGGCTGGAAGTTGTACGCTCGACGAGACCGAAGCAATACGCGGCTGGGACTTGTACGCTCGACGAGACCGAAGCAATACGCGGCTGGGACTTGAACGCTCGACGAGACCGAAGCAATACGCGGCTGGGACTTGTCCGCTCGACGAGATCGAAGCAATACGAGGCTGGAACTTGTGCGCATAACGGTACCTAAGCAATACGCGGCTGGAAGTTGTACGCTTGACGAGACCGAAGCAACACGCGGCTGGAACTTGCACGCATAACGAGACTGAAGCAATACGCGGCTGGAACTTGTACGCATAAAGAGGCCGAAGCAACACGCGGCTGGGGATTGTACGCACAACGAGACCGAAGCAATACGCATCTGGAACTTGTACGCTCGACGAGACCGAAGCAATACGCGGCTGGGACTTGTACGCATAAAGAGGCCGAAGCAACACGCGGCTGGGACTTGTACGCATAACAAGGCCCAAGCAATACGCGGCTGGAACTTGTATGGTCGACGAGACCGAAGCAATACACGGCTGGGACTTGTACGCTCGACGAGACCGAAGCAATGCGCGGCTGGAACTGGAACGCTCGACGAGACCGAAGCAATACGCGGCTGGAACTTGTATGCTCGACGAGACCGAAGCAATACACGGCTGGGACTTGTACGCTCGACGAGACCGAAGCAATGCGCGGCTGGAAGCTGTACGCTCGATGAGACCGAAGCAATACGCAGCTGGGACTTGTACGCTCGACGAGATCGATGCAATACGAGGCTGGAACTTGTGCGCATAACGATACCTAAGCAATACGCGGCTGGAACTTGTACGCTCGACGAGACCGAAGCAATACGCGGCTGGGACTTGTACGCTCGACGAGACCGAAGCAATACGCGGCTGGGACTTGAACGCTCGATGAGACCGAAGCAATACGCAGCTGGGACTTGTACGCTCGACGAGATCGATGCAATACGAGGCTGGAACTTGTGCGCATAACGATACCTAAGCAATACGCGGCTGGAAGTTGTACGCTCGACGAGACCGAAGCAATACGCGGCTGGGACTTGTACGCTCGACGAGACCGAAGCAATACGCGGCTGGGACTTGAACGCTCGACGAGACCGAAGCAATACGCGGCTGGGACTTGTCCGCTCGACGAGATCGAAGCAATACGAGGCTGGAACTTGTGCGCATAACGATACCTAAGCAATACGCGGCTGGAAGTTGTACGCTTGACGAGACCGAAGCAACACGCGGCTGGAACTTGCACACATAACGAGACTGAAGCAATACGCGGCTGGAACTTGTACGCATAAAGAGGCCGAAGCAACACGCGGCTGGGGATTGTACGCACAACGAGACCGAAGCAATACGCATCTGGAACTTGTACGCTCGACGAGACCGAAGCAATACACTGCTGGGACTTGTACGCACAACGAGTCCAAGCAATACTCGGCTGGAACTTGTATGCTCGACGAGACCGAAGCAATACACTGCTGGGACTTGTACGCACAACGAAACCAAGCCATGCGCGGCTGGAACTTGTATGCTCGACGAGACCGAAGCAATACACGTCTGGGACTTGTACGCTCGACGAGACCGAAGCAATGCGCGGCTGGAACTGGAACGCTCGACGAGACCGAAGCAATGCGCGGCTGGAACTGGAACGCTCGAGGAGACCGAAGCAATACGCGGCTGGGGCTTGTACGCATAACGAGTCCGAAGCAATACGCGGCTGTAACTTGTACGCTCGACGAGACCGAAGCAATACGTGGCTGGGACATGTACGGATAACGAGACCCAAGCAATACGCGGTTGGGACTTGTACGCTCGACGAGACCGAAGCAATACGCGACTGGGACTCGTACGCTCGCCGAGACCGAAGCAATACACTGCTGGGACTTGTACGCACAACGAGTCCAAGCAATACTCGGCTGGAACTTGTATGCTCGACGAGACCGAAGCAATACACTGCTGGTACTTGTACGCACAACGAAACCAAGCCATGCGCGGCTGGAACTTGTATGCTCGACGAGACCGAAGCAATACACGTCTGGGACTTGTACGCTCGACGAGACCGAAGCAATGCGCGGCTGGAACTGGAACGCTCGACGAGACCGAAGCAATGCGCGGCTGGAACTGGAACGCTCGAGGAGACCGAAGCAATACGCGGCTGGGGCTTGTACGCATAACGAGTCCGAAGCAATACGCGGCTGTAACTTGTACGCTCGACGAGACCGAAGCAATACGCGGCTGGGACATGTACGCATAACGAGACCCAAGCAATACGCGGCTGTGACTTGTATGCTCGACGAGACCGAAGCAATACACGGCTGGGATTTGTACGCATGACGAGACCGCAGCAATACGCATCTGGAAGTTGGACGCTCGACGAGACCGAAGCAATACGCGGCTGGGAATTGTACGCATAACGAGACCAAAGCAATACGCGGCTGGGACTTGTACGCTCGACGAGACCGAAGCAATACGCGGCTGGGACTTGAACGCTCGACGAGACCGAAGCAATACGCGGCTGGGACTTGTCCGCTCGACGAGATCGAAGCAATACGAGGCTGGAACTTGTGCGCATAACGATACCTAAGCAATACGCGGCTGGAAGTTGTACGCTTGACGAGACCGAAGCAACACGCGGCTGGAACTTGCACGCATAACGAGACTGAAGCAATACGCGGCTGGAACTTTTACGCATGAAGAGGCCGAAGCAACACGCGGCTGGGGATTGTACGCACAACGAGACCGAAGCAATACGCATCTGGAACTTGTACGCTCGACGAGACCGAAGCAATACGCGGCTGGGACTTGAACGCTCGACGAGACCGAAGCAATACGCGGCTGGGACTTGTATGCTCGACGAGACCGAAGCAATACGCGGCTGGGACTTGTACGCTCGACGAGATCGAAGCAATACGAGGCTGGAACTTGTGCGCATAACGATACCTAAGCAATACGCGGCTGGAAGTTGTACGCTTGACGAGACCGAAGCAACACGCGGCTGGGACTTGCACGCTCGACGAGACCGAAGCAATACGCGGCTGGAACATGTACGCATAACGAGACCAAGCAATACTCGGCTGGAACTTGTATGCTCGCCGAGACCGAAGCAATACACGGCTGGGACTTGTACGCACAACGAGACCGAAGCAATACACGAACGGAAGTTGTACGCTCGACCACACCAAAGCAATCCGCGGCTGGAACTTGTTCGCTCGACGAGACCGAAGCAATACGCGGCTGGGACTCGTACGCTCGCCGAGACCGAATCAATACGCGGCTGGGACTTGAACGCTCGACGAGACCGAAGCAATACGCGGCTGGGACTTGTACGCATAACGAGACCCAAGCAATACGCGGCTGAAACTTGTATGCTCGACGAGACCGAAGCAATACAGAGCTGGGACTTGAACGCACAGCGAGACCGCAGCAATACGCGGCTGGGACTTGTTCGCTCGACGAGACCGAAGCAATACGCGGCTGGGACTCGTACGCTCGACGAGACCGAATCAATACGCGGCTGGGACTTGAACGCTCGACGAGACCGAAGCAATACGCGGCTGGGACTTGTACGCATAACGAGTCCGAAGCAATACGCGGCTTGGGCTTGTACGCTCGACGAGACCGAAGCAATACGCGGCTGGAACTTGTACGCTCGACGAGACCGAAGCAATACGTGGCTGGGACATGTACGGATAACGAGACCCAAGCAATACGCGGTTGGGACTTGTACGCTCGACGAGAGACCGAAGCAATACGCGACTGGGACTCGTACGCTCGCCGAGACCGAAGCAATACACTGCTGGGACTTGTACGCACAACGAGTCCAAGCAATACTCGGCTGGAACTTGTATGCTCGACGAGACCGAAGCAATACACTGCTGGGACTTGTACGCACAACGAAACCAAGCCATGCGCGGCTGGAACTTGTATGCTCGACGAGACCGAAGCAATACACGTCTGGGACTTGTACGCTCGACGAGACCGAAGCAATGCGCGGCTGGAACTGGAACGCTCGACGAGACCGAAGCAATGCGCGGCTGGAACTGGAACGCTCGAGGAGACCGAAGCAATACGCGGCTGGGGCTTGTACGCATAACGAGTCCGAAGCAATACGCGGCTGTAACTTGTACGCTCGACGAGACCGAAGCAATACGCGGCTGGGACATGTACGCATAACGAGACCCAAGCAATACGCGGCTGTGACTTGTATGCTCGCCGAGACCGAAGCAATACACGGCTGGGATTTGTACGCATGACGAGACCGCAGCAATACGCATCTGGA
>CALSEM010000029.1:0-19896 GCA_943735885.1 Stelis phaeoptera
GCCGCTTTTGCACAGTTTTGACGCAAAACGTGCGTTTCGTGCCCCAAAACGCTGTTTTTGCAGCGAAACGTGCGTTTCGTGCACCAAATCGCCGCTTTTGCTCCGTTTTGGCGAGAAACGTGCGTTTCGTGCACCAGATCGCTGCTTTTGCACAGTTTTGACGATAAACGTGCTTTTCGTGCACCAAAACGCCGCTTTTGCAACAAAACGTGCGTTTCGTGCACCAAATCGCTGCTTTTGCACAGTTTTGACGCAAAACGTGCGTTTCGTGCACCAAAACACAGCTTTTGCACAGTTTTGACGCTATGCGTCCGTTTCGTGCACCAAATCGCTGCTTTTGCACCGTTTTGACGCAAAACGTGCGTTTCGTGCACCAAAACGCCGCTTTTGCACAGTTTTGACGCAAAATGTGCGTTTCGTGCAGCAAAACGCTGCTTTTGCACGGTTTTGACGCTAAACGTGCGTTTTCGTGCACCAAAACGCCGCTTTTGCAACGAAACGTGCGTTTCGTGCACCAAATCGCTGTTTTTGCACAGTTTTGACGCAAAACGTGCGGTTTCGTGCACCAAAACGCTGCTTTTGCAGCGAAACGTGCGTTTCGTGCACCAAATCGCTGCTTTTGCACAGTTTTGACGCAAAACGTGCGTTTCGTGCACCAAAACGCCGCTATTGCAACAAAACGTGCGTTTCGTGCACCAAAACGCTGCTTTTGCAAAGTTTTGACGCAAAGCGTGCGTTTCGTGCACCAAAACGCCGCTTTAGCAACGAAACATGCGTTTCGTGCACCAAATCGCTGCTTTTGCACAGTTCTGACGCAAAACGTGCGTTTCGTGCACCAAAACGCTGCTTTTGCACAGTTTTGACGCAAAACGTGCGTTTCGTTCAGCAAATCGCTGCTTTTGCACAGTTTTGACGCAAAACGTGCGTTTCGTGCGGCAAAACGCTGCTTTTGCACAGTTTTGACGCTAAACGTGCGTTTCGTGCACCAAAACGCTGCTTTTGCACAGTTTTGACGCTAAACGTGCGTTTTCGTGCACCAAATCGCTGTTTTTGCACTGTTTTGAAGCAAAACGTGCGTTTCGTGCACCAAAACGCTGCTTTTGCAGCGAAACGTGCATTTCACGCACCGAATCGCCGCTTTTGCTCCGTTTTGACGCAAAGCGTGCGTTTCGTGCATCAAAACGCCGCATTTGCACAGTTTTGACGCAAAGCGTGCGTTTCGTGCAGCAAAACGCTGCTTTTGCACAATTTTGACGCTAATCGTGCGTTTCGTGCACCAAAACGCCGCTTTTGCAACGAAACGTGTGTTTCGTGCACCAAATCGCTGCTTTTGCACAGTTTTGACGCAAAAACGTGCGTTTCGTGCACCAAAACGCTGTTTTTGCAGTGAAACGTGCGTTTCGTGCACCAAAACGCCCCTTTTGCCACAAAACGTGCGTTTCGTGCACGAAATCGCTGCTTTTGCACAGTTTTGACGCAAAACGTGCGTTTCATGCACCAAAACGCTGCTTTTGCACAGTTTTGACGCAAAACGTGCGTTTCGTGCAGCAAAACGCTGCTTTTGCACAGTTTTGACGCTAAACGTGCGTTTCGTGCGCCAGAACGCCGCTTTTGCAGCGAAACGTGCGTTTCACGCACCGAATCGCCGCTTTTGCTCCCTTTTGGCGAGAAACGTGCGTTTCGCCCACCAGATCGCTGCTTTTGCACAGTTTTGACGCAAAACGTGCGTTTCGTGCAGCAAAACGCTGCTTTTGCACAGTTTTGACGCTAAACGTGCGTTTCGTGCAGCAAAACGCTGCTTTTGCACAGTTTTGACGCAAAACGTGCGTTTCGTGCAGCAAAACGCTGCTTTTGCACAGTTTTGACGCTAAACGTGCGTTTCGTGCGCCAGAACGCCGCTTTTGCAGCGAAACGTGCGTTTCACGCACCGAATCGCCGCTTTTTGCTCCGTTTTGGCGAGAAACGTGCGTTTCGCCCACCAGATCGCTGCTTTTGCACAGTTTTGACGCAAAACGTGCGTTTCGTGCAGCAAAACGCTGCATTTGCACAGTTTTGACGCTAAACGTGCGTTTCGTGCAGCAAAACGCTGCTTTTGCACAGTTTTGACGCTAAACGTGCGTTTCGTGCACCAAAACGCTGCTTTTGCACAGTTTTGACGCTAAACGTGCGTTTCGTGCACCAAATCGCTGTTTTTGCACAGTTTTGACGCAAAACGTGCGTTTCGTGCACCAAAACGCCGCTTTTGCAGCGAAACGTGCGTTTCGTGCACCAAATCGCTGCTTTTGCACAGTTCTGACGCAAAACGTGCGTTTCGTGCACCAAAACGCTGCTTTTGCAGCGAACCGTGCGTTTCGTGCACCAAATCTCTGCTTTTGCACAGTTTTGACGCAAAACGTGCGTTTCGTGCACCAAAACGCCGCTTTTGCAGCGAAACGTGCGTTTCGTGCAGCAAAACGCTGCTTTTGCACAGTTTTGAAGCAAAACGTGCGTTTCGTGCAGCAAAACGCTGCTTTTGGACAGTTTTGACGCTAAACGTGCGTTTCGTGCACCAAATCGCTGTTTTTGCACAGTTTTGACGCAAAACGTGCGTTTCGTGCACCAAAACGCTGCTTTTGCAGCGAAACGTGCGTTTCGTGCACCAAATCGCTGCTTTTGCACAGTTTTGACGCAAAACGTGCGTTTCATGCACCAAAACGCTGCTTTTGCACAGTTTTGACGCAAAACGTGCGTTTCGTGCACCAAAACGCCGCTTTTGCAGCGAAACGTGCGTTTCGTGCAGCAAAACGCTGCTTTTGCACAGTTTTGAAGCAAAACGTGCGTTTCGTGCAGCAAAACGCTGCTTTTGCACAGTTTTGACGCTAAACGTGCGTTTCGTGCACCAAAACGCTGCTTTTGCACAGTTTTGACGCTAAACGTGCGTTTCGTGCACCAAATCGCTGTTGTTGCACAGTTTTGACGCAAAACGTGCGTTTCGTGCACCAAAACGCTGCTTTTGCACAGGTTTGACGCTAAACGTGCGTTTCGTGCACCAACACGCTGCTTTTGCACAGTTTTGCAGCGAAACGTGCGTTTCGTGCAGCAAAACGCTGCTTTTGCACAGTTTTGACGCAAAACGTGCGTTTCGTGCGCCAAAACGCCGCTTTTGCAGCGAAACGTGCGTTTCACGCACCGAATCGCCGCTTTTGCTCCGTTTTGGCGAGAAACGTGCGTTTCGTGCACCAAATCGCTGCTTTTGCACAGTTTTGACGCAAAACGTGCGTTTCGTGCACCAAAACGCTGCTTTTGCACAGTTTTGACGCTTAACGTGCGTTTCGTGCACCAAAACGCCGCTTTTGCACAGTTATGACGCAAAACGTGCGTTTCGTGCAGCAAAACGCTGCTTTTGCACAGTATTGACGCTAAACGTGCGTTTCGTGCACCAAAACGCCGCTTTTGCAACGAAACGTGCGTTTCGTGCACCAAGTCGCTGCTTTTGCACAGCTTTGACGCTAAACGTGCGTTTCGTGCACCAAAACGCCGCTTTTGCAACGAAACGTGCGTTTCGTGCACCAAATCGCTGTTTTTGCACAGTTTTGACGCAAAACGTGCGTTTCGTGCACCAAAACGCTGCTTTTGCAGCGAAACGTGCGATTCGTGCACCAAAACGCCGCATTTGCACAGTTTTGACGCAAAACGTGCGTTTCGTGCGGCAAAACTCTGCTTTTGCACAATTTTGACGCTAATCGTGCGTTTCGTGCACCAAATCGCTGCTTTTGCACAGTTTTGACGCAAAACGTGCGTTTCGTGCACCAAATCGCTGCTTTTGCACAGTTTTGACGCAAACCATGCGTTTCGTGCACGAAAACGCTGTTTTTGCAGCGAAACGTGCGTTTCGTGCACCAAAACGCTGCTTTTGCACAGTTTTGACGCTAAACGTGCGTTTCGTGCGCCAAAACGCCGCTTTTGCAGCGAAACGTGCGTTTCACGCACCGAATCGCCGCTTTTGCTCCGTTTTGGCGAGAAACGTGCGTTTCGTGCACCAAATCGCTGCTTTTGCACAGTTTTGACGCAAAACGTGCGTTTCGTGCACCAAAACGCTGCTTTTGCAGCGAAACGTGCGTTTCGTGCAGCAAAACGCTGCTTTTGCACAGTTTTGACGCAAAACGTGCGTTTCGTGCAGCAAAACGCTGCTTTTGCACAGTTTTGACGCTAAACGTGCGTTTCGTGCACCAAAACGCTGCTTTTGCAGCGAAACGTGCGTTTCGTGCACCAAAACGCCGCATTTGCACAGTTTTGACGCAAAACGTGCGTTTCGTGCGGCAAAACTCTGCTTTTGCACAATTTTGACGCTAATCGTGCGTTTCGTGCACCAAAACGCCGCTTTTACAGCGAAACGTGCGTTTCGTGCACCAAATCGCTGCTTTTGCACAGTTTTGACGCGAAACGTGCGTTTCGTGCACCAAAACGCCGCTTTTGCAACGAAACGTGCGTTTCGTGCACCAAATCGCTGTTTTTGCACACTTTTGACGCAAAACGTGCGTTTCGTGCACCAAAACGCTGTTTTTGCAGCGAAACGTGCGTTTCGTGCACCAAATCGCTGCTTTTGCACAGTTTTGAAGCAAAACGTGCGTTTCGTGCACCAAAACGCTGCTTTTGCACAGTTTTGACGCAAAACGTGCGTTTCGTGCACTAAAACGCTGCTTTTGCAGCGAAACGTGCGTTTCGTGCACCAAAGCGCTGTTTTCGCACAGTTTTGACGCAAAACGTGCGTTTCGTGCACCAAAACGCTGCTTTTGCAGCGAAACGTGCGTTTCGTGCACCAAATCGCTGCTTTTGAACAGTTTTGATGCAAAACGTGCGTTTCGTGCACCAAAACGCTGCTTTTGCAGCGAAACGTGCGTATCGTGCACCAAAATGCTGCTTTTGCAGCGAAACGTGCGTTTCGTGCACCAAAACGCTGCTTTTGCACAGTTTTGACGCTAAACGTGCGTTTCGTGCACCAAAACGCCGCTTTTGCAACGAAACGTGCGTTTCGTGCACCAAATCGCTGCTTTTGCACAGGTCTGACGCAAAACGTGCGTTTCGTGCTCCAAAACGCCGCTTTTGCAACGAAACGTGCGTTTCGTGCACCAAATCGCTGCTTTTGCACAGTTCTGACGCAAAACGTGCGTTTCGTGCACCAAAACGCTGCTTTTGCAGCGAAACGTGCGTTTCGTGCACCAAATCGCTGCATTTGCACAGTTTTACGCAAAACGTGCGTGTCGTGCACCAAATCGCTGCTTTTGCACAGTTTCGACGCAAAACGTGCGTTTCGTGCACCAAAACGCTGCTTTTGCAGCGAAACGTGCGTTTCGTGCACCAAATCGCTGCTTTTGCACAGTTTTGACGCAAAACGTGCGTTTCGTGCACCATATCGCTGCTTTTGCACAGTTCTGACGCAAAACGTGCGTTTCGTGCACCAAAACGCTGCTTTTGCAGCGAAACGTGCGTTTCGTGCACCAAATCGCTGCATTTGCACAGTTTTGACGCAAAACGTGCGTTTCGTGCACCAAAACGCCGCTTTTGCAACGAAACGTGCGTTTCGTGCACCAAATCGCTGTTTTTGCACACTTTTGACGCAAAACGTGCGTTTCGTGCACCAAAACGCCGCTTTTGCACAGTTTTGACGCAAAACGTGCGTTTCGTGCAGCAAAACGCTGCATTTGCACAGTTTTGACGCTAAACGTGCGTTTCGTGCACCAAAACGCCGCTTTTGCAACGAAACGTGCGTTTCGTGCACCAAATCGCTGCTTTTGCACAGTTCTGACGCAAAACGTGCGTTTCGTGCACCAAAACGCTGCTTTTGCAGCGAAACGTGCGTTTCGTGCACCAAATCGCTGCTTTTGCACAGTTTTGACGCAAAACGAGCGTTTCATGCACCAAAGCGCTGCTTTTGCACAGTTTTGACGCAAAACGTGCGTTTCGTGCACCAAATCGCTGTTTTTGCACAGTTTTGAAGCAAAACGTGCGTTTCGTGCACCAAAACGCTGCTTTTGCAGCGAAACGTGCGTTTCATGCACCAAAACGCCGCTTTTGCACAGTTTTGACGCAAAACGTGCGTTTCGTGCCCCAAAACGCTGTTTTTGCAGCGAAACGTGCGTTTCGTGCACCAAATCGCCGCTTTTGCTCCGTTTTGGCGAGAAACGTGCGTTTCGTGCACCAGATCGCTGCTTTTGCACAGTTTTGACGATAAACGTGCTTTTCGTGCACCAAAACGCCGCTTTTGCAACAAAACGTGCGTTTCGTGCACCAAATCGCTGCTTTTGCACAGTTTTGACGCAAAACGTGCGTTTCGTGCACCAAAACACAGCTTTTGCACAGTTTTGACGCAATGCGTCCGTTTCGTGCACCAAATCGCTGCTTTTGCACCGTTTTGACGCAAAACGTGCGTTTCGTGCACCAAAACGCCGCTTTTGCACAGTTTTGACGCAAAATGTGCGTTTCGTGCAGCAAAACGCTGCTTTTGCACGGTTTTGACGCTAAACGTGCGTTTCGTGCACCAAAACGCCGCTTTTGCAACGAAACGTGCGTTTCGTGCACCAAATCGCTGTTTTTGCACAGTTTTGACGCAAAACATGCGTTTCGTGCACCAAAACGCTGCTTTTGCAGCGAAACGTGCGTTTCGTGCACCAAAACGCCGCATTTGCACAGTTTTGACGCAAAACGTGCGTTTCGTGCAGCAAAACGCTGCTTTTGCACAATTTTGACGCTAATCGTGCGTTTCGTGCACCAAAACGCCGCTTTTGCAACGAAACGTGTGTTTCGTGCACCAAATCGCTGCTTTTGCACAGTTTTGACGCAAAACGTGCGTTTCGTGCACCAAATCGCTGCATTTGCACAGTTTTGACGCAAAACGTGCGTTTCGTGCACCAAAACGCTGCATTTGCACAGTTTTGACGCAAAACGTGTGTTTCGTGCACCAAAACGCTGCTTTTGCAGCGAAACGTGCGTTTCGTGCACCAAATCGCTGCTTTTGCACAGTTTTGACGCAAAACGTGCGTTTCGTGCACCATATCGCTGCTTTTGCACAGTTCTGACGCAAAACGTGCGTTTCGTGCACCAAAACGCTGCTTTTGCAGCGAAACGTGCGTTTCGTGCACCAAATCGCTGCATTTGCACAGTTTTGACGCAAAACGTGCGTTTCGTGCACCAAAACGCCGCTTTTGCAACGAAACGTGCGTTTCGTGCACCAAATCGCTGTTTTTGCACACTTTTGACGCAAAACGTGCGTTTCGTGCACCAAAACGCCGCTTTTGCACAGTTTTGACGCAAAACGTGCGTTTCGTGCAGCAAAACGCTGCATTTGCACAGTTTTGACGCTAAACGTGCGTTTCGTGCACCAAAACGCCGCTTTTGCAACGAAACGTGCGTTTCGTGCACCAAATCGCTGCTTTTGCACAGTTCTGACGCAAAACGTGCGTTTCGTGCACCAAAACGCTGCTTTTGCAGCGAAACGTGCGTTTCGTGCACCAAATCGCTGCTTTTGCACAGTTTTGACGCAAAACGAGCGTTTCATGCACCAAAGCGCTGCTTTTGCACAGTTTTGACGCAAAACGTGCGTTTCGTGCACCAAATCGCTGTTTTTGCACAGTTTTGAAGCAAAACGTGCGTTTCGTGCACCAAAACGCTGCTTTTGCAGCGAAACGTGCGTTTCATGCACCAAAACGCCGCTTTTGCACAGTTTTGACGCAAAACGTGCGTTTCGTGCCCCAAAACGCTGTTTTTGCAGCGAAACGTGCGTTTCGTGCACCAAATCGCCGCTTTTGCTCCGTTTTGGCGAGAAACGTGCGTTTCGTGCACCAGATCGCTGCTTTTGCACAGTTTTGACGATAAACGTGCTTTTCGTGCACCAAAACGCCGCTTTTGCAACAAAACGTGCGTTTCGTGCACCAAATCGCTGCTTTTGCACAGTTTTGACGCAAAACGTGCGTTTCGTGCACCAAAACACAGCTTTTGCACAGTTTTGACGCAATGCGTCCGTTTCGTGCACCAAATCGCTGCTTTTGCACCGTTTTGACGCAAAACGTGCGTTTCGTGCACCAAAACGCCGCTTTTGCACAGTTTTGACGCAAAATGTGCGTTTCGTGCAGCAAAACGCTGCTTTTGCACGGTTTTGACGCTAAACGTGCGTTTCGTGCACCAAAACGCCGCTTTTGCAACGAAACGTGCGTTTCGTGCACCAAATCGCTGTTTTTGCACAGTTTTGACGCAAAACATGCGTTTCGTGCACCAAAACGCTGCTTTTGCAGCGAAACGTGCGTTTCGTGCACCAAAACGCCGCATTTGCACAGTTTTGACGCAAAACGTGCGTTTCGTGCAGCAAAACGCTGCTTTTGCACAATTTTGACGCTAATCGTGCGTTTCGTGCACCAAAACGCCGCTTTTGCAACGAAACGTGTGTTTCGTGCACCAAATCGCTGCTTTTGCACAGTTTTGACGCAAAACGTGCGTTTCGTGCACCAAATCGCTGCATTTGCACAGTTTTGACGCAAAACGTGCGTTTCGTGCACCAAAACGCTGCATTTGCACAGTTTTGACGCAAAACGTGCGTTTCGTGCACCAAAACGCTGCTTTTGCAGCGAAACGTGCGTTTCGTGCACCAAATCGCTGCATTTGCACAGTTTTGACGCAAAACGTGCGTTTCGTGCACCAAAACGCCGCTTTTGCAACGAAACGTGCGTTTCGTGCACCAAATCGCTGTTTTTGCACACTTTTGACGCAAAACGTGCGTTTCGTGCACCAAAACGCCGCTTTTACAACGAAACGTGCGTTTCGTGCACCAAAGCGCTGTTTTCGCACAGTTTTGACGCAAAACGTGCGTTTCGTGCACCAAAACGCTGCTTTTGCAGCGAAACGTGCGTTTCGTGCACCAAATCGCTGCTTTTGCACAGTTTTGACGCAAAACGTGCGTTTCGTGCACCAAAACGCTGCTTTTGCAGCGAAACGTGCGTTTCGTGCACCAAAACGCTGCTTTTGCACAGTTTTGACGCAAAACGTGCGTTTCGTGCACTAAAACGCTGCTTTTGCACAGTTTTGACGCTAAACGTGCGTTTCGTGCACCAAAACGCCGCTTTTGCAACGAAACGTGCGTTTCGTGCACCAAAACGCCGCTTTTGCAACGAAACGTGCGTTTCGTGCACCAAATCGCTGTTTTTGCACACTTTTGACGCAAAACGTGCGTTTCGTGCACCAACACGCCGCTTTTGCAACGAAACGTGCGTTTCGTGCACCAACACGCCGCTTTTGCAACGAAACGTGCGTTTCGTGCACCAAATCGCTGTTTTCGCACAGTTTTGACGCAAAACGTGCGTTTCGTGCACCAAAACGCTGCTTTTGCAGCGAAACGTGCGTTTCGTGCACCAAATCGCTGCTTTTGCACAGTTTTGACGCAAAACGTGCGTTTCGTGCACCAAAACGCTGCTTTTGCAGCGAAACGTGCGTTTCGTGCACCAAAACGCCGCTTTTGCACAGTTTTGACGCAAAACGTGCGTTTCGTGCAGCAAAACGCTGCTTTTGCACAGTTTTGACGCTAAACGTGCGTTTCGTGCACCAAAACGCCGCTTTTGCAACGAAACGTGCGTTTCGTGCACCAAATCGCTGTTTTTGCACACTTTTGACGCAAAACGTGCGTTTCGTGCACCAAAACGCCGCTTTTGCACAGTTTTGACGCAAAACGTGCGTTTCGTGCAGCAAAACACTGCATTTGCACAGTTTTGACGCTAAACGTGCGTTTCGTGCACCAAAACGCCGCTTTTGCAACGAAACGTGCGTTTCGTGCACCAAATCGCTGCTTTTGCACAGTTCTGACGCAAAACGTGCGTTTCGTGCACCAAAACGCTGCTTTTGCAGCGAAACGTGCGTTTCGTGCACCAAATCGCTGCTTTTGCACAGTTTTGACGCAAAACGTGCGTTTCATGCACCAAAGCGCTGCTTTTGCACACTTTTGACGCAAAACGTGCGTTTCGTACAGCAAATCGCTGCTTTTGCACAGTTTTGACGCAAAACGTGCGTTTCGTGCAGCAAAACGCTGCTATTGCACAGTTCTGACGCTAAACGTGCGTTTAGTGCACCAAAACGCTGCTTTTGCACAGTTTTGACGCTAAACGTGCGTTTCGTGCACCAAATCGCTGTTTTTGCACAGTTTTGAAGCAAAACGTGCGTTTCGTGCACCAAAACGCTGCTTTTGCAGCGAAACGTGCGTTTCGTGCACCAAATCGCCGCTTTTGCTCCGTTTTGGCGAGAAACGTGCGTTTCGTGCACCAGATCGCTGCTTTTGCACAGTTTTGACGATAAACGTGCTTTTCGTGCACCAAAACGCCGCTTTTGCAACAAAACGTGCGTTTCGTGCACCAAATCGCTGCTTTTGCACAGTTTTGACGCAAAACGTGCGTTTCGTGCACCAAAACACAGCTTTTGCACAGTTTTGACGCAATGCGTCCGTTTCGTGCACCAAATCGCTGCTTTTGCACCGTTTTGACGCAAAACGTGCGTTTCGTGCACCAAAACGCCGCTTTTGCACAGTTTTGACGCAAAATGTGCGTTTCGTGCAGCAAAACGATGCTTTTGCACGGTTTTGACGCTAAACGTGCGTTTCGTGCACCAAAACGCCGCTTTTGCAACGAAACGTGTGTTTCGTGCACCAAATCGCTGCTTTTGCACAGTTTTGACGCAAAACGTGCGTTTCGTGCACCAAAACGCTGCATTTGCACAGTTTTGACGCAAAACGTGCGTTTCGTGCACCAAAACGCTGCTTTTGCAGCGAAACGTGCGTTTCGTGCAGCAAAACGCTGCTATTGCACAGTTTTGACGCTAAACGTGCGTTTAGTGCACCAAAACGCTGCTTTTGCACAGTTTTGACGCTAAACGTGCGTTTCGTGCACCAAATCGCTGTTTTTGCACAGTTTTGAAGCAAAACGTGCGTTTCGTGCACCAAAACGCTGCTTTTGCAGCGAAACGTGCGTTTCATGCACCAAAACGCCGCTTTTGCACAGTTTTGACGCAAAACGTGCGTTTCGTGCCCCAAAACGCTGTTTTTGCAGCGAAACGTGCGTTTCGTGCACCAAATCGCCGCTTTTGCTCCGTTTTGGCGAGAAACGTGCGTTTCGTGCACCAGATCGCTGCTTTTGCACAGTTTTGACGATAAACGTACTTTTCGTGCACCAAAACGCCGCTTTTGCAACAAAACGTGCGTTTCGTGCACCAAATCGCTGCTTTTGCACAGTTTTGACGCAAAACGTGCGTTTCGTGCACCAAAACACAGCTTTTGCACAGTTTTGACGCAATGCGTCCGTTTCGTGCACCAAATCGCTGCTTTTGCACCGTTTTGACGCAAAACGTGCGTTTCGTGCACCAAAACGCCGCTTTTGCACAGTTTTGACGCAAAATGTGCGTTTCGTGCAGCAAAACGCTGCTTTTGCACGGTTTTGACGCTAAACGTGCGTTTCGTGCACCAAAACGCCGCTTTTGCAACGAAACGTGCGTTTCGTGCACCAAATCGCTGTTTTTGCACAGTTTTGACGCAAAACATGCGTTTCGTGCACCAAAACGCTGCTTTTGCAGCGAAACGTGCGTTTCGTGCACCAAAACGCCGCATTTGCACAGTTTTGACGCAAAACGTGCGTTTCGTGCACCAGATCGCTGCTTTTGCACAGTTTTGACGATAAACGTACTTTTCGTGCACCAAAACGCCGCTTTTGCAACAAAACGTGCGTTTCGTGCACCAAATCGCTGCTTTTGCACAGTTTTGACGCAAAACGTGCGTTTCGTGCACCAAAACACAGCTTTTGCACAGTTTTGACGCAATGCGTCCGTTTCGTGCACCAAATCGCTGCTTTTGCACCGTTTTGACGCAAAACGTGCGTTTCGTGCACCAAAACGCCGCTTTTGCACAGTTTTGACGCAAAATGTGCGTTTCGTGCAGCAAAACGCTGCTTTTGCACGGTTTTGACGCTAAACGTGCGTTTCGTGCACCAAAACGCCGCTTTTGCAACGAAACGTGCGTTTCGTGCACCAAATCGCTGTTTTTGCACAGTTTTGACGCAAAACATGCGTTTCGTGCACCAAAACGCTGCTTTTGCAGCGAAACGTGCGTTTCGTGCACCAAAACGCCGCATTTGCACAGTTTTGACGCAAAACGTGCGTTTCGTGCAGCAAAACGCTGCTTTTGCACAATTTTGACGCTAATCGTGCGTTTCGTGCACCAAAACGCCGCTTTTGCAACGAAACGTGTGTTTCGTGCACCAAATCGCTGCTTTTGCACAGTTTTGACGCAAAACGTGCGTTTCGTGCACCAAATCGCTGCATTTGCACAGTTTTGACGCAAAACGTGCGTTTCGTGCACCAAAACGCTGCATTTGCACAGTTTTGACGCAAAACGTGCGTTTCGTGCACCAAAACGCTGCTTTTGCAGCGAAACGTGCGTTTCGTGCACCAAATCGCTGCATTTGCACAGTTTTGACGCAAAACGTGCGTTTCGTGCACCAAAACGCCGCTTTTGCAACGAAACGTGCGTTTCGTGCACCAAATCGCTGTTTTTGCACACTTTTGACGCAAAACGTGCGTTTCGTGCACCAAAACGCTGTTTTTGCAGCGAAACGTGCGTTTCGTGCACCAAATCGCTGCTTTTGCACAGTTTTGACGAAAAACGTGCGTTTCGTGCACCAAAACGCTGCTTTTGCACAGTTTTGACGCAAAACGTGCGTTTCGTGCACTAAAACGCTGCTTTTGCACAGTTTTGACGCTAAACGTGCGTTTCGTGCACCAAAACGCCGCTTTTGCAACGAAACGTGCGTTTCGTGCACCAAAACGCCGCTTTTGCAACGAAACGTGCGTTTCGTGCACCAAATCGCTGTTTTTGCACACTTTTGACGCAAAACGTGCGTTTCGTGCACCAAAACGCCGCTTTTGCACAGTTTTGACGCAAAACTTGCGTTTCGTGCAGCAAAACGCTGCTTTTGCACAGTTTTGACGCTAAACGTGCGTTTCGTGCACCAAAACGCCGCTTTTGCAACGAAACGTGCGTTTCGTGCACCAAATCGCTGTTTTTGCACAGTTTTGACGATAAACGTGCGTTTCGTGCACCAACACGCCGCTTTTGCAACGAAACGTGCGTTTCGTGCACCAAATCGCTGTTTTCGCACAGTTTTGACGCAAAACGTGCGTTTCGTGCACCAAAACGCTGCTTTTGCAGCGAAACGTGCGTTTCGTGCACCAAATCGCTGCTTTTGCACAGTTTTGACGCAAAACGTGCGTTTCGTGCACCAAAACGCTGCTTTTGCAGCGAAACGTGCGTTTCGTGCACCAAATCGCTGCTTTTGCACAGTTCTGACGCAAAACGTGCGTTTCGTGCACCAAAACGCTGCTTTTGCAGCGAAACGTGCGTTTCGTGCACCAAATCGCTGCTTTTGCACAGTTTTGACGCTAAACGTGCGTTTAGTGCACCAAAACGCTGCTTTTGCACAGTTTTGACGCTAAACGTGCGTTTCGTGCACCAAATCGCTGTTTTTGCACAGTTTTGAAGCAAAACGTGCGTTTCGTGCACCAAAACGCTGCTTTTGCAGCGAAACGTGCGTTTCGTGCACCAAAACGCCGCTTTTGCACAGTTTTGACGCAAAACGTGCGTTTCGTGCAGCAAAACACTGCATTTGCACAGTTTTGACGCTAAACGTGCGTTTCGTGCACCAAAACGCCGCTTTTGCAACGAAACGTGCGTTTCGTGCACCAAATCGCTGCTTTTGCACAGTTCTGACGCAAAACGTGCGTTTCGTGCACCAAAACGCTGCTTTTGCAGCGAAACGTGCGTTTCGTGCACCAAATCGCTGCTTTTGCACAGTTTTGACGCTAAACGTGCGTTTAGTGCACCAAAACGCTGCTTTTGCACAGTTTTGACGCTAAACGTGCGTTTCGTGCACCAAATCGCTGTTTTTGCACAGTTTTGAAGCAAAACGTGCGTTTCGTGCACCAAAACGCTGCTTTTGCAGCGAAACGTGCGTTTCATGCACCAAAACGCCGCTTTTGCACAGTTTTGACGCAAAACGTGCGTTTCGTGCCCCAAAACGCTGTTTTTGCAGCGAAACGTGCGTTTCGTGCACCAAATCGCCGCTTTTGCTCCGTTTTGGCGAGAAACGTGCGTTTCGTGCACCAGATCGCTGCTTTTGCACAGTTTTGACGATAAACGTGCTTTTCGTGCACCAAAACGCCGCTTTTGCAACAAAACGTGCGTTTCGTGCACCAAATCGCTGCTTTTGCACAGTTTTGACGCAAAACGTGCGTTTCGTGCACCAAAACACAGCTTTTGCACAGTTTTGACGCTATGCGTCCGTTTCGTGCACCAAATCGCTGCTTTTGCACCGTTTTGACGCAAAACGTGCGTTTCGTGCACCAAAACGCCGCTTTTGCACAGTTTTGACGCAAAATGTGCGTTTCGTGCAGCAAAACGCTGCTTTTGCACGGTTTTGACGCTAAACGTGCGTTTCGTGCACCAAAACGCCGCTTTTGCAACGAAACGTGCGTTTCGTGCACCAAATCGCTGTTTTTGCACAGTTTTGACGCAAAACGTGCGTTTCGTGCACCAAAACGCTGCTTTTGCAGCGAAACGTGCGTTTCGTGCACCAAATCGCTGCTTTTGCACAGTTTTGACGCAAAACGTGCGTTTCGTGCACCAAAACGCCGCTATTGCAACAAAACGTGCGTTTCGTGCACCAAAACGCTGCTTTTGCAAAGTTTTGACGCAAAGCGTGCGTTTCGTGCACCAAAACGCCGCTTTAGCAACGAAACATGCGTTTCGTGCACCAAATCGCTGCTTTTGCACAGTTCTGACGCAAAACGTGCGTTTCGTGCACCAAAACGCTGCTTTTGCACAGTTTTGACGCAAAACGTGCGTTTCGTTCAGCAAATCGCTGCTTTTGCACAGTTTTGACGCAAAACGTGCGTTTCGTGCGGCAAAACGCTGCTTTTGCACAGTTTTGACGCTAAACGTGCGTTTCGTGCACCAAAACGCTGCTTTTGCACAGTTTTGACGCTAAACGTGCGTTTCGTGCACCAAATCGCTGTTTTTGCACTGTTTTGAAGCAAAACGTGCGTTTCGTGCACCAAAACGCTGCTTTTGCAGCGAAACGTGCATTTCACGCACCGAATCGCCGCTTTTGCTCCGTTTTGACGCAAAGCGTGCGTTTCGTGCATCAAAACGCCGCATTTGCACAGTTTTGACGCAAAGCGTGCGTTTCGTGCAGCAAAACGCTGCTTTTGCACAATTTTGACGCTAATCGTGCGTTTCGTGCACCAAAACGCCGCTTTTGCAACGAAACGTGTGTTTCGTGCACCAAATCGCTGCTTTTGCACAGTTTTGACGCAAAACGTGCGTTTCGTGCACCAAAACGCTGTTTTTGCAGTGAAACGTGCGTTTCGTGCACCAAAACGCCCCTTTTGCCACAAAACGTGCGTTTCGTGCACGAAATCGCTGCTTTTGCACAGTTTTGACGCAAAACGTGCGTTTCATGCACCAAAACGCTGCTTTTGCACAGTTTTGACGCAAAACGTGCGTTTCGTGCAGCAAAACGCTGCTTTTGCACAGTTTTGACGCTAAACGTGCGTTTCGTGCGCCAGAACGCCGCTTTTGCAGCGAAACGTGCGTTTCACGCACCGAATCGCCGCTTTTGCTCCCTTTTGGCGAGAAACGTGCGTTTCGCCCACCAGATCGCTGCTTTTGCACAGTTTTGACGCAAAACGTGCGTTTCGTGCAGCAAAACGCTGCTTTTGCACAGTTTTGACGCTAAACGTGCGTTTCGTGCAGCAAAACGCTGCTTTTGCACAGTTTTGACGCAAAACGTGCGTTTCGTGCAGCAAAACGCTGCTTTTGCACAGTTTTGACGCTAAACGTGCGTTTCGTGCGCCAGAACGCCGCTTTTGCAGCGAAACGTGCGTTTCACGCACCGAATCGCCGCTTTTGCTCCGTTTTGGCGAGAAACGTGCGTTTCGCCCACCAGATCGCTGCTTTTGCACAGTTTTGACGCAAAACGTGCGTTTCGTGCAGCAAAACGCTGCTTTTGCACAGTTTTGACGCTAAACGTGCGTTTCGTGCAGCAAAACACTGCATTTGCACAGTTTTGACGCTAAACGTGCGTTTCGTGCACCAAAACGCCGCTTTTGCAACGAAACGTGCGTTTCGTGCACCAAATCGCTGCTTTTGCACAGTTCTGACGCAAAACGTGCGTTTCGTGCACCAAAACGCTGCTTTTGCAGCGAAACGTGCGTTTCGTGCACCAAATCGCTGCTTTTGCACAGTTTTGACGCTAAACGTGCGTTAGTGCACCAAAACGCTGCTTTTGCACAGTTTTGACGCTAAACGTGCGTTTCGTGCACCAAATCGCTGTTTTTGCACAGTTTTGAAGCAAAACGTGCGTTTCGTGCACCAAAACGCTGCTTTTGCAGCGAAACGTGCGTTTCATGCACCAAAACGCCGCTTTTGCACAGTTTTGACGCAAAACGTGCGTTTCGTGCCCCAAAACGCTGTTTTTGCAGCGAAACGTGCGTTTCGTGCACCAAATCGCCGCTTTTGCTCCGTTTTGGCGAGAAACGTGCGTTTCGTGCACCAGATCGCTGCTTTTGCACAGTTTTGACGATAAACGTGCTTTTCGTGCACCAAAACGCCGCTTTTGCAACAAAACGTGCGTTTCGTGCACCAAATCGCTGCTTTTGCACAGTTTTGACGCAAAACGTGCGTTTCGTGCACCAAAACACAGCTTTTGCACAGTTTTGACGCTATGCGTCCGTTTCGTGCACCAAATCGCTGCTTTTGCACCGTTTTGACGCAAAACGTGCGTTTCGTGCACCAAAACGCCGCTTTTGCACAGTTTTGACGCAAAATGTGCGTTTCGTGCAGCAAAACGCTGCTTTTGCACGGTTTTGACGCTAAACGTGCGTTTCGTGCACCAAAACGCCGCTTTTGCAACGAAACGTGCGTTTCGTGCACCAAATCGCTGTTTTTGCACAGTTTTGACGCAAAACGTGCGTTTCGTGCACCAAAACGCTGCTTTTGCAGCGAAACGTGCGTTTCGTGCACCAAATCGCTGCTTTTGCACAGTTTTGACGCAAAACGTGCGTTTCGTGCACCAAAACGCCGCTATTGCAACAAAACGTGCGTTTCGTGCACCAAAACGCTGCTTTTGCAAAGTTTTGACGCAAAGCGTGCGTTTCGTGCACCAAAACGCCGCTTTAGCAACGAAACATGCGTTTCGTGCACCAAATCGCTGCTTTTGCACAGTTCTGACGCAAAACGTGCGTTTCGTGCACCAAAACGCTGCTTTTGCACAGTTTTGACGCAAAACGTGCGTTTCGTTCAGCAAATCGCTGCTTTTGCACAGTTTTGACGCAAAACGTGCGTTTCGTGCGGCAAACGCTGCTTTTGCACAGTTTTGACGCTAAACGTGCGTTTCGTGCACCAAAACGCTGCTTTTGCACAGTTTTGACGCTAAACGTGCGTTTCGTGCACCAAATCGCTGTTTTTGCACTGTTTTGAAGCAAAACGTGCGTTTCGTGCACCAAAACGCTGCTTTTGCAGCGAAACGTGCATTTCACGCACCGAATCGCCGCTTTTGCTCCGTTTTGACGCAAAGCGTGCGTTTCGTGCATCAAAACGCCGCATTTGCACAGTTTTGACGCAAAGCGTGCGTTTCGTGCAGCAAAACGCTGCTTTTGCACAATTTTGACGCTAATCGTGCGTTTCGTGCACCAAAACGCCGCTTTTGCAACGAAACGTGTGTTTCGTGCACCAAATCGCTGCTTTTGCACAGTTTTGACGCAAAACGTGCGTTTCGTGCACCAAAACGCTGTTTTTGCAGTGAAACGTGCGTTTCGTGCACCAAAACGCCCCTTTTGCCACAAAACGTGCGTTTCGTGCACGAAATCGCTGCTTTTGCACAGTTTTGACGCAAAACGTGCGTTTCATGCACCAAAACGCTGCTTTTGCACAGTTTTGACGCAAAACGTGCGTTTCGTGCAGCAAAACGCTGCTTTTGCACAGTTTTGACGCTAAACGTGCGTTTCGTGCGCCAGAACGCCGCTTTTGCAGCGAAACGTGCGTTTCACGCACCGAATCGCCGCTTTTGCTCCCTTTTGGCGAGAAACGTGCGTTTCGCCCACCAGATCGCTGCTTTTGCACAGTTTTGACGCAAAACGTGCGTTTCGTGCAGCAAAACGCTGCTTTTGCACAGTTTTGACGCTAAACGTGCGTTTCGTGCAGCAAAACGCTGCTTTTGCACAGTTTTGACGCAAAACGTGCGTTTCGTGCAGCAAAACGCTGCTTTTGCACAGTTTTGACGCTAAACGTGCGTTTCGTGCGCCAGAACGCCGCTTTTGCAGCGAAACGTGCGTTTCACGCACCGAATCGCCGCTTTTGCTCCGTTTTGGCGAGAAACGTGCGTTTCGCCCACCAGATCGCTGCTTTTGCACAGTTTTGACGCAAAACGTGCGTTTCGTGCAGCAAAACGCTGCATTTGCACAGTTTTGACGCTAAACGTGCGTTTCGTGCAGCAAAACGCTGCTTTTGCACAGTTTTGACGCTAAACGTGCGTTTCGTGCACCAAAACGCTGCTTTTGCACAGTTTTGACGCTAAACGTGCGTTTCGTGCACCAAATCGCTGTTTTTGCACAGTTTTGACGCAAAACGTGCGTTTCGTGCACCAAAACGCCGCTTTTGCAGCGAAACGTGCGTTTCGTGCACCAAATCGCTGCTTTTGCACAGTTCTGACGCAAAACGTGCGTTTCGTGCACCAAAACGCTGCTTTTGCAGCGAACCGTGCGTTTCGTGCACCAAATCTCTGCTTTTGCACAGTTTTGACGCAAAACGTGCGTTTCGTGCACCAAAACGCCGCTTTTTGCAGCGAAACGTGCGTTTCGTGCAGCAAAACGCTGCTTTTGCACAGTTTTGAAGCAAAACGTGCGTTTCGTGCAGCAAAAACGCTGCTTTTGGACAGTTTTGACGCTAAACGTGCGTTTCGTGCACCAAATCGCTGTTTTTGCACAGTTTTGACGCAAAACGTGCGTTTCGTGCACCAAAACGCTGCTTTTGCAGCGAAACGTGCGTTTCGTGCACCAAATCGCTGCTTTTGCACAGTTTTGACGCAAAACGTGCGTTTCATGCACCAAAACGCTGCTTTTGCACAGTTTTGACGCAAAACGTGCGTTTCGTGCACCAAAACGCCGCTTTTGCAGCGAAACGTGCGTTTCGTGCAGCAAAACGCTGCTTTTGCACAGTTTTGAAGCAAAACGTGCGTTTCGTGCAGCAAAACGCTGCTTTTGCACAGTTTTGACGCTAAACGTGCGTTTTCGTGCACCAAAACGCTGCTTTTGCACAGTTTTGACGCTAAACGTGCGTTTCGTGCACCAAATCGCTGTTGTTGCACAGTTTTGACGCAAAACGTGCGTTTCGTGCACCAAAACGCTGCTTTTGCACAGGTTTGACGCTAAACGTGCGTTTCGTGCACCAACACGCTGCTTTTGCACAGTTTTGCAGCGAAACGTGCGTTTCGTGCAGCAAAAACGCTGCTTTTGCACAGTTTTGACGCAAAACGTGCGTTTCGTGCGCCAAAACGCCGCTTTTGCAGCGAAACGTGCGTTTCACGCACCGAATCGCCGCTTTTGCTCCGTTTTGGCGAGAAACGTGTGTTTCGTGCACCAAATCGCTGCTTTTGCACAGTTTTGACGCAAAACGTGCGTTTCGTGCACCAAAACGCTGCTTTTGCACAGTTTTGACGCTAAACGTGCGTTTCGTGCACCAAAACGCCGCTTTTGCACAGTTATGACGCAAAACGTGCGTTTCGTGCAGCAAAACGCTGCTTTTGCACAGTTTTGACGCTAAACGTGCGTTTCGTGCAGCAAAAC
>CALSEM010000030.1:0-44802 GCA_943735885.1 Stelis phaeoptera
TAGAGTTACAGCGGAGAACTATCTCGAGAGCGTCCCTATTGTGGTCGCTTCCCAGGTTTACGCAACTAAAGGAACGAGAACGAAGTCTTGCAATACTGGCGAATATGAATGTTGATTAATAATAATAATAAAGTAAACACTTGGTCGTCGTCAAGAAGCACCGTGGATATTCCAGTTGTCACAGAATTTAATATACCGTTGAAGTTAATAGAGGATAAAGGAGGAGCACAAGGAAAGACACAATATAATAATAGTAACAATAAATATATTTGAATAAAGGTTGATTAGCTTACGTGAATAGCACAAAGGTAACTATATCGAAGAACACTTGAATGAAGAACTTGTATAACTATAACTTTGAAGCGCGATGTAGACTCGATGAATACTGTAGACGGACTGTGACTTGCGTAGCGCGATGTGCACAGGTAGGTTGCTGAAGTCAGACTGTGACTTGAGTAACGCGATGTAGACTCGGTGAATGCTGTGGTCAGACTGAGTCGAGAGGGTCCGCGGGCCCTCTATTTGTATTGACAGAATATCGTTATCGTCACGTACGCGGTGCTGGGTTTCGGTCAGCGTTCCGCTTATCGCTTATCTCCAGACGCTAGGTCAGCATCCGGTCGGTATTAATGTTGCTAATACCGCTGACCATGCGTGAGAACGATTAACGGTTTCTTTTAGAGGTTCTCCATTCGCAGTGGTGCTCAAATTAATTACTTAAGGTAATCCGATTTATGTCGGAAGCGAATATACGTATATATATGTATATATGAAGCAGTAATAAATGATTGGTAGCTATTAACTTGGATAATAGAACATAAGTATATGAAATATATATGTATGTATACGTATATGGTAATCAACGGTCGGTAAGTGACCCTCGGTGGTCAGTTATCGACGGTTGGCAATATATCGATGAATTTCAGGTTATAACTAATGACAATCGACGTAGGTTAAAGGTAAGTATAGTAATAATAATATTAAGTATTGTTTTTATGCGGTGTCGGTAACTTATCGACTATAGGTAATCGGTCGCACATGAGAGGTCGGTAATTTGGTCGGTAATATACCGACTGATGGTAACTCATCGACTGATGGTAACTTATCGATTGATGGCAACTTACCGGCCGATGGTATTTTACCATCGGTTGGTAAGGTTAGGATTCTATTGTAGGTAAATTTTAAGTGGGTAACTTATCGACTGGTGGTAAGTTGATAACTTATCATCGGTCGGTAAAGGTAGAAATTGAGTTTATCGAGAGGAGGTAATTTACTGGGTCGGTAATTTATCGACTGGTGATAAGAGGTATCAGGTTACCGACTATCGGTAACTTATCGTTGGTAAGTGCAAAACTATCGGGAAGTTAGCGCGAAAAAATATGTGTGCGCAGGGTAAGAGGCCGAAATGTTACAAAAGCAGCGTTTTGGTGCACGAAACGCACGTTTTGCGTCAAAACTGTGCAAAAGCAGCGTTTTGGGGCACGAAACGCACGTTTCGTTGCAAAAGCAGCGTTTTGGTGCACGAAACGCACGTTTAGCGTCAAAACTGTGCAAAAGCAGCATTTTGGTGCACGAAACGCACGTTTAGCGTCAAAACTGTGCAAAAGCAGCGTTTTGGGGCACGAAACGCACGTTTTGCGTCAAAACTGTGCAAAAGCAGCGTTTTGGGGCACGAAACGCACGTTTTGCGTCAAAACTGTGCAAAAGCAGCGTTTTGGGGCACGAAACGCACGTTTTGCGTCAAAACTGTGCAAAAGCAGCGTTTTGGTGCACGAAACGCACGTTTTGCGTCAAAATTGTGCAAAAGCAGCGTTTTGGTGCACGAAACGCACGTTTTGCGTCGAAACTGTGCAAAAGCAGCGTTTTCGTGCACGAAACGCACGTTTTGCGTCAAAACTGTGCAAAACAGCGTTTTGGGGCACGAAACGCACGTTTTGCGTCAAAACTGTGCAAAGGCAGCGTTTTGGTGCACGAAACGCACGTTTAGCGTCAAAACTGTGCAAAAGCAGCGTTTTGGTGCACGAAACGCACGTTTTGCGTCAAAACTGTGCAAAAGCAGCGTTTTGGTGCACGAAACGCACGTTTTGCGTCAAAATTGTGCAAAAGCAGCGTTTTGGTGCACGAAACGCACGTTTTGCGTTAAAACTGTGCAAAACAGCGTTTTGGGGCACGAAACGCACGTTTTGCGTCAAAACTGTGCAAAACAGCGTGTTGGGGCACGAAACGCACGTTTAGCGTCAAAACTGTGCAAAAGCAGCGTTTTCGTGCACGAAACGCACGTTTTGCGTCAAAACTGTGCAAAAGCAGCGTTTTGGGGCACGAAACGCACGTTTTGCGTCAAAACTGTGCAAAACAGCGTTTTGGGGCACGAAACGCACGTTTCGTTGCAAAAGCAGCGTTTTGGTGCACGAAACGCACGTTTTGCGTCAAAACTGTGCAAAAGCAGCGTTTTGGGGCACGAAACGCACGTTTTTCGTCAAAACTATGCAAAAGCAGCGTTTTGGTGCACGAAACGCACGTTTTGCGTCAAAACTGTGCAAAAGCAGCGTTTTGGGGCTCGAAACGCACGTTTTGCGTCAAAACTGTGCAAAACAGCGTTTTGGGGCTCGAAACGCACGTTTTGCGTCAAAACTGTGCAAAACAGCGTTTTGGGGCACGAAACGCACGTTTTGCGTCAAAACTGTGCAAAACAGCGTTTTGGGGCACGAAACGCACGTTTTGCGTCAAAACTGTGCAAAAGCAGCGTTTTGGGGCACGAAACGCACGTTTTGCGTCAAAACTGTGCAAAAGCAGCATTTTGGGGCACGAAACGCACGTTTTGCGTCAAAACTGTGCAAAAGCAGCGTTTTGGCGCACGAAACGCACGTTTTGCGTCAAAACTGTGCAAAACAGCGTTTTGGGGCACGAAACGCACGTTTTGCGTCAAAACTGTGCAAAAGCAGCGTTTTGGTGCACGAAACGCACGTTTTGCGTCAAAACTGTGCAAAAGCAGCGTTTTGGTGCACGAAACGCACGTTTTGCGTCAAAACTGTGCAAAAGCAGCGTTTTGGGGCACGAAACGCACGTTTTGCGTCAAAACTGTGCAAAAGCAGCGTTTTGGTGCACGAAACGCACGTTTTGCGTCAAAACTGTGCAAAAGCAGCGTTTTGGGGCACGAAACGCACGTTTTGCGTCAAAACTGTCCAAAAGCAGCGTTTTGGCGCACGAAACGCACGTTTTGCGTCAAAACTGTGCAAAACAGCGTTTTGGGGCACGAAACGCACGTTTTGCGTCAAAACTGTGCAAAACAGCGTTTTGGGGCACGAAACGCACGTTTTGCGTCAAAACTGTGCAAAAGCAGCGTTTTGGTGCACGAAACGCACGTTTTGCGTCAAAACTGTGCAAAAGCAGCGTTTTGGGGCACGAAACGCACGTTTTGCGTCAAAACTGTGCAAAAGCAGCGTTTTGGTGCACGAAACGCACGTTTTGCGTCAAAACTGTGCAAAAGCAGCGTTTTGGTGCACGAAACGCACGTTTTGCGTCAAAACTGTGCAAAAGCAGCGTTTTGGGGGACAAAACGCACGTTTTGCGTTAAAACTGTGCAAAAGCAGCGTTTTAATGCACGAAACGCACGTTTAGCGTCAAAACTGTGCAAAAGCAGCGTTTTCGTGCACGAAACGCACGTTTTCCGTCAAAACTGTGCAAAAGCAGCGTTTTGGGGCACGAAACGCACGTTTTGCGTCAAAACTGTGCAAAACAGCGTTTTGGGGCACGAAACGCACGTTTCGTTGCAAAAGCAGCGTTTTGGTGCACGCAACGCACGTTTTGCGTCAAAACTGTGCAAAAGCAGCGTTTTGGGGAACGAAACGCAAGTTTTGCGTCAAAACTGTGCAAAAGCAGCGTTTTGGTGCACGAAACGCACGTTTTGCGTCAAAACTGTGCAAAGGCAGCGTTTTGGTGCACGAAACGCACGTTTAGCGTCAAAACTGTGCAAAAGCAGCGTTTTGGTGCACGAAACGCACGTTTTGCGTCAAAACTGTGCAAAAGCAGCGTTTTGGTGCACGAAACGCACGTTTTGCGTCAAAATTGTGCAAAAGCAGCGTTTTGGTGCACGAAACGCACGTTTTGCGTTAAAACTGTGCAAAACAGCGTTTTGGGGCACGAAACGCACGTTTTGCGTCAAAACTGTGCAAAACAGCGTGTTGGGGCACGAAACGCACGTTTAGCGTCAAAACTGTGCAAAAGCAGCGTTTTCGTGCACGAAACGCACGTTTTGCGTCAAAACTGTGCAAAAGCAGCGTTTTGGGGCACGAAACGCACGTTTTGCGTCAAAACTGTGCAAAACAGCGTTTTGGGGCACGAAACGCACGTTTCGTTGCAAAAGCAGCGTTTTGGTGCACGAAACGCACGTTTTGCGTCAAAATTGTGCAAAAGCAGCATTTTGGTGCACGAAACGCACGTTTTGCGTTAAAACTGTGCAAAACAGCGTTTTGGGGCACGAAACGCACGTTTTGCGTCAAAACTGTGCAAAACAGCGTTTTGGGGCACGAAACGCACGTTTTGCGTCAAAACTGTGCAAAACAGCGTTTTGGGGCACGAAACGCACGTTTTGCGTCAAAACTGTGCAAAACAGGGTTTTGGGGCACGAAACGCACGTTTTGCGTCAAAACTGTGCAAAAGCAGCGTTTTGGGGCACGAAACGCACGTTTTGCGTCAAAACTGTGCAAAAGCAGCGTTTTGGGTCACGAAACGCACGTTTCGTTGCAAGAGCAGCGTTTTGGTGCACGAAACGCACGTTTAGCGTCAAAACTGTGCAAAAGCAGCGTTTTGGTGCACGAAACGCACGTTTTGCGTCAAAACTGTGCAAAAGCAGCGTTTTGGGGCACGAAACGCACGTTTTGCGTCAAAACTGTGCAAAAGCAGCGTTTTGGCGCACGAAACGCACGTTTTGCGTCAAAACTGTGCAAAACAGGGTTTTGGGGCACGAAACGCACGTTTTGCTTCAAAACTGTGCAAAAGCAGCGTTTTGGTGCACGAAACGCACGTTTTGCGTCAAAACTGTGCAAAAGCAGCGTTTTGGGGCACGAAACGCACGTTTCGTTGCAAAAGCAGCGTTTTGGTGCACGAAACGCACGTTTAGCGTCAAAACTGTGCAAAAGCAGCATTTTGGTGCACGAAACGCACGTTTAGCGTCAAAACTGTGCAAAAGCAGCGTTTTGGGGCACGAAACGCACGTTTTGCGTCAAAACTGTGCAAAAGCAGCGTTTTGGGGAACAAAACGCACGTTTTGCGTCAAAACTGTGCAAAAGCAGCGTTTTGGTGCACGAAACGCACGTTTTGCGTCAAAATTGTGCAAAAGCAGCGTTTTGGTGCACGAAACGCACGTTTTGCGTTAAAACTGTGCAAAACAGCGTTTTGGGGCACGAAACGCACGTTTTGCGTCAAAACTGTGCAAAAGCAGCGTTTTGGTGCACGAAACGCACGTTTTGCGTCAAAACTGTGCAAAAGCAGCGTTTTGGGGCACGAAACGCACGTTTCGTTGCAAAAGCAGCGTTTTGGTGCACGAAACGCACGTTTTGCGTCAAAACTGTGCAAAAGCAGCGTTTAGGGGCACGAAACGCACGTTTTGCGTCAAAACTGTGCAAAAGCAGCGTTTTGGGGCACGAAACGCACGTTTTGCGTCAAAACTGTGCAAAAGCAGCGTTTTGGGGCACGAAACGCACGTTTTGCGTCAAAACTGTGCAAAAGCAGCGTTTTAATGCACGAAACGCACGTTTAGCGTCAAAACTGTGCAAAAGCAGCGTTTTCGTGCACGAAACGCACGTTTTGCGTCAAAACTGTGCAAAAGCAGCGTTTTGGGGCACGAAACGCACGTTTTGCGTCAAAACTGTGCAAAACAGCGTTTTGGGGCACGAAACGCACGTTTCGTTGCAAAAGCAGCGTTTTGGTGCACGCAACGCACGTTTTGCGTCAAAACTGTGCAAAAGCAGCGTTTTGGGGAACGAAACGCACGTTTTGCGTCAAAACTGTGCAAAAGCAGCGTTTTGGTGCACGAAACGCACGTTTTGCGTCAAAACTGTGCAAAAGCAGCGTTTTGGGGCACGAAACGCACGTTTTGCGTCAAAACTGTGCAAAAGCAGCGTTTTGGTGCACGAAACGCACGTTTTGCGTCAAAACTGTGCAAAAGCAGCGTTTTGGGGCACGAAACGCACGTTTTGCGTCAAAACTGTGCAAAAGCAGCGTTTTGGTGCACGAAACGCACGTTTTGCGTCAAAACTGTGCAAAAGCAGCGTTTTGGGGGACAAAACGCACGTTTTGCGTTAAAACTGTGCAAAAGCAGCGTTTTAGTGCACGAAACGCACGTTTAGCGTCAAAACTGTGCAAAAGCAGCGTTTTCGTGCACGAAACGCACGTTTTGCGTCAAAACTGTGCAAAAGCAGCGTTTTGGGGCACGAAACGCACGTTTTGCGTCAAAACTGTGCAAAACAGCGTTTTGGGGCACGAAACGCACGTTTCGTTGCAAAAGCAGCGTTTTGGTGCACGCAACGCACGTTTTGCGTCAAAACTGTGCAAAAGCAGCGTTTTGGGGCACGAAACGCACGTTTTGCGTCAAAACTGTGCAAAAGCAGCGTTTTGGTGCACGAAACGCACGTTTTGCGTCAAAACTGTGCAAAACAGCGTTTTGGGGCACGAAACGCACGTTTTGCGTCAAAATTGTGCAAAAGCAGCGTTTTGGTGAACGAAACGCACGTTTTGCGTCAAAACTGTGCAAAAGCAGCGTTTTGGTGCACGAAACGCACGTTTTGCGTCAAAATTGTGCAAAAGCAGCATTTTGGTGCACGAAACGCACGTTTTGCGTTAAAACTGTGCAAAACAGCGTTTTGGGGCACGAAACGCACGTTTTGCGTCAAAACTGTGCAAAACAGCGTTTTGGGGCACGAAACGCACGTTTTGCGTCAAAACTGTGCAAAACAGCGTTTTGGGGCACGAAACGCACGTTTTGCGTCAAAACTGTGCAAAACAGGGTTTTGGGGCACGAAACGCACGTTTTGCGTCAAAACTGTGCAAAAGCAGCGTTTTGGGGCACGAAACGCACGTTTTGCGTCAAAACTGTGCAAAAGCAGCGTTTTGGGTCACGAAACGCACGTTTCGTTGCAAGAGCAGCGTTTTGGTGCACGAAACGCACGTTTAGCGTCAAAACTGTGCAAAAGCAGCGTTTTGGTGCACGAAACGCACGTTTTGCGTCAAAACTGTGCAAAAGCAGCGTTTTGGGGCACGAAACGCACGTTTTGCGTCAAAACTGTGCAAAAGCAGCGTTTTGGCGCACGAAACGCACGTTTTGCGTCAAAACTGTGCAAAACAGGGTTTTGGGGCACGAAACGCACGTTTTGCTTCAAAACTGTGCAAAAGCAGCGTTTTGGTGCACGAAACGCACGTTTTGCGTCAAAACTGTGCAAAAGCAGCGTTTTGGGGCACGAAACGCACGTTTCGTTGCAAAAGCAGCGTTTTGGTGCACGAAACGCACGTTTAGCGTCAAAACTGTGCAAAAGCAGCATTTTGGTGCACGAAACGCACGTTTAGCGTCAAAACTGTGCAAAAGCAGCGTTTTGGGGCACGAAACGCACGTTTTGCGTCAAAACTGTGCAAAAGCAGCGTTTTGGGGAACAAAACGCACGTTTTGCGTCAAAACTGTGCAAAAGCAGCGTTTTGGTGCACGAAACGCACGTTTTGCGTCAAAATTGTGCAAAAGCAGCGTTTTGGTGCACGAAACGCACGTTTTGCGTTAAAACTGTGCAAAACAGCGTTTTGGGGCACGAAACGCACGTTTTGCGTCAAAACTGTGCAAAAGCAGCGTTTTGGGGCACGAAACGCACGTTTCGTTGCAAAAGCAGCGTTTTGGTGCACGAAACGCACGTTTTGCGTCAAAACTGTGCAAAAGCAGCGTTTAGGGGCACGAAACGCACGTTTTGCGTCAAAACTGTGCAAAAGCAGCGTTTTGGGGCACGAAACGCACGTTTTGCGTCAAAACTGTGCAAAAGCAGCGTTTTGGGGCACGAAACGCACGTTTTGCGTCAAAACTGTGCAAAAGCAGCGTTTTAATGCACGAAACGCACGTTTAGCGTCAAAACTGTGCAAAAGCAGCGTTTTCGTGCACGAAACGCACGTTTTGCGTCAAAACTGTGCAAAAGCAGCGTTTTGGGGCACGAAACGCACGTTTTGCGTCAAAACTGTGCAAAACAGCGTTTTGGGGCACGAAACGCACGTTTCGTTGCAAAAGCAGCGTTTTGGTGCACGCAACGCACGTTTTGCGTCAAAACTGTGCAAAAGCAGCGTTTTGGGGAACGAAACGCACGTTTTGCGTCAAAACTGTGCAAAAGCAGCGTTTTGGTGCACGAAACGCACGTTTCGTTGCAAAAGCAGCGTTTTGGTGCACGAAACGCACGTTTTGCGTCGAAACTGTGCAAAAGCAGCGTTTTCGTGCACGAAACGCACGTTTTGCGTCAAAACTGTGCAAAACAGCGTTTTGGGGCACGAAACGCACGTTTTGCGTCAAAACTGTGCAAAGGCAGCGTTTTGGTGCACGAAACGCACGTTTAGCGTCAAAACTGTGCAAAAGCAGCGTTTTGGTGCACGAAACGCACGTTTTGCGTCAAAACTGTGCAAAAGCAGCGTTTTGGTGCACGAAACGCACGTTTTGCGTCAAAATTGTGCAAAAGCAGCGTTTTGGTGCACGAAACGCACGTTTTGCGTTAAAACTGTGCAAAACAGCGTTTTGGGGCACGAAACGCACGTTTTGCGTCAAAACTGTGCAAAAGCAGCGTTTTAGTGCACGAAACGCACGTTTAGCGTCAAAACTGTGCAAAAGCAGCGTTTTCGTGCACGAAACGCACGTTTTGCGTCAAAACTGTGCAAAAGCAGCGTTTTGGGGCACGAAACGCACGTTTTGCGTCAAAACTGTGCAAAACAGCGTTTTGGGGCACGAAACGCACGTTTCGTTGCAAAAGCAGCGTTTTGGTGCACGCAACGCACGTTTTGCGTCAAAACTGTGCAAAAGCAGCGTTTTGGGGCACGAAACGCACGTTTTGCGTCAAAACTGTGCAAAAGCAGCGTTTTGGTGCACGAAACGCACGTTTTGCGTCAAAACTGTGCAAAACAGCGTTTTGGGGCACGAAACGCACGTTTTGCGTCAAAATTGTGCAAAAGCAGCGTTTTGGTGAACGAAACGCACGTTTTGCGTCAAAACTGTGCAAAAGCAGCGTTTTGGTGCACGAAACGCACGTTTTGCGTCAAAATTGTGCAAAAGCAGCATTTTGGTGCACGAAACGCACGTTTTGCGTTAAAACTGTGCAAAACAGCGTTTTGGGGCACGAAACGCACGTTTTGCGTCAAAACTGTGCAAAACAGCGTTTTGGGGCACGAAACGCACGTTTTGCGTCAAAACTGTGCAAAACAGCGTTTTGGGGCACGAAACGCACGTTTTGCGTCAAAACTGTGCAAAACAGGGTTTTGGGGCACGAAACGCACGTTTTGCGTCAAAACTGTGCAAAAGCAGCGTTTTGGGGCACGAAACGCACGTTTTGCGTCAAAACTGTGCAAAAGCAGCGTTTTGGGTCACGAAACGCACGTTTCGTTGCAAGAGCAGCGTTTTGGTGCACGAAACGCACGTTTAGCGTCAAAACTGTGCAAAAGCAGCGTTTTGGTGCACGAAACGCACGTTTTGCGTCAAAACTGTGCAAAAGCAGCGTTTTGGGGCACGAAACGCACGTTTTGCGTCAAAACTGTGCAAAAGCAGCGTTTTGGCGCACGAAACGCACGTTTTGCGTCAAAACTGTGCAAAACAGGGTTTTGGGGCACGAAACGCACGTTTTGCTTCAAAACTGTGCAAAAGCAGCGTTTTGGTGCACGAAACGCACGTTTTGCGTCAAAACTGTGCAAAAGCAGCGTTTTGGGGCACGAAACGCACGTTTCGTTGCAAAAGCAGCGTTTTGGTGCACGAAACGCACGTTTAGCGTCAAAACTGTGCAAAAGCAGCATTTTGGTGCACGAAACGCACGTTTAGCGTCAAAACTGTGCAAAAGCAGCGTTTTGGGGCACGAAACGCACGTTTTGCGTCAAAACTGTGCAAAAGCAGCGTTTTGGGGAACAAAACGCACGTTTTGCGTCAAAACTGTGCAAAAGCAGCGTTTTGGTGCACGAAACGCACGTTTTGCGTCAAAATTGTGCAAAAGCAGCGTTTTGGTGCACGAAACGCACGTTTTGCGTTAAAACTGTGCAAAACAGCGTTTTGGGGCACGAAACGCACGTTTTGCGTCAAAACTGTGCAAAAGCAGCGTTTTGGTGCACGAAACGCACGTTTTGCGTCAAAACTGTGCAAAAGCAGCGTTTTGGGGCACGAAACGCACGTTTCGTTGCAAAAGCAGCGTTTTGGTGCACGAAACGCACGTTTTGCGTCAAAACTGTGCAAAAGCAGCGTTTAGGGGCACGAAACGCACGTTTTGCGTCAAAACTGTGCAAAAGCAGCGTTTTGGGGCACGAAACGCACGTTTTGCGTCAAAACTGTGCAAAAGCAGCGTTTTGGGGCACGAAACGCACGTTTTGCGTCAAAACTGTGCAAAAGCAGCGTTTTAAATGCACGAAACGCACGTTTAGCGTCAAAACTGTGCAAAAGCAGCGTTTTCGTGCACGAAACGCACGTTTTGCGTCAAAACTGTGCAAAAGCAGCGTTTTGGGGCACGAAACGCACGTTTTGCGTCAAAACTGTGCAAAACAGCGTTTTGGGGCACGAAACGCACGTTTCGTTGCAAAAGCAGCGTTTTGGTGCACGCAACGCACGTTTTGCGTCAAAACTGTGCAAAAGCAGCGTTTTGGGGAACGAAACGCACGTTTTGCGTCAAAACTGTGCAAAAGCAGCGTTTTGGTGCACGAAACGCACGTTTCGTTGCAAAAGCAGCGTTTTGGTGCACGAAACGCACGTTTTGCGTCGAAACTGTGCAAAAGCAGCGTTTTCGTGCACGAAACGCACGTTTTGCGTCAAAACTGTGCAAAACAGCGTTTTGGGGCACGAAACGCACGTTTTGCGTCAAAACTGTGCAAAGGCAGCGTTTTGGTGCACGAAACGCACGTTTAGCGTCAAAACTGTGCAAAAGCAGCGTTTTGGTGCACGAAACGCACGTTTTGCGTCAAAAGTGTGCAAAAGCAGCGTTTTGGTGCACGAAACGCACGTTTTGCGTCAAAATTGTGCAAAAGCAGCGTTTTGGTGCACGAAACGCACGTTTTGCGTTAAAACTGTGCAAAACAGCGTTTTGGGGCACGAAACGCACGTTTTGCGTCAAAACTGTGCAAAACAGCGTGTTGGGGCACGAAACGCACGTTTAGCGTCAAAACTGTGCAAAACCAGCGTTTTCGTGCACGAAACGCACGTTTTGCGTCAAAACTGTGCAAAAGCAGCGTTTTGGGGCACGAAACGCACGTTTTGCGTCAAAACTGTGCAAAACAGCGTTTTGGGGCACGAAACGCACGTTTCGTTGCAAAAGCAGCGTTTTGGTGCACGAAACGCACGTTTTGCGTCAAAACTGTGCAAAAGCAGCGTTTTGGGGCACGAAACGCACGTTTTTCGTCAAAACTATGCAAAAGCAGCGTTTTGGTGCACGAAACGCACGTTTTGCGTCAAAACTGTGCAAAAGCAGCGTTTTGGGGCTCGAAACGCACGTTTTGCGTCAAAACTGTGCAAAACAGCGTTTTGGGGCTCGAAACGCACGTTTTGCGTCAAAACTGTGCAAAACAGCGTTTTGGGGCACGAAACGCACGTTTTGCGTCAAAACTGTGCAAAACAGCGTTTTGGGGCACGAAACGCACGTTTTGCGTCAAAACTGTGCAAAAGCAGCGTTTTGGGGCACGAAACGCACGTTTTGCGTCAAAACTGTGCAAAAGCAGCATTTTGGGGCACGAAACGCACGTTTTGCGTCAAAACTGTGCAAAAGCAGCGTTTTGGCGCACGAAACGCACGTTTTGCGTCAAAACTGTGCAAAACAGCGTTTTGGGGCACGAAACGCACGTTTTGCGTCAAAACTGTGCAAAAGCAGCGTTTTGGTGCACGAAACGCACGTTTTGCGTCAAAACTGTGCAAAAGCAGCGTTTTGGGGCACGAAACGCACGTTTTGCGTCAAAACTGTGCAAAAGCAGCGTTTTGGGGCACGAAACGCACGTTTTGCGTCAAAACTGTGCAAAAGCAGCGTTTTGGGGCACGAAACGCACGTTTTGCGTCAAAACTGTGCAAAAGCAGCGTTTTGGGGAACGAAACGCACGTTTTGCGTCAAAACTGTGCAAAAGCAGCGTTTTGGTGCACGAAACGCACGTTTTGCGTCAAAATTGTGCAAAAGCAGCGTTTTGGTGCACGAAACGCACGTTTTGCGTTAAAACTGTGCAAAACAGCGTTTTGGGGCACGAAACGCACGTTTTGCGTCAAAACTGTGCAAAAGCAGCGTTTTGGTGCACGAAACGCACGTTTTGCGTCAAAACTGTGCAAAAGCAGCGTTTTGGGGCACGAAACGCACGTTTCGTTGCAAAAGCAGCGTTTTGGTGCACGAAACGCACGTTTTGCGTCAAAACTGTGCAAAAGCAGCGTTTTGGGGCACGAAACGCACGTTTTGCGTCAAAACTGTGCAAAAGCAGCGTTTTGGTGCACGAAACGCACGTTTTGCGTCAAAATTGTGCAAAAGCAGCGTTTTGGTGCACGAAACGCACGTTTTGCGTTAAAACTGTGCAAAAGCAGCGTTTTAGTGCACGAAACGCACGTTTAGCGTCAAAACTGTGCAAAAGCAGCGTTTTCGTGCACGAAACGCACGTTTTGCGTCAAAACTGTGCAAAAGCAGCGTTTTGGGGCACGAAACGCACGTTTTGCGTCAAAACTGTGCAAAACAGCGTTTTGGGGCACGAAACGCACGTTTCGTTGCAAAAGCAGCGTTTTGGTGCACGCAACGCACGTTTTGCGTCAAAACTGTGCAAAAGCAGCGTTTTGGGGCACGAAACGCACGTTTTGCGTCAAAACTGTGCAAAAGCAGCGTTTTGGTGCACGAAACGCACGTTTTGCGTCAAAACTGTGCAAAAGCAGCGTTTTGGTGCACGAAACGCACGTTTTGCGTCAAAATTGTGCAAAACAGCGTTTTGGGGCACGAAACGCACGTTTTGCGTCAAAACTGTGCAAAACAGGGTTTTGGGGCACGAAACGCACGTTTTGCTTCAAAACTGTGCAAAAGCAGCGTTTTGGTGCACGAAACGCACGTTTTGCGTCAAAACTGTGCAAAAGCAGCGTTTTGGGGCACGAAACGCACGTTTCGTTGCAAAAGCAGCGTTTTGGTGCACGAAACGCACGTTTAGCGTCAAAACTGTGCAAAAGCAGCATTTTGGTGCACGAAACGCACGTTTAGCGTCAAAACTGTGCAAAAGCAGCGTTTTGGGGCACGAAACGCACGTTTTGCGTCAAAACTGTGCAAAAGCAGCATTTTGGGGCACGAAACGCACGTTTTGCGTCAAAACTGTGCAAAAGCAGCGTTTTGGCGCACGAAACGCACGTTTTGCGTCAAAACTGTGCAAAAGCAGCGTTTTGGTGCACGAAACGCACGTTTTGCGTCAAAACTGTGCAAAAGCAGCGTTTTGGGGCACGAAACGCACGTTTTGCGTCAAAACTGTGCAAAAGCAGCGTTTTGGTGCACGAAACGCACGTTTTGCGTCAAAACTGTGCAAAAGCAGCGTTTTGGGGCACGAAACGCACGTTTTGCGTCAAAACTGTGCAAAAGCAGCGTTTTGGTGCACGAAACGCACGTTTTGCGTCAAAACTGTGCAAAAGCAGCGTTTTGGGGCACGAAACGCACGTTTTGCGTCAAAACTGTGCAAAAGCAGCGTTTTGGTGCACGAAACGCACGTTTTGCGTCAAAACTGTGCAAAAGCAGCGTTTTGGGGCACGAAACGCACGTTTTGCGTCAAAACTGTGCAAAAGCAGCGTTTTGGTGCACGAAACGCACGTTTTGCGTCAAAACTGTGCAAAAGCAGCGTTTTGGGGCACGAAACGCACGTTTTGCGTCAAAACTGTGCAAAAGCAGCGTTTTGGTGCACGAAACGCACGTTTTGCGTCAAAACTGTGCAAAAGCAGCGTTTTGGGGGACAAAACGCACGTTTTGCGTTAAAACTGTGCAAAAGCAGCGTTTTAGTGCACGAAACGCACGTTTAGCGTCAAAACTGTGCAAAAGCAGCGTTTTCGTGCACGAAACGCACGTTTTGCGTCAAAACTGTGCAAAAGCAGCGTTTTGGGGCACGAAACGCACGTTTTGCGTCAAAACTGTGCAAAACAGCGTTTTGGGGCACGAAACGCACGTTTCGTTGCAAAAGCAGCGTTTTGGTGCACGCAACGCACGTTTTGCGTCAAAACTGTGCAAAAGCAGCGTTTTGGGGCACGAAACGCACGTTTTGCGTCAAAACTGTGCAAAACAGCGTTTTGGGGCTCGAAACGCACGTTTTGCGTCAAAACTGTGCAAAACAGCGTTTTGGGGCACGAAACGCACGTTTTGCGTCAAAACTGTGCAAAACAGCGTTTTGGGGCACGAAACGCACGTTTTGTTACGAACCGGTCACCGGAGCGGCTCGGTGGAACGGTCCGGGAAAAGGAGGGAGAATCTCGAGAATTTGGCCGAATTCTGCTTTATCGGCGAAGAGGTTATCGACAGTTGGTATTACCGACGGCCGGTAACTTGTGTTTTACCGACGGTAGGTAAGTGACCGATGAATGGTAAACCGAGATTACTGTTTTACCGACGGTGGGTAAATGACCGACGGGTGGTAAGCTGAGATGGTAATACTACTAATGTATGATCCTTTATTTTAGGTGGGTCCGCCGGGTCAGCGAGGGGTCTGGCGCACGCTTACACGCACCTACAGACTTCGAGACCCAGTTAGGGCTAGGATATGAGCAGTAAATAGAAAATGAAGAGTGATGTAAACGAAAATCAAAGGTTTATTCTGATTGGTTGTAGAAGTCATACAATTCGGAACACCAATTATAGAGAGGGGCAGGAATGAAATTATTCTGTATATTTTCAGTGTTATTAACAAAGATGTTTAATAGGTCGGTTGGTATCTCTTCGTGGCACGCAACCTTGACTGCTTGGTCCGTATCTATTTCCTCCAGCGGCGATGGAGTACGGAGGTCGTAGTACGGAGAAGGGGAACGAGAATAGAAAGGTGGCGATGATTCGCGCACAATAGGGATCGGAGACGGTATACGAATAAGAGACGGCGGCGACGGGGCGCGAGCAACAGGAGGCGGCGATGGCGATTGTAATATGTTGATCACTTCGACGTCTAGATCGTTGTCTAGGATGATAGTAGATGCCTCGGACAGAGGAGAGTAGGATGGCTCGCCTGGATTATTGGAGGAACTAGGCAGTTGTTCGGCTAGTTCCGCTTGCAGTTCGCGCAGGCGCTGTCGAAAGGCCAGCCGTGCGCGGTGCTTGGTACCGCAACGTCGTGTCTTCCGGTTGAGACGCTTGACTCTGGTGCGTCCAGAGTGCGATGTTGACTATCAGACCAAGTGGAAAGTGATTGTACACTCTTGATATAAATAAAGGTAGTCTTAAAGAAAAGCCAGTTTACATACCTGTTTCCCGTTCATCCTATTACGAGAGCGTCTCTTTTGTGATCGCTTCCCTGATGGTACTGTCCAACTCGTAGAGTTACAGTCGAGAACTGTCTCGAGAGCGTCCCTTTCGTGGTCGCTTCCCTGGTTTACGCAGCTAAAAGAACGAGAACGAGGTCTTGCAATACTGGCGAATATGAATGTTGAATAATAATAATAAAGTAAACACTTGGTCGTCGTCAAGAAACACCGTGGATATTCCAGTTGTCACAGGATTTGATATACCGTTGAAGTTAATAGAGGATAAAGGAGGAGCACAAGGAAAGACACAATATAATAATAGTAACAATAAATATATTTGAATAAAGATTGATTAGCTTACGTGAATAGCACAAAGGTAACTATATTGAAGAACACTTGAATGAAGAACTTGTATAACTATAACTTTGAAGCGCGATGTACACTCGATGAATGCCGAAGTCGTACTGTGACTTGCGTAGCGCGATGTAGACTCGTTGAATGCTGTGGTCAGACTGTGTCTTGAGTAACGCGACGTAGACTCGATGGATGCTGAAGTCAGACTGTGACTTGAGTAACGCGATGTAGACTCGGTGAATGCTGTGGTCAGACTGTGTCGAGAGGGTCCGCGGGCCCTCTATTTGTATTGACAGAATATCGTTATCGTCACGTACGCGGTGCTGGGTTTCGGTCAGCGTTCCGCTTATCGCTTATCTCCAGACGCTAGGTCAGCATCCGGTCGGTATTAATGTTGCTAATACCGCTGACCATGCGTGAGAACGATTAACGGTTTCTTTTAGAGGTTCTCCATTCGCAGTGGTGCTCAAATTAATTACTTAAGGTAATCCGATTTATGTCGGAAGCGAATATACGTATATATATGTATATATGAAGCAGTAATAAATGATTGGTAGCTATTAACTTGGATAATAGAACATAAGTATATGAAATATATATGTATGTATACGTATATGGTAATCAACGGTCGGTAAGTGACCCTCGGTGGTCAGTTATCGACGGTTGGCAATATATCGATGAATTTCAGGTTATAACTAATGACAATCGACGTAGATTAAAGGTAAGTATAGTAATAATAATATTAAGTATTGTTTTTATGCGGTGTTGGTAACTTATCGACTATAGGTAATTGGTCGCACATGAGAGGTCGGTAATTTGGTCGGCAATATACCGACTGATGGTAACTCATCGACTGATGGTAACTTATCGATTGATGGCAACTTACCGGCCGATGGTATTTTACCATCGGTTGGTAAGGTTAGGATTCTATTGTAGGTAAATTTTAAGTGGGTAACTTATCGACTGGTGGTAAGTTGATAACTTATCATCGGTCGGTAAAGGTAGAAATTGAGTTTATCGAGAGGAGGTAATTTACTGGGTCGGTAATTTATCGACTGGTGATAAGAGGTATCAGGTTACCGACTATCGGTAACTTATCGTTGGTAAGTGCAAAACTATCGGGAAGTTAGCGCGAAAAAATATGTGTGCGCAGGGTAAGAGGCCGAAATGTTACACCTCCCCCCTTGGTGAAATAAATTTTGGGCTAAACGTCCAAAATTTATTTTGTGTTACGTGAACAATGTCTTGGTTTCACTAGTGTCTTTTGAATCGCACGTTTCACTTCACTCCTTGCAGTAGTCTCTAAGAGTTTGAAGTCGGGTTGATTTGGATGATGGTCCGGCGAGTCCAGGATCAGCTTCTGGGTCGTCGGAGGGTGAGTCTGCCGTGGATTTAGACTCACGTTTTAGATGGATCAGCAGGTGAGTAATCGATGAACATAAGGCTCCAATCACATGTAGTCCACAGCCGTAGACGGAATGAAGCGTGTAGCCATTTATAAGAATACTGATTATGCCCTTGATGATTCTTATGATAAGGAAGATTGCTAATAGAGCGGCGCTGATAGAGCCGAACTCTATGAATCCGTTCCACCACTTGTTGATGGTGGATTTTGCGATTGTTTCCAATGCGTGTTCGTCCAGAAATCCGGCGAACGATACAGAGTTCGTTTCTCCGGAGGTTGCAGCGTTTCTGGCTATCTCGTTAACAACGGCTGGTTTCTCTGCAGGGAACATAATGTGGTCCCTTAGCCTGTCGAGTTCTGCCTGGGAGTAGAGTCCGCTGGTCGCCAATGAGGTAGGAGTGAGGTATTGCCAATTCAGTTGTGATATTGGCTTTGTCTTCTGTGGTGTGTCGGCTATCGCCACTGCAGGCGTAAGCTTTATCCATTGATTGTCTACCTTATAGATCGTAGGTAGGAGTGGATTGCACTGTTTCTTAGTGCCGAATCTCGTCAAGATTCGCGTCTTAGGTGTAAGAAAGTAGCTCTGGTTGTTGTGGGTCACTGGGAGTTCGTTGAAGCAATCTTCGGTCTTTCTGACCTTTACGACTAAAGGTATGCATTGCAGTATGTGTATAACTTCTCCAGAATTAACAGCGATGTAACCTGGCTGCTTGGTGACTATATAAGCGAATTCTTCGGGAACTAGTGTTACTAGCGAGAGAGCGTTGCGGAGAATTTGTTTTTCCGCTTCACACTTTTGTAAGATGATGTTGTGGTAGAGTGACGTCAGTTGACTACGGATGTGTTTTTCCACGTAGATGAATTTAGAGTTGATGTACGTAAATATGTCCAGATTGTCAATCGGGATCGGTTTCCTTTGAATGACGGGGCTGCCGGCACGCGTCTCAATGATGAAAAGCCTTGGGTGTTCGGTCGTGACAATGGAGTAACCGCATTTGTGGTGGTCTCCTGTCTTTGTCAAGGCGAAAGTGACTTCGCTCGTCGTGAGGCTGTAGATGGTAGGATGTTGGACGGTTGCAGATTCTTCTTGGGTCTTGTCGGCAGGTCCCTCGTACAACACATCGTAGGACCGTAGTTCGCAACTGTCGGTCGGTATCAGATTCCAAAAGGTGTATCCTGCGTCGGAGTCAATGCAGGACATCCGAGAGACTTCGCAAGTCGTTCCGGAGGGTAGAATGATTTTTCCAGAGTTGATTTTGACTCGAGCCATCTGGCTTTTGAGTTTGATGTCGAGTGTTGCTTGTACGAATACGTTTGACCACGTACCGTACGGGTCGGAGTATGTTGTTCCGGAGCAGGTTCCGTCTGGTCCTACGGAACCGGCTAATGTTATCGAGCGATATGTAGTGGTATTAGGCGAAACTCCAGTGATGACGGCTGTGCCTAGTGACAATATTCCTTCCTCGTGTAGGCGGCGGCAGGCTTCGTGACTTGTTTCGTGTAAGTATTCAGCGAGTCCGTTTTGGACGGCTGACAGATGCGAATGCATTCCGCAATAGTTTACTATCCTTCGGATGTTGATTTGGCATTGGATGGTGGGCGTATAATCGTACTCGGCTATCTGTAGGAGCTGTATGTAGGTAGTGGTGGTGCTGATCTTTGGTCCTGGGGGACGGCATTCCTCCAGGTCGAGGAGTGAAACGGTTGTATGGTTCATCGTGGGTCCTCCACAGTCGTAACCGATGAGGCCCTCTGCGATGCGTAGTAGAAGAGGCAGGATGACTGCGAAGCGAGGGTGCATCCTGTTGGAAAGGAACTTATTTGGCTAGTTTACATTTGTTCGCATGAATTATTTTATCCTTATCTTTAATTCTTATTCTGAGGTTAGATAACGGCAGGACTTCCAGGACCTGATACGGGCCATGATACTGGTTATCTAATTTGGTTGTGGGTTCCTTTAATATATAGACCCAATCACCTACTTGAAATTCTTGAACATTCAATCTGGCATCGTAATATCTCTTTGATCTCTGTTTGGCTAGTATCAAGTTCTGGCGTGCTCTGTCCTGGATCTCGTTTAAAGTTTCAAATAAATTATTTAAATACTCGAAGTACGTTATCTCTATCTGGTTATCTAGCTCCGGTTCTGAGCTAGGAATGCGCGCTGTTTTACCGAATACTAATTCGTGCGGCGTGTAATGAGTACCTTCGTGGATACTAGTATTGTAAGACAACATCGCAAGATCTAACCAGGTATCCCATTCTTTGCCTTTGTCGGTTTGAATCTTTAGGTATTCTGATAGGACGTGATGCGACCTTTCGAGAGAGCCGTTCGATTGGGGCCGATAGGCCGTAGTTTTGTAATGTTTGATATTGAATCTCTTTGCCAAATGTTTCATAATGGAAGATATCAAATTGGACCCTTGGTCCGTAAGTATGGCTCTTGGCGCTCCAAAGGTGCATATTAGTCGCTTCAGAACTTCTTCTGCAATAGTAATTGAATTAGTATTTTTAAGAGGCGTTGCAATAGAATACTTAGTCAATAGATCTTGCATAGTGAGTATGTACATGTTACCCTCAGACGTTCTCGGAAGTGGGCCCATTATATCGATAGCAACTTTGTCAAAGGCTCGGCCAGGTGTGTCGGTCACTACCATGGGCTGCCTTGTTTTTACTCGCGTTAGTTTTTTAAGCTGACATGTTTTACATGATCGTATGAAATCTTGGACCTGAGTCCTCATATTGGGCCATATGTATCTTTCTCGAATTCTATTCAGTGTTTTGGTAACACCTTTGTGTCCGTTTATCACTGAATTGTGAACGTCGGCAATTATTCTTGATCTTTCCTCTATTGGGGGAATTTGGACTACGCTCGTGCAATAAGTAACTGTGATACGATAATCTTTAAATAGCTCTCTTAGCTTTTTGTCGAAGAAGTGCCATGAAACATCACCGAGAGGGTGTGTTTCTCTGACGGAGAAGCTCTTGAGTCCAAGTTCGTCCAATACGGACTTGATGATTCTTAATGCAGTGAGCATTTGTTCCGTGTTTACAGGTGCCGTGGGCCTTTCCTGTATCGGAATTGATATAAGGAAATGTTTGTCAAGGGTCTTGACGTTAGGAGTTTCTGGGTGGAGTTCGGCAGGGTTAGGAAGTAATCCTGACGCCTGTAGCTCTTTTGCGCCTTCGCACACTGGCGTGCCTTGGTAGGTTAGAAATACGACCAGGTTATCTTTCTGGATCGCTAGAGGCTCCTTAGTGCGATTGATTTTCAGAAATTCGAATCGCGGCGAGGCATCGAATATCGGCTCATCCTCTGTGTCGGACGAGGTGTCGGTATCTTCCGACTGGTCATCGTCTTCGTCGTCGTGCTCTAAGTCGGCATCGAACGTTTGGTTGTAGGTTGAGGGAGGTTCTGCCTCCCCTGACGTGGAAGGTCTCGGAGCTTCGTCTTGTCGCGGTTCCTTTTCCGGTGGTTCCAAGGCTGTTATCGATTCTGTACGCTTCCTCTTCTTTGGGTCAAGCGTGAGCTCCGGACGCGGATTTGGAGGTGTCGGTAGGACACTGGGTGTGTAGAGGACATCTTCGTCGGATGAGGATGTGTTGATAGGTAGTATTTGAGGATTCGGAGGGTTGCGCGATAAGGCATCCGCGTTAAGGTTCGTCGTTCCTTGTCGATAGACGATCTCATATTCGTATTCTGCGAGTTTCAGTTTCCATTTCCAAAGGCGAGACGTTGGGTCTTTGATGTTATTCAGCCACACCAGAGGCTTGTGATCAGTGATTATCTTGAACTTCCGTCCGTACAAATATGGTCTGAAATGGTTAATGCTGTAAATGACGGCTAAACACTCCTTTTCTATAGTTGAATATTTCTGTTCGTGTGGGTTGAGAATCCTTGAGGTGTATGCGATGGGTAGATCTTTTCCCAACTCGCCTTGGCTTAATATGCCTCCTATGGCATAACCGGATGCGTCCGTGGTTAGTATGAACTCTTTAGTGAAATCTGGAAACTGGAGGATTGGTTCCTTGCACAGGGCATCTCGTAATGTTTCGAAGGCCCTTTGTTGATTTTCTGTCCATACAAAAGGTTTGTTTTTCTTCAGCAGATCGGTCATTGGTTTTGCCGTTTTCGAATAATTATGGATGAAGCGTCGATAATATCCGGAGAGTCCAAGGAATTGTTTAATTTGTTTAGGACTTTTGGGTATTGGAAATTTCTTAACTACGTCCAGCTTCTTAGGATCTGGTCTCACACCTTCTTCGCTTAGAATGTGGCCAAGATATGCGACCTCTTTTCGTAGAAATTCGCATTTATCAGGTTGGAGTTTGACGTTTCCGTCCTTTAGTCTGTTCATTAACTTCCTGAATTTAATTTGGTGTTCTTGTAGAGATGACGCGTAAATCACAAAGTCATCCATATAGATAAATAGTTCCCAACCTTGTAATCCTGATAAAAGATTATTCATGTGCCTTTGGAATGTCGCCGGGGCGTTCTTCAGACCAAAGGGCATCCTCGTGAATTCAAAATGACCGTAGGGGGTTGAGAATGCTGTCTTAGGTGCGTCCCTTTCTTCCATAGGGATCTGGTGGAAGCCTGATGCTAAGTCCAATACGCTGAAATATTTTGCTCCGCCAACTTGGTCCAAAATCTCCGTGATATTTGGGAGCGGATAGGCGTCGCCTATAGTTTTCTCGTTCAGGTTCCGGAAATCGATTACGACTCTCCATCGCTTTTTGCCTGACGAGTCTGGCTTCTTGGGTACAATCCAGATCGGGGAATTGTACGGAGACATTGATGGTCTTACTATTCCATCCTTTAATAATTCTTCAATTTGTCTGTTAATTTCTTCCTTGTGTACTTGGGGGAACCTATATTGTTTTGAATTAATCGGCATATTATCCGTGGTTTCGATTCTGTGTGTTACGCCCTTTGCGCATGTAAGTTGTTCTCCAGGGAGATGAAAACAGTCTTGATATTCTCTTACTAGGTTCACCACATGTTTCCTTTCTTCTGAATTTAAGTGATCAAGACGTAGAAGTTCTATTACTTTATCTGGCCTGCTAGGCTCTGTATCCGAGTTTATACGGCTTGCGTTGATTTTTGCTGATTGGACGTCGTCCAAGGTTTGATACGGTATGGATTCGACAACGGGTACCTCTATGGTTTCGTCCTTCGCGGTTAGATTGTAGCACTTAATGTACGCTCGTCCATTGTTATTGGTAACGGCGCATTTTCCCAAAAAGACACCTTTCTTAACGGTGTGTAATTCTATGTACCCCGTTTCCTGATTCGGGTGTACTACGAAGAGATTCACTGGAGTAACGGACCTGTTCTTTAGAGTAATTGTTTTACGAGTGTAGAATGGTATGTTCCATTCGTTCCATTTGACAAGTTTTCTGGCGTAATCTACCTTGGCAGAATGATTGTGAAGAAATTCAGCTCCTAGGATTCCATCGTGTGGAATATTGAAGTCGTTATCGACTATGTAGAATGGGACTGGATACCCGAGGATGCGGATCAACACTCGTCCTTGCGTCGGGGCTAACCCATGGCCTATTCCCCTAAGGGATGGGCACTCGCTGGTGTCGAGGTTGAGTGTAGGTTGAAGAGCTGAACGTTTAATTAAATTGATCTCTGCGACAGAGTCTATCATAAAATGTGCGGTCCGTGTAGTATCAGGCGTGCTTATCTTGATGGAAGGTACCGTGTCGATGTTGGTTTTGTTAATGTTTACAGTTCGAATAAGGGATTTAGCATTCCCTCTTCCTGGTGGAGAGCGTCGTCTTCCTCTTCTTCGGCTTCCGTTTCCTTGGTCGACGGTTTCTCTGGTTTCGAGGACTTCTTGTCTGGTCCCTTCGATACTGTGTATGTTCCGCGATTTGGGTTGGATTGGCCCTGTCCCGCGCGGTTCGGCGACGGGCCGGCCTGGTTTCCCAACTGTTGCGCGTTTCTTTCGTATTCCTTCCTGGCTTGTAGTTTGCGACATTCTTCGATCGTGTGGCCAGGGGTCTTGCAGTATCTGCACTGCTTAGGAGGTGGACCTCGCGTGGTATCTGCGTAGCTAGGTTGCTTGAAATTAGTATTAGGTTCGCCGTAGTATCTGTCGTTACGGCCTGAATTATTTTCGTTCGATCTCTTGTAAGAGTTGTTGTTGCGAGGTTGTTCGTTGAATCTTCTGTAATCGTTGCGAGGCTGTTCGCTATATCGGGGCCTGTCTTGGCGAAATCCTCCTGTCCTTGGAGGGTACGGGCGTTGTCTGGAGTCTTGTTCATAACTCCGGAATTTCGAATTCCTATCGTTGTTGGAATTGTGTGATCGGTGGTAACGCGCTTGTTCGTCTTGGATGTCTGTGTGTAGACGGATTGCCCTTTCTATGGCGTCGTCCAGCGTGTCGTAGCCTTCTATCCGCAAGCGAGTTGCGATTTCGGGCAAGAGTCCTTGCACGAAGGCCTCTGAAGCTTCCTTCTGGATCTCATATTCTGCGCGCGCGTCTAATGTTCCGTAGCGTTGTTTGTCGCCGTCGGCGATCAGATCGCGAAGCTCCTGGATTCTGATGGCGAATTCCAGAACTGATTGGTTATGAGTTTGAAATGTGCGGCTAAGTTCGCCACGATAATAATTAGCACTACGGAATGGTGAGAATAATTTCCGGATTTTGTCACACAATTGGTTCACCGTGGTGAACGTTGATCGCCCTATTATTCTGTATGCAGGTCCCCTAAGCTTATTTAGAATCGTGCGCACTAATAACGGTTCATCACTGGCAGGTAGGTAATCACGCGCACGGAAACACGATTCACAAAACGGCACAACACTGTTTCTGTTGCCGTCAAAATTCTGAATGCCGTCAGCGGCTTCTTTCACTCTTTTGTGGATTCCTGCTGTGTGGCTGTCGTTTGACGTATGCGAATTGGCAGGTAAAGGGTCCGCCATCTCTTCCCGACGTGTATTTGTTTCTGAGTCTACGTGTTGAGAGGTTATGTGATGACAGTCTGACGGTCGGGTGCGGAGTTCTCGGACTTCTGATACTAAATTTGCAACCATGGCTTCAAGGCGGTCGTGTTCTTTTATTAATTGGGCTCGTTCTCTTTCAAAGTCTTCGTGTTCTTGGTCGATTAGCGCTTGCCTGTCGTTCAGGCGTTTCTCTAATGCTTGGCGTTCTTGCTCTGTTCGCTGCTCTTGTTCTCGCAGCCTGCGTTCCTTTTGGGCCAACTGTTCGGCCATTGCATGTAATTCTTCCATCGTGGGGTCTGGTGTGCTTCCAGACCTGGTGCTAACTCCTTGATGCTTAGACATTGCTCATAAAAGAATAAATATATATTAGTAAGAAATGGTAGAGTATGGGGTTTAACCCTTTGGAAATTTTGCGGATCCCACCGCTGTCACCAAATTTAATCTGTTACGAACCGGTCACCGGAGCGGCTCGGTGGAACGGTCCGGGAAAAGGAGGGAGAATCTCGAGAATTTGGCCGAATTCTGCTTTATCGGCGAAGAGGTTATCGACAGTTGGTATTACCGACGGCCGGTAACTTGTGTTTTACCGACGGTAGGTAAGTGACCGATGAATGGTAAACCGAGATTACTGTTTTACCGACGGTGGGTAAATGACCGACGGGTGGTAAGCTGAGATGGTAATACTACTAATGTATGATCCTTTATTTTAGGTGGGTCCGCCGGGTCAGCGAGGGGTCTGGCGCACGCTTACACGCACCTACAGACTTCGAGACCCAGTTAGGGCTAGGATATGAGCAGTAAATAGAAAATGAAGAGTGATGTAAACGAAAATCAAAGGTTTATTCTGATTGGTTGTAGAAGTCATACAATTCGGAACACCAATTATAGAGAGGGGCAGGAATGAAATTATTCTGTATATTTTCAGTGTTATTAACAAAGATGTTTAATAGGTCGGTTGGTATCTCTTCGTGGCACGCAACCTTGACTGCTTGGTCCGTATCTATTTCCTCCAGCGGCGATGGAGTACGGAGGTCGTAGTACGGAGAAGGGGAACGAGAATAGAAAGGTGGCGATGATTCGCGCACAATAGGGATCGGAGACGGTATACGAATAAGAGACGGCGGCGACGGGGCGCGAGCAACAGGAGGCGGCGATGGCGATTGTAATATGTTGATCACTTCGACGTCTAGATCGTTGTCTAGGATGATAGTAGATGCCTCGGACAGAGGAGAGTAGGATGGCTCGCCTGGATTATTGGAGGAACTAGGCAGTTGTTCGGCTAGTTCCGCTTGCAGTTCGCGCAGGCGCTGTCGAAAGGCCAGCCGTGCGCGGTGCTTGGTACCGCAACGTCGTGTCTTCCGGTTGAGACGCTTGACTCTGGTGCGTCCAGAGTGCGATGTTGACTATCAGACCAAGTGGAAAGTGATTGTACACTCTTGATATAAATAAAGGTAGTCTTAAAGAAAAGCCAGTTTACATACCTGTTTCCCGTTCATCCTATTACGAGAGCGTCTCTTTTGTGATCGCTTCCCTGATGGTACTGTCCAACTCGTAGAGTTACAGTCGAGAACTGTCTCGAGAGCGTCCCTTTCGTGGTCGCTTCCCTGGTTTACGCAGCTAAAAGAACGAGAACGAGGTCTTGCAATACTGGCGAATATGAATGTTGAATAATAATAATAAAGTAAACACTTGGTCGTCGTCAAGAAACACCGTGGATATTCCAGTTGTCACAGGATTTGATATACCGTTGAAGTTAATAGAGGATAAAGGAGGAGCACAAGGAAAGACACAATATAATAATAGTAACAATAAATATATTTGAATAAAGATTGATTAGCTTACGTGAATAGCACAAAGGTAACTATATTGAAGAACACTTGAATGAAGAACTTGTATAACTATAACTTTGAAGCGCGATGTACACTCGATGAATGCCGAAGTCGTACTGTGACTTGCGTAGCGCGATGTAGACTCGTTGAATGCTGTGGTCAGACTGTGTCTTGAGTAACGCGACGTAGACTCGATGGATGCTGAAGTCAGACTGTGACTTGAGTAACGCGATGTAGACTCGGTGAATGCTGTGGTCAGACTGTGTCGAGAGGGTCCGCGGGCCCTCTATTTGTATTGACAGAATATCGTTATCGTCACGTACGCGGTGCTGGGTTTCGGTCAGCGTTCCGCTTATCGCTTATCTCCAGACGCTAGGTCAGCATCCGGTCGGTATTAATGTTGCTAATACCGCTGACCATGCGTGAGAACGATTAACGGTTTCTTTTAGAGGTTCTCCATTCGCAGTGGTGCTCAAATTAATTACTTAAGGTAATCCGATTTATGTCGGAAGCGAATATACGTATATATATGTATATATGAAGCAGTAATAAATGATTGGTAGCTATTAACTTGGATAATAGAACATAAGTATATGAAATATATATGTATGTATACGTATATGGTAATCAACGGTCGGTAAGTGACCCTCGGTGGTCAGTTATCGACGGTTGGCAATATATCGATGAATTTCAGGTTATAACTAATGACAATCGACGTAGATTAAAGGTAAGTATAGTAATAATAATATTAAGTATTGTTTTTATGCGGTGTTGGTAACTTATCGACTATAGGTAATTGGTCGCACATGAGAGGTCGGTAATTTGGTCGGCAATATACCGACTGATGGTAACTCATCGACTGATGGTAACTTATCGATTGATGGCAACTTACCGGCCGATGGTATTTTACCATCGGTTGGTAAGGTTAGGATTCTATTGTAGGTAAATTTTAAGTGGGTAACTTATCGACTGGTGGTAAGTTGATAACTTATCATCGGTCGGTAAAGGTAGAAATTGAGTTTATCGAGAGGAGGTAATTTACTGGGTCGGTAATTTATCGACTGGTGATAAGAGGTATCAGGTTACCGACTATCGGTAACTTATCGTTGGTAAGTGCAAAACTATCGGGAAGTTAGCGCGAAAAAATATGTGTGCGCAGGGTAAGAGGCCGAAATGTTACAGTTTTGCGTCAAAACTGTGCAAAAGCAGCGTTTTGGGGCACGAAACGCACGTTTTGCGTCAAAACTGTGCAAAAGCAGCATTTTGGGGCACGAAACGCACGTTTTGCGTCAAAACTGTGCAAAAGCAGCGTTTTGGCGCACGAAACGCACGTTTTGCGTCAAAACTGTGCAAAACAGCGTTTTGGGGCACGAAACGCACGTTTTGCGTCAAAACTGTGCAAAAGCAGCGTTTTGGTGCACGAAACGCACGTTTTGCGTCAAAACTGTGCAAAAGCAGCGTTTTGGGGCACGAAACGCACGTTTTGCGTCAAAACTGTGCAAAAGCAGCGTTTTGGGGCACGAAACGCACGTTTTGCGTCAAAACTGTGCAAAAGCAGCGTTTTGGGGCACGAAACGCACGTTTTGCGTCAAAACTGTGCAAAAGCAGCGTTTTGGGGAACGAAACGCACGTTTTGCGTCAAAACTGTGCAAAAGCAGCGTTTTGGTGCACGAAACGCACGTTTTGCGTCAAAATTGTGCAAAAGCAGCGTTTTGGTGCACGAAACGCACGTTTTGCGTTAAAACTGTGCAAAACAGCGTTTTGGGGCACGAAACGCACGTTTTGCGTCAAAACTGTGCAAAAGCAGCGTTTTGGTGCACGAAACGCACGTTTTGCGTCAAAACTGTGCAAAAGCAGCGTTTTGGGGCACGAAACGCACGTTTCGTTGCAAAAGCAGCGTTTTGGTGCACGAAACGCACGTTTTGCGTCAAAACTGTGCAAAAGCAGCGTTTTGGGGCACGAAACGCACGTTTTGCGTCAAAACTGTGCAAAAGCAGCGTTTTGGTGCACGAAACGCACGTTTTGCGTCAAAATTGTGCAAAAGCAGCGTTTTGGTGCACGAAACGCACGTTTTGCGTTAAAACTGTGCAAAAGCAGCGTTTTAGTGCACGAAACGCACGTTTAGCGTCAAAACTGTGCAAAAGCAGCGTTTTCGTGCACGAAACGCACGTTTTGCGTCAAAACTGTGCAAAAGCAGCGTTTTGGGGCACGAAACGCACGTTTTGCGTCAAAACTGTGCAAAACAGCGTTTTGGGGCACGAAACGCACGTTTCGTTGCAAAAGCAGCGTTTTGGTGCACGCAACGCACGTTTTGCGTCAAAACTGTGCAAAAGCAGCGTTTTGGGGCACGAAACGCACGTTTTGCGTCAAAACTGTGCAAAAGCAGCGTTTTGGTGCACGAAACGCACGTTTTGCGTCAAAACTGTGCAAAAGCAGCGTTTTGGTGCACGAAACGCACGTTTTGCGTCAAAATTGTGCAAAACAGCGTTTTGGGGCACGAAACGCACGTTTTGCGTCAAAACTGTGCAAAACAGGGTTTTGGGGCACGAAACGCACGTTTTGCTTCAAAACTGTGCAAAAGCAGCGTTTTGGTGCACGAAACGCACGTTTTGCGTCAAAACTGTGCAAAAGCAGCGTTTTGGGGCACGAAACGCACGTTTCGTTGCAAAAGCAGCGTTTTGGTGCACGAAACGCACGTTTAGCGTCAAAACTGTGCAAAAGCAGCATTTTGGTGCACGAAACGCACGTTTAGCGTCAAAACTGTGCAAAAGCAGCGTTTTGGGGCACGAAACGCACGTTTTGCGTCAAAACTGTGCAAAAGCAGCATTTTGGGGCACGAAACGCACGTTTTGCGTCAAAACTGTGCAAAAGCAGCGTTTTGGCGCACGAAACGCACGTTTTGCGTCAAAACTGTGCAAAAGCAGCGTTTTGGTGCACGAAACGCACGTTTTGCGTCAAAACTGTGCAAAAGCAGCGTTTTGGGGCACGAAACGCACGTTTTGCGTCAAAACTGTGCAAAAGCAGCGTTTTGGTGCACGAAACGCACGTTTTGCGTCAAAACTGTGCAAAAGCAGCGTTTTGGGGCACGAAACGCACGTTTTGCGTCAAAACTGTGCAAAAGCAGCGTTTTGGTGCACGAAACGCACGTTTTGCGTCAAAACTGTGCAAAAGCAGCGTTTTGGGGCACGAAACGCACGTTTTGCGTCAAAACTGTGCAAAAGCAGCGTTTTGGTGCACGAAACGCACGTTTTGCGTCAAAACTGTGCAAAAGCAGCGTTTTGGGGCACGAAACGCACGTTTTGCGTCAAAACTGTGCAAAAGCAGCGTTTTGGTGCACGAAACGCACGTTTTGCGTCAAAACTGTGCAAAAGCAGCGTTTTGGGGCACGAAACGCACGTTTTGCGTCAAAACTGTGCAAAAGCAGCGTTTTGGTGCACGAAACGCACGTTTTGCGTCAAAACTGTGCAAAAGCAGCGTTTTGGGGGACAAAACGCACGTTTTGCGTTAAAACTGTGCAAAAGCAGCGTTTTAGTGCACGAAACGCACGTTTAGCGTCAAAACTGTGCAAAAGCAGCGTTTTCGTGCACGAAACGCACGTTTTGCGTCAAAACTGTGCAAAAGCAGCGTTTTGGGGCACGAAACGCACGTTTTGCGTCAAAACTGTGCAAAACAGCGTTTTGGGGCACGAAACGCACGTTTCGTTGCAAAAGCAGCGTTTTGGTGCACGCAACGCACGTTTTGCGTCAAAACTGTGCAAAAGCAGCGTTTTGGGGCACGAAACGCACGTTTTGCGTCAAAACTGTGCAAAAGCAGCGTTTTGGTGCACGAAACGCACGTTTTGCGTCAAAACTGTGCAAAACAGCGTTTTGGGGCACGAAACGCACGTTTTGCGTCAAAATTGTGCAAAAGCAGCGTTTTGGTGAACGAAACGCACGTTTTGCGTCAAAACTGTGCAAAAGCAGCGTTTTGGTGCACGAAACGCACGTTTTGCGTCAAAATTGTGCAAAAGCAGCATTTTGGTGCACGAAACGCACGTTTTGCGTTAAAACTGTGCAAAACAGCGTTTTGGGGCACGAAACGCACGTTTTGCGTCAAAACTGTGCAAAACAGCGTTTTGGGGCACGAAACGCACGTTTTGCGTCAAAACTGTGCAAAACAGCGTTTTGGGGCACGAAACGCACGTTTTGCGTCAAAACTGTGCAAAACAGGGTTTTGGGGCACGAAACGCACGTTTTGCGTCAAAACTGTGCAAAAGCAGCGTTTTGGGGCACGAAACGCACGTTTTGCGTCAAAACTGTGCAAAAGCAGCGTTTTGGGTCACGAAACGCACGTTTCGTTGCAAGAGCAGCGTTTTGGTGCACGAAACGCACGTTTAGCGTCAAAACTGTGCAAAAGCAGCGTTTTGGTGCACGAAACGCACGTTTTGCGTCAAAACTGTGCAAAAGCAGCGTTTTGGGGCACGAAACGCACGTTTTGCGTCAAAACTGTGCAAAAGCAGCGTTTTGGCGCACGAAACGCACGTTTTGCGTCAAAACTGTGCAAAACAGGGTTTTGGGGCACGAAACGCACGTTTTGCTTCAAAACTGTGCAAAAGCAGCGTTTTGGTGCACGAAACGCACGTTTTGCGTCAAAACTGTGCAAAAGCAGCGTTTTGGGGCACGAAACGCACGTTTCGTTGCAAAAGCAGCGTTTTGGTGCACGAAACGCATGTTTAGCGTCAAAACTGTGCAAAAGCAGCATTTTGGTGCACGAAACGCACGTTTAGCGTCAAAACTGTGCAAAAGCAGCGTTTTGGGGCACGAAACGCACGTTTTGCGTCAAAACTGTGCAAAAGCAGCGTTTTGGGGAACAAAACGCACGTTTTGCGTCAAAACTGTGCAAAAGCAGCGTTTTGGTGCACGAAACGCACGTTTTGCGTCAAAATTGTGCAAAAGCAGCGTTTTGGTGCACGAAACGCACGTTTTGCGTTAAAACTGTGCAAAACAGCGTTTTGGGGCACGAAACGCACGTTTTGCGTCAAAACTGTGCAAAAGCAGCGTTTTGGTGCACGAAACGCACGTTTTGCGTCAAAACTGTGCAAAAGCAGCGTTTTGGGGCACGAAACGCACGTTTCGTTGCAAAAGCAGCGTTTTGGTGCACGAAACGCACGTTTTGCGTCAAAACTGTGCAAAAGCAGCGTTTAGGGGCACGAAACGCACGTTTTGCGTCAAAACTGTGCAAAAGCAGCGTTTTGGGGCACGAAACGCACGTTTTGCGTCAAAACTGTGCAAAAGCAGCGTTTTGGGGCACGAAACGCACGTTTTGCGTCAAAACTGTGCAAAAGCAGCGTTTTGGGGAACGAAACGCACGTTTTGCGTCAAAACTGTGCAAAAGCAGCGTTTTGGTGCACGAAACGCACGTTTCGTTGCAAAAGCAGCGTTTTGGTGCACGAAACGCACGTTTTGCGTCAAAACTGTGCAAAAGCAGCGTTTTGGGGCACGAAACGCACGTTTTGCGTCAAAACTGTGCAAAACAGCGTTTTGGGGCACGAAACGCACGTTTCGTTGCAAAAGCAGCGTTTTGGTGCACGCAACGCACGTTTTGCGTCAAAACTGTGCAAAAGCAGCGTTTTGGGGCACGAAACGCACGTTTTGCGTCAAAACTGTGCAAAAGCAGCGTTTTGGTGCACGAAACGCACGTTTTGCGTCAAAACTGTGCAAAACAGCGTTTTGGGGCACGAAACGCACGTTTTGCGTCAAAATTGTGCAAAAGCAGCGTTTTGGTGAACGAAACGCACGTTTTGCGTCAAAACTGTGCAAAAGCAGCGTTTTGGTGCACGAAACGCACGTTTTGCGTCAAAATTGTGCAAAAGCAGCATTTTGGTGCACGAAACGCACGTTTTGCGTTAAAACTGTGCAAAACAGCGTTTTGGGGCACGAAACGCACGTTTTGCGTCAAAACTGTGCAAAACAGCGTTTTGGGGCACGAAACGCACGTTTTGCGTCAAAACTGTGCAAAACAGCGTTTTGGGGCACGAAACGCACGTTTTGCGTCAAAACTGTGCAAAACAGGGTTTTGGGGCACGAAACGCACGTTTTGCGTCAAAACTGTGCAAAAGCAGCGTTTTGGGGCACGAAACGCACGTTTTGCGTCAAAACTGTGCAAAAGCAGCGTTTTGGGGCACGAAACGCACGTTTCGTTGCAAGAGCAGCGTTTTGGTGCACGAAACGCACGTTTAGCGTCAAAACTGTGCAAAAGCAGCGTTTTGGTGCACGAAACGCACGTTTTGCGTCAAAACTGTGCAAAAGCAGCGTTTTGGGGCACGAAACGCACGTTTTGCGTCAAAACTGTGCAAAAGCAGCGTTTTGGCGCACGAAACGCACGTTTTGCGTCAAAACTGTGCAAAACAGGGTTTTGGGGCACGAAACGCACGTTTTGCTTCAAAACTGTGCAAAAGCAGCGTTTTGGTGCACGAAACGCACGTTTTGCGTCAAAACTGTGCAAAAGCAGCGTTTTGGGGCACGAAACGCACGTTTCGTTGCAAAAGCAGCGTTTTGGTGCACGAAACGCACGTTTAGCGTCAAAACTGTGCAAAAGCAGCATTTTGGTGCACGAAACGCACGTTTAGCGTCAAAACTGTGCAAAAGCAGCGTTTTGGGGCACGAAACGCACGTTTTGCGTCAAAACTGTGCAAAAGCAGCGTTTTGGGGAACAAAACGCACGTTTTGCGTCAAAACTGTGCAAAAGCAGCGTTTTGGTGCACGAAACGCACGTTTTGCGTCAAAATTGTGCAAAAGCAGCGTTTTGGTGCACGAAACGCACGTTTTGCGTTAAAACTGTGCAAAACAGCGTTTTGGGGCACGAAACGCACGTTTTGCGTCAAAACTGTGCAAAAGCAGCGTTTTGGTGCACGAAACGCACGTTTTGCGTCAAAACTGTGCAAAAGCAGCGTTTTGGGGCACGAAACGCACGTTTCGTTGCAAAAGCAGCTTTTGGTGCACGAAACGCACGTTTTGCGTCAAAACTGTGCAAAAGCAGCGTTTTGGGGCACGAAACGCACGTTTTGCGTCAAAACTGTGCAAAAGCAGCGTTTTGGGGCACGAAACGCACGTTTTGCGTCAAAACTGTGCAAAAGCAGCGTTTTGGGGAACGAAACGCACGTTTTGCGTCAAAACTGTGCAAAAGCAGCGTTTTGGTGCACGAAACGCACGTTTCGTTGCAAAAGCAGCGTTTTGGTGCACGAAACGCACGTTTTGCGTCGAAACTGTGCAAAAGCAGCGTTTTCGTGCACGAAACGCACGTTTTGCGTCAAAACTGTGCAAAACAGCGTTTTGGTGCACGAAACGCACGTTTAGCGTCAAAACTGTGCAAAAGCAGCGTTTTGGTGCACGAAACGCACGTTTTGCGTCAAAACTGTGCAAAAGCAGCGTTTTGGGGCACAAAACGCACGTTTTGCGTTAAAACTGTGCAAAAGCAGCGTTTTGGTGCACGAAACGCACGTTTAGCGTCAAAACTGTGCAAAAGCAGCGTTTTCGTGCACGAAACGCACGTTTTGCGTCAAAACTGTGCAAAAGCAGCGTTTTGGGGCACGAAACGCACGTTTTGCGTCAAAACTGTGCAAAACAGCGTTTTGGGGCACGAAACGCACGTTTCGTTGCAAAAGCAGCGTTTTGGTGCACGAAACGCACGTTTAGCGTCAAAAGTGTGCAAAAGCAGCGTTTTGGGGCTCGAAACGCACGTTTTGCGTCAAAACTGTGCAAAAGCAGCGTTTTGGTGCACGAAACGCACGTTTTGCGTCAAAACTGTGCAAAAGCAGCGTTTTGGTGCACGAAACGCACGTTTTGCGTCGAAACTGTGCAAAAGCAGCGTTTTCGTGCACGAAACGCACGTTTTGCGTCAAAACTGTGCAAAACAGCGTTTTGGTGCACGAAACGCACGTTTAGCGTCAAAACTGTGCAAAAGCAGCGTTTTGGTGCACGAAACGCACGTTTTGCGTCAAAACTGTGCAAAAGCAGCGTTTTGGGGGACAAAACGCACGTTTTGCGTTAAAACTGTGCAAAAGCAGCGTTTTAGTGCACGAAACGCACGTTTAGCGTCAAAACTGTGCAAAAGCAGCGTTTTCGTGCACGAAACGCACGTTTTGCGTCAAAACTGTGCAAAAGCAGCGTTTTGGGGCACGAAACGCACGTTTTGCGTTAAAACTGTGCAAAACAGCGTTTTGGGGCACGAAACGCACGTTTCGTTGCAAAAGCAGCGTTTTGGTGCACGAAACGCACGTTTTGCGTCAAAACTGTGCAAAAGCAGCGTTTTGGGGCACGAAACGCACGTTTTGCGTCAAAACTGTGCAAAAGCAGCGTTTTGGGGCACGAAACGCACGTTTTGCGTCAAAACTGTGCAAAAGCAGCGTTTTGGTGCACGAAACGCACGTTTTGCGTCAAAACTGTGCAAAACAGCGTTTTGGGGCACGAAACGCACGTTTTGCGTCAAAACTGTGCAAAACAGCGTTTTGGGGCACGAAACGCACGTTTTGCGTCAAAACTGTGCAAAAGCAGCGTTTTGGGGCACGAAACGCACGTTTTGCGTCAAAACTGTGCAAAAGCAGCATTTTGGGGCACGAAACGCACGTTTTGCGTCAAAACTGTGCAAAAGCAGCGTTTTGGCGCACGAAACGCACGTTTTGCGTCAAAACTGTGCAAAACAGCGTTTTGGGGCACGAAACGCACGTTTTGCGTCAAAACTGTGCAAAAGCAGCGTTTTGGTGCACGAAACGCACGTTTTGCGTCAAAACTGTGCAAAAGCAGCGTTTTGGGGCACGAAACGCACGTTTTGCGTCAAAACTGTGCAAAAGCAGCGTTTTGGTGCACGAAACGCACGTTTTGCGTCAAAACTGTGCAAAAGCAGCGTTTTGGGGCACGAAACGCACGTTTTGCGTCAAAACTGTCCAAAAGCAGCGTTTTGGCGCACGAAACGCACGTTTTGCGTCAAAACTGTGCAAAACAGCGTTTTGGGGCACGAAACGCACGTTTTGCGTCAAAACTGTGCAAAACAGCGTTTTGGGGCACGAAACGCACGTTTTGCGTCAAAACTGTGCAAAAGCAGCGTTTTGGTGCACGAAACGCACGTTTTGCGTCAAAACTGTGCAAAAGCAGCGTTTTGGGGCACGAAACGCACGTTTTGCGTCAAAACTGTGCAAAAGCAGCGTTTTGGTGCACGAAACGCACGTTTTGCGTCAAAACTGTGCAAAAGCAGCGTTTTGGTGCACGAAACGCACGTTTTGCGTCAAAACTGTGCAAAAGCAGCGTTTTGGGGGACAAAACGCACGTTTTGCGTTAAAACTGTGCAAAAGCAGCGTTTTAATGCACGAAACGCACGTTTAGCGTCAAAACTGTGCAAAAGCAGCGTTTTCGTGCACGAAACGCACGTTTTGCGTCAAAACTGTGCAAAAGCAGCGTTTTGGGGCACGAAACGCACGTTTTGCGTCAAAACTGTGCAAAACAGCGTTTTGGGGCACGAAACGCACGTTTCGTTGCAAAAGCAGCGTTTTGGTGCACGCAACGCACGTTTTGCGTCAAAACTGTGCAAAAGCAGCGTTTTGGGGAACGAAACGCACGTTTTGCGTCAAAACTGTGCAAAAGCAGCGTTTTGGTGCACGAAACGCACGTTTCGTTGCAAAAGCAGCGTTTTGGTGCACGAAACGCACGTTTTGCGTCGAAACTGTGCAAAAGCAGCGTTTTCGTGCACGAAACGCACGTTTTGCGTCAAAACTGTGCAAAACAGCGTTTTGGGGCACGAAACGCACGTTTTGCGTCAAAACTGTGCAAAGGCAGCGTTTTGGTGCACGAAACGCACGTTTAGCGTCAAAACTGTGCAAAAGCAGCGTTTTGGTGCACGAAACGCACGTTTTGCGTCAAAACTGTGCAAAAGCAGCGTTTTGGTGCACGAAACGCACGTTTTGCGTCAAAATTGTGCAAAAGCAGCGTTTTGGTGCACGAAACGCACGTTTTGCGTTAAAACTGTGCAAAACAGCGTTTTGGGGCACGAAACGCACGTTTTGCGTCAAAACTGTGCAAAACAGCGTGTTGGGGCACGAAACGCACGTTTAGCGTCAAAACTGTGCAAAAGCAGCGTTTTCGTGCACGAAACGCACGTTTTGCGTCAAAACTGTGCAAAAGCAGCGTTTTGGGGCACGAAACGCACGTTTTGCGTCAAAACTGTGCAAAACAGCGTTTTGGGGCACGAAACGCACGTTTCGTTGCAAAAGCAGCGTTTTGGTGCACGAAACGCACGTTTTGCGTCAAAACTGTGCAAAAGCAGCGTTTTGGGGCACGAAACGCACGTTTTTCGTCAAAACTATGCAAAAGCAGCGTTTTGGTGCACGAAACGCACGTTTTGCGTCAAAACTGTGCAAAAGCAGCGTTTTGGGGCTCGAAACGCACGTTTTGCGTCAAAACTGTGCAAAACAGCGTTTTGGGGCTCGAAACGCACGTTTTGCGTCAAAACTGTGCAAAACAGCGTTTTGGGGCACGAAACGCACGTTTTGCGTCAAAACTGTGCAAAACAGCGTTTTGGGGCACGAAACGCACGTTTTGCGTCAAAACTGTGCAAAAGCAGCGTTTTGGGGCACGAAACGCACGTTTTGCGTCAAAACTGTGCAAAAGCAGCATTTTGGGGCACGAAACGCACGTTTTGCGTCAAAACTGTGCAAAAGCAGCGTTTTGGCGCACGAAACGCACGTTTTGCGTCAAAACTGTGCAAAACAGCGTTTTGGGGCACGAAACGCACGTTTTGCGTCAAAACTGTGCAAAAGCAGCGTTTTGGTGCACGAAACGCACGTTTTGCGTCAAAACTGTGCAAAAGCAGCGTTTTGGGGCACGAAACGCACGTTTTGCGTCAAAACTGTGCAAAAGCAGCGTTTTGGGGCACGAAACGCACGTTTTGCGTCAAAACTGTGCAAAAGCAGCGTTTTGGGGCACGAAACGCACGTTTTGCGTCAAAACTGTGCAAAAGCAGCGTTTTGGGGAACGAAACGCACGTTTTGCGTCAAAACTGTGCAAAAGCAGCGTTTTGGTGCACGAAACGCACGTTTTGCGTCAAAATTGTGCAAAAGCAGCGTTTTGGTGCACGAAACGCACGTTTTGCGTTAAAACTGTGCAAAACAGCGTTTTGGGGCACGAAACGCACGTTTTGCGTCAAAACTGTGCAAAAGCAGCGTTTTGGTGCACGAAACGCACGTTTTGCGTCAAAACTGTGCAAAAGCAGCGTTTTGGGGCACGAAACGCACGTTTCGTTGCAAAAGCAGCGTTTTGGTGCACGAAACGCACGTTTTGCGTCAAAACTGTGCAAAAGCAGCGTTTTGGGGCACGAAACGCACGTTTTGCGTCAAAACTGTGCAAAAGCAGCGTTTTGGTGCACGAAACGCACGTTTTGCGTCAAAATTGTGCAAAAGCAGCGTTTTGGTGCACGAAACGCACGTTTTGCGTTAAAACTGTGCAAAAGCAGCGTTTTAGTGCACGAAACGCACGTTTAGCGTCAAAACTGTGCAAAAGCAGCGTTTTCGTGCACGAAACGCACGTTTTGCGTCAAAACTGTGCAAAAGCAGCGTTTTGGGGCACGAAACGCACGTTTTGCGTCAAAACTGTGCAAAACAGCGTTTTGGGGCACGAAACGCACGTTTCGTTGCAAAAGCAGCGTTTTGGTGCACGCAACGCACGTTTTGCGTCAAAACTGTGCAAAAGCAGCGTTTTGGGGCACGAAACGCACGTTTTGCGTCAAAACTGTGCAAAAGCAGCGTTTTGGTGCACGAAACGCACGTTTTGCGTCAAAACTGTGCAAAAGCAGCGTTTTGGTGCACGAAACGCACGTTTTGCGTCAAAATTGTGCAAAACAGCGTTTTGGGGCACGAAACGCACGTTTTGCGTCAAAACTGTGCAAAACAGGGTTTTGGGGCACGAAACGCACGTTTTGCTTCAAAACTGTGCAAAAGCAGCGTTTTGGTGCACGAAACGCACGTTTTGCGTCAAAACTGTGCAAAAGCAGCGTTTTGGGGCACGAAACGCACGTTTCGTTGCAAAAGCAGCGTTTTGGTGCACGAAACGCACGTTTAGCGTCAAAACTGTGCAAAAGCAGCATTTTGGTGCACGAAACGCACGTTTAGCGTCAAAACTGTGCAAAAGCAGCGTTTTGGGGCACGAAACGCACGTTTTGCGTCAAAACTGTGCAAAAGCAGCATTTTGGGGCACGAAACGCACGTTTTGCGTCAAAACTGTGCAAAAGCAGCGTTTTGGCGCACGAAACGCACGTTTTGCGTCAAAACTGTGCAAAAGCAGCGTTTTGGTGCACGAAACGCACGTTTTGCGTCAAAACTGTGCAAAAGCAGCGTTTTGGGGCACGAAACGCACGTTTTGCGTCAAAACTGTGCAAAAGCAGCGTTTTGGTGCACGAAACGCACGTTTTGCGTCAAAACTGTGCAAAAGCAGCGTTTTGGGGCACGAAACGCACGTTTTGCGTCAAAACTGTGCAAAAGCAGCGTTTTGGTGCACGAAACGCACGTTTTGCGTCAAAACTGTGCAAAAGCAGCGTTTTGGTGCACGAAACGCACGTTTTGCGTCAAAACTGTGCAAAAGCAGCGTTTTGGGGGACAAAACGCACGTTTTGCGTTAAAACTGTGCAAAAGCAGCGTTTTAGTGCACGAAACGCACGTTTAGCGTCAAAACTGTGCAAAAGCAGCGTTTTCGTGCACGAAACGCACGTTTTGCGTCAAAACTGTGCAAAAGCAGCGTTTTGGGGCACGAAACGCACGTTTTGCGTCAAAACTGTGCAAAACAGCGTTTTGGGGCACGAAACGCACGTTTCGTTGCAAAAGCAGCGTTTTGGTGCACGCAACGCACGTTTTGCGTCAAAACTGTGCAAAAGCAGCGTTTTGGGGCACGAAACGCACGTTTTGCGTCAAAACTGTGCAAAAGCAGCGTTTTGGTGCACGAAACGCACGTTTTGCGTCAAAACTGTGCAAAACAGCGTTTTGGGGCACGAAACGCACGTTTTGCGTCAAAATTGTGCAAAAGCAGCGTTTTGGTGAACGAAACGCACGTTTTGCGTCAAAACTGTGCAAAAGCAGCGTTTTGGTGCACGAAACGCACGTTTTGCGTCAAAATTGTGCAAAAGCAGCATTTTGGTGCACGAAACGCACGTTTTGCGTTAAAACTGTGCAAAACAGCGTTTTGGGGCACGAAACGCACGTTTTGCGTCAAAACTGTGCAAAACAGCGTTTTGGGGCACGAAACGCACGTTTTGCGTCAAAACTGTGCAAAACAGCGTTTTGGGGCACGAAACGCACGTTTTGCGTCAAAACTGTGCAAAACAGGGTTTTGGGGCACGAAACGCACGTTTTGCGTCAAAACTGTGCAAAAGCAGCGTTTTGGGGCACGAAACGCACGTTTTGCGTCAAAACTGTGCAAAAGCAGCGTTTTGGGTCACGAAACGCACGTTTCGTTGCAAGAGCAGCGTTTTGGTGCACGAAACGCACGTTTAGCGTCAAAACTGTGCAAAAGCAGCGTTTTGGTGCACGAAACGCACGTTTTGCGTCAAAACTGTGCAAAAGCAGCGTTTTGGGGCACGAAACGCACGTTTTGCGTCAAAACTGTGCAAAAGCAGCGTTTTGGCGCACGAAACGCACGTTTTGCGTCAAAACTGTGCAAAACAGGGTTTTGGGGCACGAAACGCACGTTTTGCTTCAAAACTGTGCAAAAGCAGCGTTTTGGTGCACGAAACGCACGTTTTGCGTCAAAACTGTGCAAAAGCAGCGTTTTGGGGCACGAAACGCACGTTTCGTTGCAAAAGCAGCGTTTTGGTGCACGAAACGCACGTTTAGCGTCAAAACTGTGCAAAAGCAGCATTTTGGTGCACGAAACGCACGTTTAGCGTCAAAACTGTGCAAAAGCAGCGTTTTGGGGCACGAAACGCACGTTTTGCGTCAAAACTGTGCAAAAGCAGCGTTTTGGGGAACAAAACGCACGTTTTGCGTCAAAACTGTGCAAAAGCAGCGTTTTGGTGCACGAAACGCACGTTTTGCGTCAAAATTGTGCAAAAGCAGCGTTTTGGTGCACGAAACGCACGTTTTGCGTTAAAACTGTGCAAAACAGCGTTTTGGGGCACGAAACGCACGTTTTGCGTCAAAACTGTGCAAAAGCAGCGTTTTGGTGCACGAAACGCACGTTTTGCGTCAAAACTGTGCAAAAGCAGCGTTTTGGGGCACGAAACGCACGTTTCGTTGCAAAAGCAGCGTTTTGGTGCACGAAACGCACGTTTTGCGTCAAAACTGTGCAAAAGCAGCGTTTAGGGGCACGAAACGCACGTTTTGCGTCAAAACTGTGCAAAAGCAGCGTTTTGGGGCACGAAACGCACGTTTTGCGTCAAAACTGTGCAAAAGCAGCGTTTTGGGGCACGAAACGCACGTTTTGCGTCAAAACTGTGCAAAAGCAGCGTTTTGGGGCACGAAACGCACGTTTTGCGTCAAAACTGTGCAAAAGCAGCGTTTTGGTGCACGAAACGCACGTTTTGCGTCAAAACTGTGCAAAACAGCGTTTTGGGGCACGAAACGCACGTTTTGCGTCAAAATTGTGCAAAAGCAGCGTTTTGGTGAACGAAACGCACGTTTTGCGTCAAAACTGTGCAAAAGCAGCGTTTTGGTGCACGAAACGCACGTTTTGCGTCAAAATTGTGCAAAAGCAGCATTTTGGTGCACGAAACGCACGTTTTGCGTTAAAACTGTGCAAAACAGCGTTTTGGGGCACGAAACGCACGTTTTGCGTCAAAACTGTGCAAAACAGCGTTTTTGGGGCACGAAACGCACGTTTTGCGTCAAAACTGTGCAAAACAGCGTTTTGGGGCACGAAACGCACGTTTTGCGTCAAAACTGTGCAAAGCAGCGTTTTGGTGCACGAAACGCACGTTTTGCGTCAAAACTGTGCAAAAGCAGCGTTTTGGGGCACGAAACGCACGTTTCGTTGCAAAAGCAGCGTTTTGGTGCACGAAACGCACGTTTAGCGTCAAAACTGTGCAAAAGCAGCATTTTGGTGCACGAAACGCACGTTTAGCGTCAAAACTGTGCAAAAGCAGCGTTTTTGGGGCACGAAACGCACGTTTTGCGTCAAAACTGTGCAAAAGCAGCGTTTTGGGGAACAAAACGCACGTTTTGCGTCAAAACTGTGCAAAAGCAGCGTTTTGGTGCACGAAACGCACGTTTTGCGTCAAAATTGTGCAAAAGCAGCGTTTTGGTGCACGAAACGCACGTTTTGCGTTAAAACTGTGCAAAACAGCGTTTTGGGGCACGAAACGCACGTTTTGCGTCAAAACTGTGCAAAAGCAGCGTTTTGGTGCACGAAACGCACGTTTTGCGTCAAAACTGTGCAAAAGCAGCGTTTTGGGGCACGAAACGCACGTTTCGTTGCAAAAGCAGCTTTTGGTGCACGAAACGCACGTTTTGCGTCAAAACTGTGCAAAAGCAGCGTTTTGGGGCACGAAACGCACGTTTTGCGTCAAAACTGTGCAAAAGCAGCGTTTTGGGGCACGAAACGCACGTTTTGCGTCAAAACTGTGCAAAAGCAGCGTTTTGGGGCACGAAACGCACGTTTTGCGTCAAAACTGTGCAAAAGCAGCGTTTTGGGGAACGAAACGCACGTTTTGCGTCAAAACTGTGCAAAAGCAGCGTTTTGGTGCACGAAACGCACGTTTCGTTGCAAAAAGCAGCGTTTTGGTGCACGAAACGCACGTTTTGCGTCGAAACTGTGCAAAAGCAGCGTTTTCGTGCACGAAACGCACGTTTTGCGTCAAAACTGTGCAAAACAGCGTTTTGGTGCACGAAACGCACGTTTAGCGTCAAAACTGTGCAAAAGCAGCGTTTTGGTGCACGAAACGCACGTTTTGCGTCAAAACTGTGCAAAAGCAGCGTTTTGGGGCACAAAACGCACGTTTTGCGTTTAAAACTGTGCAAAAGCAGCGTTTTGGTGCACGAAACGCACGTTTAGCGTCAAAACTGTGCAAAAGCAGCGTTTTCGTGCACGAAACGCACGTTTTGCGTCAAAACTGTGCAAAAGCAGCGTTTTGGGGCACGAAACGCACGTTTTGCGTCAAAACTGTGCAAAACAGCGTTTTGGGGCACGAAACGCACGTTTCGTTGCAAAAGCAGCGTTTTGGTGCACGAAACGCACGTTTAGCGTCAAAAGTGTGCAAAAGCAGCGTTTTGGGGCTCGAAACGCACGTTTTGCGTCAAAACTGTGCAAAAGCAGCGTTTTGGTGCACGAAACGCACGTTTTGCGTCAAAACTGTGCAAAAGCAGCGTTTTGGTGCACGAAACGCACGTTTTGCGTCGAAACTGTGCAAAAGCAGCGTTTTCGTGCACGAAACGCACGTTTTGCGTCAAAACTGTGCAAAACAGCGTTTTGGTGCACGAAACGCACGTTTAGCGTCAAAACTGTGCAAAAGCAGCGTTTTGGTGCACGAAACGCACGTTTTGCGTCAAAACTGTGCAAAAGCAGCGTTTTGGGGGACAAAACGCACGTTTTGCGTTTAAAACTGTGCAAAAGCAGCGTTTTAGTGCACGAAACGCACGTTTAGCGTCAAAACTGTGCAAAAGCAGCGTTTTCGTGCACGAAACGCACGTTTTGCGTCAAAACTGTGCAAAAGCAGCGTTTTGGGGCACGAAACGCACGTTTTGCGTCAAAACTGTGCAAAACAGCGTTTTGGGGCACGAAACGCACGTTTCGTTGCAAAAGCAGCGTTTTGGTGCACGCAACGCACGTTTTGCGTCAAAACTGTGCAAAAGCAGCGTTTTGGGGAACGAAACGCACGTTTTGCGTCAAAACTGTGCAAAAGCAGCGTTTTGGTGCACGAAACGCACGTTTCGTTGCAAAAGCAGCGTTTTGGTGCACGAAACGCACGTTTTGCGTCGAAACTGTGCAAAAGCAGCGTTTTCGTGCACGAAACGCACGTTTTGCGTCAAAACTGTGCAAAACAGCGTTTTGGTGCACGAAACGCACGTTTTGCGTCAAAACTGTGCAAAAGCAGCGTTTTGGGGCACGAAACGCACGTTTCGTTGCAAAAGCAGCGTTTTGGTGCACGAAACGCACGTTTAGCGTCAAAACTGTGCAAAAGCAGCGTTTTGGTGCACGAAACGCACGTTTTGCGTCAAAACTGTGCAAAAGCAGCGTTTTGGGGCACGAAATTTTGCGTCAAAACTGTGCAAAGCAGCGTTTTGGCGCACGAAACGCACGTTTTTGCGTCAAAACTGTGCAAAACAGGGTTTTGGGGCACGAAACGCACGTTTTGCTTCAAAACTGTGCAAAAGCAGCGTTTTGGTGCACGAAACGCACGTTTTGCGTCAAAACTGTGCAAAAGCAGCGTTTTGGGGCACGAAACGCACGTTTCGTTGCAAAAGCAGCGTTTTGGTGCACGAAACGCACGTTTAGCGTCAAAACTGTGCAAAAGCAGCATTTTGGTGCACGAAACGCACGTTTAGCGTCAAAACTGTGCAAAAGCAGCGTTTTGGGGCACGAAACGCACGTTTTGCGTCAAAACTGTGCAAAAGCAGCGTTTTGGTGCACGAAACGCACGTTTTGCGTCAAAACTGTGCAAAACAGCGTTTTGGGGCACGAAACGCACGTTTTGCGTCAAAACTGTGCAAAAGCAGCGTTTTGGTGCACGAAACGCACGTTTTGCGTCAAAACTGTGCAAAAGCAGCGTTTTGGGGCACGAAACGCACGTTTTGCGTCAAAACTGTGCAAAAGCAGCGTTTTGGTGCACGAAACGCACGTTTAGCGTCAAAACTGTGCAAAAGCAGCGTTTTGGGGCACGAAACGCACGTTTTGCGTCAAAACTGTGCAAAAGCAGCGTTTTGGGGCACGAAACGCACGTTTCGTTTAGCGTCAAAAGTGTGCAAAAGCAGCGTTTTGGGGCTCGAAACGCACGTTTTGCGTCAAAACTGTGCAAAAGCAGCGTTTTGGTGCACGAAACGCACGTTTTGCGTCAAAAACTGTGCAAAAGCAGCGTTTTGGGGCACGAAACGCACGTTTTGCGTCAAAACTGTGCAAAAGCAGCGTTTTGGTGCACGAAACGCACGTTTAGCGTCAAAACTGTGCAAAAAGCAGCGTTTTGGGGCACGAAACGCACGTTTTGCGTCAAAACTGTGCAAAAGCAGCGTTTTGGGGCACGAAACGCACGTTAGCGTCAAAAAGTGTGCAAAAGCAGCGTTTTGGGGCTCGAAACGCACGTTTTGCGTCAAAACTGTGCAAAAGCAGCGTTTTGGTGCACGAAACGCACGTTTTGCGTCAAAACTGTGCAAAAGCAGCGTTTTGGTGCACGAAACGCACGTTTTGCGTCGAAACTGTGCAAAAAGCAGCGTTTTCGTGCACGAAACGCACGTTTTGCGTCAAAACTGTGCAAAACAGCGTTTGGTGCACGAAACGCACGTTTAGCGTCAAAACTGTGCAAAAGCAGCGTTTTGGTGCACGAAACGCACGTTTTGCGTCAAAACTGTGCAAAAGCAGCGTTTTGGGGACAAAACGCACGTTTTGCGTTAAAACTGTGCAAAAGCAGCGTTTTAGTGCACGAAACGCACGTTTAGCGTCAAAACTGTGCAAAAGCAGCGTTTTCGTGC
>CALSEM010000031.1:0-24256 GCA_943735885.1 Stelis phaeoptera
GTGGAACGAAACGCACGTTTTGCGTCAAAACTGTGCAAAAGCAGCGTTTTGGTGCACGAAACGCACGTTTCGTTGCAAAAGCAGCGTTTTGGTGCACGAAACGCACGTTTTGCGTCGAAACTGTGCAAAAGCAGCGTTTTCGTGCACGAAACGCACGTTTTGCGTCAAAACTGTGCAAAACAGCGTTTTGGGGCACGAAACGCACGTTTCGTTGCAAAAGCAGCGTTTTGGTGCACGAAACGCACGTTTAGCGTCAAAACTGTGCAAAAGCAGCGTTTTGGTGCACGAAACGCACGTTTTGCGTCAAAACTGTGCAAAAGCAGCGTTTTGGGGCACGAAACGCACGTTTTGCGTCAAAACTGTGCAAAAGCAGCGTTTTGTGGAACGAAACGCACGTTTTGCGTCAAAACTGTGCAAAAGCAGCGTTTTGGTGCACGAAACGCACGTTTCGTTGCAAAAGCAGCGTTTTGGTGCACGAAACGCACGTTTTGCGTCGAAACTGTGCAAAAGCAGCGTTTTCGTGCACGAAACGCACGTTTTGCGTCAAAACTGTGCAAAACAGCGTTTTGGGGCACGAAACGCACGTTTTGCGTCAAAACTGAGCAAAACAGCGTTTTGGGGCACGAAACGCACGTTTTGCGTCAAAACTGTGCAAAAGCAGCGATTTGGTGCACGAAACGCACGTTTCGCTGCAAAAGCGGCGTTTTGGGGCACGAAACGCACGTTTTGCGTCAAAACTGTGCAAAAGCAGCGTTTTGGGGCACGAAACGCACGTTTCGTTGCAAAAGCAGCGTTTTGGTGCACGAAACGCACGTTTAGCGTCAAAACTGTGCAAAAGCAGCGTTTTGGTGCACGAAACGCACGTTTTGCGTCAAAACTGTGCAAAAGCAGCGTTTTGGGGCACGAAACGCACGTTTTGCGTCAAAACTGTGCAAAAGCAGCGTTTTGGTGCACGAAACGCACGTTTTGCGTCAAAACTGTGCAAAAGCAGCGTTTTGGGGCACGAAACGCACGTTTCGTTGCAAAAGCAGCGTTTTGGTGCACGAAACGCACGTTTTGCGTCGAAACTGTGCAAAAGCAGCGTTTTCGTGCACGAAACGCACGTTTTGCGTCAAAACTGTGCAAAACAGCGTTTTGGTGCACGAAACGCACGTTTAGCGTCAAAACTGTGCAAAAGCAGCGTTTTGGTGCACGAAACGCACGTTTTGCGTCAAAACTGTGCAAAAGCAGCGTTTTGGGGCACAAAACGCACGTTTTGCGTTAAAACTGTGCAAAAGCAGCGTTTTAGTGCACGAAACGCACGTTTTGCGTCAAAACTGTGCAAAAGCAGCGTTTTGGGGCACGAAACGCACGTTTTGCGTCAAAACTGTGCAAAACAGCGTTTTGGGGCACGAAACGCACGTTTTGCGTCAAAACTGTGCAAAGGCAGCGTTTTGGTGCACGAAACGCACGTTTAGCGTCAAAACTGTGCAAAAGCAGCGTTTTGGTGCACGAAACGCACGTTTTGCGTCGAAACTGTGCAAAAGCAGCGTTTTCGTGCACGAAACGCACGTTTTGCGTCAAAACTGTGCAAAACAGCGTTTTGGTGCACGAAACGCACGTTTAGCGTCAAAACTGTGCAAAAGCAGCGTTTTGGTGCACGAAACGCACGTTTTGCGTCAAAACTGTGCAAAAGCAGCGTTTTGGGGCACAAAACGCACGTTTTGCGTTAAAACTGTGCAAAAGCAGCGTTTTAGTGCACGAAACGCACGTTTTGCGTCAAAACTGTGCAAAAGCAGCGTTTTGGGGCACGAAACGCACGTTTTGCGTCAAAACTGTGCAAAACAGCGTTTTGGGGCACGAAACGCACGTTTTGCGTCAAAACTGTGCAAAGGCAGCGTTTTGGTGCACGAAACGCACGTTTAGCGTCAAAACTGTGCAAAAGCAGCGTTTTGGTGCACGAAACGCACGTTTTGCGTCAAAATTGTGCAAAAGCAGCGTTTTGGTGCACGAAACGCACGTTTTGCGTTAAAACTGTGCAAAACAGCGTTTTGGGGCACGAAACGCACGTTTTGCGTCAAAACTGTGCAAAGCAGCGTTTTGGGGCACGAAACGCACGTTTTGCGTCAAAACTGTGCAAAAGCAGCGTTTTGGGGCACGAAACGCACGTTTCGTTGCAAAAGCAGCGTTTTGGTGCACGAAACGCACGTTTAGCGTCAAAACTGTGCAAAAGCAGCGTTTTGGTGCACGAAACGCACGTTTTGCGTCAAAACTGTGCAAAAGCAGCGTTTTGGGGCACGAAACGCACGTTTTGCGTCAAAACTGTGCAAAAGCAGCGTTTTGGTGCACGAAACGCACGTTTTGCGTCAAAACTGTGCAAAAGCAGCGTTTTGGGGCACGAAACGCACGTTTCGTTGCAAAAGCAGCGTTTTGGTGCACGAAACGCACGTTTTGCGTCGAAACTGTGCAAAAGCAGCGTTTTCGTGCACGAAACGCACGTTTTGCGTCAAAACTGTGCAAAACAGCGTTTTGGTGCACGAAACGCACGTTTAGCGTCAAAACTGTGCAAAAGCAGCGTTTTGGTGCACGAAACGCACGTTTTGCGTCAAAACTGTGCAAAAGCAGCGTTTTGGGGCAGAAAACGCACGTTTTGCGTTAAAACTGTGCAAAAGCAGCGTTTTAGTGCACGAAACGCACGTTTAGCGTCAAAACTGTGCAAAAGCAGCGTTTTCGTGCACGAAACGCACGTTTTGCGTCAAAACTGTGCAAAACAGCGTTTTGGGGCACGAAACGCACGTTTCGTTGCAAAAGCAGCGTTTTGGTGCACGCAACGCACGTTTTGCGTCAAAACTGTGCAAAAGCAGCGTTTTGGGGCACGAAACGCACGTTTTGCGTCAAAACTGTGCAAAAGCAGCGTTTTGGGGCACGAAACGCACGTTTTGCGTCAAAACTGTGCAAAAGCAGCGTTTTGGGGCACGAAACGCACGTTTTGCGTTAAAACTGTGCAAAAGCAGCGTTTTGGGGCACGAAACGCACGTTTTGCGTCAAAACTGTGCAAAAGCAGCGTTTTGGGGCACGAAACGCACGTTTCGCTGCAAAAGCGGCGTTTTGGTGCACGAAACGCACGTTTTGTTACGAACCGGTCACCGGAGCGGCTCGGTGGAACGGTCCGGGAAAAGAAGGGAGAATCTCGAGAATTTGGCCGAATTCTGCTTTATCGGCGAAGAGGTTATCGACAGTTGGTATTACCGACGGCCGGTAACTTATGTTTTACCGACGGTAGGTAAGTGACCGATGAATGGTAAACCGAGATTACTGTTTTACCGACGGTGGGTAAGTGACCGACGGGTGGTAAGTTGAGATGGTAATATTACTAATGTATGATTCTTTATTTTAGGTGGGTCCGCCGGGTCAGCGAGGGGTCTGGCGCACGCTTACACGCACCTACAGACTTCGAGACCCAGTTAGGGCTAGGATATGAGCGGTAAATAGAAAATAAAGAGTGGTGTAGACGAAAATCAAAGGTTTATTCTGATTGGTTGCAGATGTCATACAATTCGGAACACCAATTATAGAGAGGGGCAGGAATGAAATTATTCTGTATATTTTCAGTGTTATTAACAAAGATGTTCAATAGGTCGGTTGGTATCTCTTCGTGGCACGCAACCTTGACTGCTTGGTCCGTATCTATTTCCTCCAGCGGCGATGGAGTACGGAGGTCGTAGTACGGAGAAGGGGAACGAGAATAGAAAGGTGGCGATGATTCGCGTACAATAGGGATCGGAGACGGTATACGAATAAGAGACGGCGGCGACGGGGCGCGAGCAATAGGAGGCGGCGATGGCGATTGTAATATGTTGATCACTTCGACGTCTAGGTCGTTGTCTAGGATGATAGTAGATGCCTCGGACAGAGGAGAGTAGGATGGCTCGCCTGGATTATTGGAGGAACTAGGCAGTTGTTCGGCTAGTTCCGCTTGCAGTTCGCGCAGGCGCTGTCGAAAGGCCAGCCGTGCGCGGTGCTTGGTACCGCAACGTCGTGTCTTCCGGTTGAGACGCTTGACTCTGGTGCGTCCAGAGTGCGATGTTGACTATCAGACCAAGTGGAAAGTGATTGTACACTCTTGATATAAATAAAGGTAGTCTTAAAGAAAAGCCAGTTTACATACCTGTTTCCCGTTCATCCTATTACGAGAGCGTCTCTTTTGTGATCGCTTCCCTGATGGTACTGTCCAACTCGTAGAGTTACAGTCGAGAACTGTCTCGAGAGCGTCCCTTTCGTGGTCGCTTCCCTGGTTTACGCAGCTAAAAGAACGAGAACGAGGTCTTGCAATACTGGCGAATATGAATGTTGAATAATAATAATAAAGTAAACACTTGGTCGTCGTCAAGAAACACCGTGGATATTCCAGTTGTCACAGGATTTGATATACCGTTGAAGTTAATAGAGGATAAAGGAGGAGCACAAGGAAAGACACAATATAATAATAGTAACAATAAATATATTTGAATAAAGATTGATTAGCTTACGTGAATAGCACAAAGGTAACTATATTGAAGAACACTTGAATGAAGAACTTGTATAACTATAACTTTGAAGCGCGATGTACACTCGATGAATGCCGAAGTCGTACTGTGACTTGCGTAGCGCGATGTAGACTCGTTGAATGCTGTGGTCAGACTGTGTCGAGAGGGTCCGCGGGCCCTCTATTTGTATTGACAGAATATCGTTATCGTCACGTACGCGGTGCTGGGTTTCGGTCAGCGTTCCGCTTATCGCTTATCTCCAGACGCTAGGTCAGCATCCGGTTGGTATTAATGTTGCTAATACCGCTGACCATGCGTGAGAACGATTAACGGTTTCTTTTAGATGTTCTCCATTCGCAGTGGTGCTCAAATTAATTACTTAAGGTAATCCGATTTATGTCGGAAGCGAATATACGTATATATATGTATATATGAAGCAGTAATAAATGATTGGTAGCTATTAACTTGGATAATAGAACATAAGTATATGAAATATATATGTATGTATACGTATATGGTAATCAACGGTCGGTAAGTGACCCTCGGTGGTCAGTTATCGACGGTTGGCAATATATCGATGAATTTCAGGTTATAACTAATGACAATCGACGTAGGTTAAAGGTAAGTATAGTAATAATAATATTAAGTATTGTTTTTATGCGGTGTCGGTAACTTATCGACTATAGGTAATCGGTCGCACATGAGAGGTCGGTAATTTGGTCGGTAATATACCGACTGATGGTAACTCATCGACTGATGGTAACTTATCGATTGATGGCAACTTACCGGCCGATGGTATTTTACCATCGGTTGGTAAGGTTAGGATTCTATTGTAGGTAAATTTTAAGTGGGTAACTTATCGACTGGTGGTAAGTTGATAACTTATCATCGGTCGGTAAAGGTAGAAATTGAGTTTATCGATAGGAGGTAATTTACTGGGTCGGTAATTTATCGACTGGTGATAAGAGGTATCAGGTTACCGACTATCGGTAACTTATCGTTGGTAAGTGCAAAACTATCGGGAAGTTAGCGCGAAAAAATATGTGTGCGCAGGGTAAGAGGCCGAAATGTTACAGTTTTGCGTCAAAACTGTGCAAAAGCAGCGATTTGGTGCACAAAACGCACGTTTCGCTGCAAAAGCGGCGTTTTGGCGCACGAAACGCTCGTTTTGCGTCAAAACTGTGCAAAAGCAGCGATTTGGTGCACGAAACGCACGTTTCGCTGCAAAAGCGGCGTTTTGGGGCACGAAACGCACGTTTTGCGTCAAAACTGTGCAGAAGCAGCGATTTGGTGCACGAAACGCACGTTTCGCTGCAAAAGCGGCGTTTTGGTGCACGAAACGCACGTTTTGCGTCAAAACTGTGCAAAAGCAGCGATTTGGTGCACGAAACGCACGTTTCTCGCCAAAACGGAGCAAAAGCGGCGATTCGGTGCGTGAAACGCACGTTTCGCTGCAAAAGCGGCGTTTTGGCGGACGAAACGCACGTTTTACGTCAAAACTGTGCAAAAGCAGCGATTTGGTGCACGAAAAGCACGTTTCGCTGCAAAAGCGGCGTTTTGGCGCACGAAACGCTCGTTTTGCGTCAAAACTGTGCAAAAGCAGCGATTTGGTGCACGAAACGCACGTTTCGCTGCAAAAGCGGCGTTTTGGTGCACGAAACGCACGTTTTGCGTCAAAACTGTGCAAAAGCAGCGATTTGGTGCACGAAACGCACGTTTCTCGCCAAAACGGAGCAAAAGCGGCGATTCGGTGCGTGAAACGCACGTTTCGCTGCAAAAGCGGCGTTTTGGTGCACGAAACGCACGTTTTGCGTCAAAACTGTGCAAAAGCAGCGATTTGGTGCACAAAACGCACGTTTCGCTGCAAAAGCGGCGTTTTGGCGCACGAAACGCTCGTTTTGCGTCAAAACTGTGCAAAAGCAGCGATTTGGTGCACGAAACGCACGTTTCGCTGCAAAAGCGGCGTTTTGGGGCACGAAACGCACGTTTTGCGTCAAAACTGTGCAGAAGCAGCGATTTGGTGCACGAAACGCACGTTTCGCTGCAAAAGCGGCGTTTTGGTGCACGAAACGCACGTTTTGCGTCAAAACTGTGCAAAAGCAGCGATTTGGTGCACGAAACGCACGTTTCTCGCCAAAACGGAGCAAAAGCGGCGATTCGGTGCGTGAAACGCACGTTTCGCTGCAAAAGCGGCGTTTTGGCGGACGAAACGCACGTTTTACGTCAAAACTGTGCAAAAGCAGCGATTTGGTGCACGAAAAGCACGTTTCGCTGCAAAAGCGGCGTTTTGGCGCACGAAACGCTCGTTTTGCGTCAAAACTGTGCAAAAGCAGCGATTTGGTGCACGAAACGCACGTTTCGCTGCAAAAGCGGCGTTTTGGTGCACGAAACGCACGTTTTGCGTCAAAACTGTGCAAAAGCAGCGATTTGGTGCACGAAACGCACGTTTCTCGCCAAAACGGAGCAAAAGCGGCGATTCGGTGCGTGAAACGCACGTTTCGCTGCAAAAGCGGCGTTTTGGCGCACGAAACGCACGTTTTGCGTCAAAACTGTGCAAAAGCAGCGATTTGGTGCACGAAACGCACGTTTCTCGCCAAAACGGAGCAAAAGCGGCGATTCGGTGCGTGAAACGCACGTTTCGCAGCAAAAGCGGCGTTTTGGCGCACGAAACGCACGTTTTGCGTCAAAACTGTGCAGAAGCAGCGATTTGGTGCACGAAACGCACGTTTCGCTGCAAAAGCGGCGTTTTGGTGCACGAAACGCACGTTTTGCGTCAAAACTGTGCAAAAGCAGCGTTTTGGGGCACGAAACGCACGTTTTGCGTCAAAACTGTGCAAAAGCAGCGTTTTGGTGCACGAAACGCACGTTTTGCGTCAAAACTGTGCAAAACAGCGTTTTGGGGCACGAAACGCACGTTTTGCGTCAAAACTGTGCAAAAGCAGCGTTTTGGTGCACGAAACGCACGTTTTGCGTCAAAACTGTGCAAAAGCAGCGTTTTGGGGCACGAAACGCACGTTTCGTTGCAAAAGCAGCGTTTTGGTGCACGAAACGCACGTTTTGCGTCAAAACTGTGCAAAAGCAGCGTTTTGGGGCACGAAACGCACGTTTCGTTGCAAAAGCAGCGTTTTGGTGCACGAAACGCACGTTTAGCGTCAAAACTGTGCAAAAGCAGCGTTTTGGGGCAGGAAACGCACGTTTTGCGTCAAAACTGTGCAAAACAGCGTTCTGGGGCACGAAACGCACGTTTTGCGTCAAAACTGTGCAAAGGCAGCGTTTTGGGGCACGAAACGCACGTTTTGCGTCAAAACTGTGCAAAACAGCGTTTTGGGGCACGAAACGCACGTTTCGTTGCAAAAGCAGCGTTTTGGTGCACGCAACGCACGTTTTGCGTCAAAACTGTGCAAAAGCAGAGTTTTGGTGCACGAAACGCACGTTTCGCTGCAAAAGCGGCGTTTTGGTGCACGAAACGCACGTTTTGCGTCAAAACTGTGCAAAAGCAGCGATTTGGTGCACGAAACGCACGTTTCGCTGCAAAAGCGGCGTTTTGGCGCACGAAACGCTCGTTTTGCGTCAAAACTGTGCAAAAGCAGCGATTTGGTGCACGAAACGCACGTTTCGCTGCAAAAGCGGCGTTTTGGCGCACGAAACGCACGTTTTGCGTCAAAACTGTGCAGAAGCAGCGATTTGGTGCACGAAACGCACGTTTCGCTGCAAAAGCGGCGTTTTGGTGCACGAAACGCACGTTTTGCGTCAAAACTGTGCAAAAGCAGCGATTTGGTGCACGAAACGCACGTTTCTCGCCAAAACGGAGCAAAAGCGGAGATTCGGTGCGTGAAACGCACGTTTCGCTGCAAAAGCGGCGTTTTGGCGGACGAAACGCACGTTTTACGTCAAAACTGTGCAAAAGCAGCGATTTGGTGCACGAAAAGCACGTTTCGCTGCAAAAGCGGCGTTTTGGCGCACGAAACGCTCGTTTTGCGTCAAAACTGTGCAAAAGCAGCGATTTGGTGCACGAAACGCACGTTTCTCGCCAAAACGGAGCAAAAGCGGCGATTCGGTGCGTGAAACGCACGTTTCGCTGCAAAAGCGGCGTTTTGGCGCACGAAACGCACGTTTTGCGTCAAAACTGTGCAAAAGCAGCTATTTGGTGCACGAAACGCACGTTTCTCGCCAAAACGGAGCAAAAGCGGCGATTCGGTGCGTGAAACGCACGTTTCGCTGCAAAAGCGGCGTTTTGGCGCACGAAACGCACGTTTTGCGTCAAAACTGTGCAAAAGCAGCGATTTGGTGCACGAAACGCACGTTTCGCTGCAAAAGCGGCGTTTTGGTGCACGAAACGCACGTTTTGCGTCAAAACTGTGCAAAAGCAGCGATTTGGTGCACGAAACGCACGTTTCTCGCCAAAACGGAGCAAAAGCGGCGATTCGGTGCGTGAAACGCACGTTTCGCTGCAAAAGCGGCGTTTTGGCGCACGAAACGCACGTTTTGCGTCAAAACTGTGCAAAAGCAGCGATTTGGTGCACGAAACGCACGTTTCTCGCCAAAACGGAGCAAAAGCGGCGATTCGGTGCGTGAAACGCACGTTTCGCAGCAAAAGCGGCGTTTTGGCGCACGAAACGCACGTTTTGCGTCAAAACTGTGCAGAAGCAGCGATTTGGTGCACGAAACGCACGTTTCGCTGCAAAAGCGGCGTTTTGGTGCACGAAACGCACGTTTTGCGTCAAAACTGTGCAAAAGCAGCGTTTTGGGGCACGAAACGCACGTTTTGCGTCAAAACTGTGCAAAAGCAGCGTTTTGGTGCACGAAACGCACGTTTCGTTGCAAAAGCAGCGTTTTGGTGCACGAAACGCACGTTTTGCGTCGAAACTGTGCAAAAGCAGCGTTTTCGTGCACGAAACGCACGTTTTGCGTCAAAACTGTGCAAAACAGCGTTTTGGGGCACGAAACGCACGTTTCGTTGCAAAAGCAGCGTTTTGGTGCACGAAACGCACGTTTAGCGTCAAAACTGTGCAAAAGCAGCGTTTTGGTGCACGAAACGCACGTTTTGCGTCAAAACTGTGCAAAAGCAGCGTTTTGGGGCACGAAACGCACGTTTTGCGTCAAAACTGTGCAAAAGCAGCGTTTTGTGGAACGAAACGCACGTTTTGCGTCAAAACTGTGCAAAAGCAGCGTTTTGGTGCACGAAACGCACGTTTCGTTGCAAAAGCAGCGTTTTGGTGCACGAAACGCACGTTTTGCGTCGAAACTGTGCAAAAGCAGCGTTTTCGTGCACGAAACGCACGTTTTGCGTCAAAACTGTGCAAAACAGCGTTTTGGGGCACGAAACGCACGTTTTGCGTCAAAACTGAGCAAAACAGCGTTTTGGGGCACGAAACGCACGTTTTGCGTCAAAACTGTGCAAAAGCAGCGATTTGGTGCACGAAACGCACGTTTCGCTGCAAAAGCGGCGTTTTGGGGCACGAAACGCACGTTTTGCGTCAAAACTGTGCAAAAGCAGCGTTTTGGGGCACGAAACGCACGTTTCGTTGCAAAAGCAGCGTTTTGGTGCACGAAACGCACGTTTAGCGTCAAAACTGTGCAAAAGCAGCGTTTTGGTGCACGAAACGCACGTTTTGCGTCAAAACTGTGCAAAAGCAGCGTTTTGGGGCACGAAACGCACGTTTTGCGTCAAAACTGTGCAAAAGCAGCGTTTTGGTGCACGAAACGCACGTTTTGCGTCAAAACTGTGCAAAAGCAGCGTTTTGGGGCACGAAACGCACGTTTCGTTGCAAAAGCAGCGTTTTGGTGCACGAAACGCACGTTTTGCGTCGAAACTGTGCAAAAGCAGCGTTTTCGTGCACGAAACGCACGTTTTGCGTCAAAACTGTGCAAAACAGCGTTTTGGTGCACGAAACGCACGTTTAGCGTCAAAACTGTGCAAAAGCAGCGTTTTGGTGCACGAAACGCACGTTTTGCGTCAAAACTGTGCAAAAGCAGCGTTTTGGGGCACAAAACGCACGTTTTGCGTTAAAACTGTGCAAAAGCAGCGTTTTAGTGCACGAAACGCACGTTTTGCGTCAAAACTGTGCAAAAGCAGCGTTTTGGGGCACGAAACGCACGTTTTGCGTCAAAACTGTGCAAAACAGCGTTTTGGGGCACGAAACGCACGTTTTGCGTCAAAACTGTGCAAAGGCAGCGTTTTGGTGCACGAAACGCACGTTTAGCGTCAAAACTGTGCAAAAGCAGCGTTTTGGTGCACGAAACGCACGTTTTGCGTCGAAACTGTGCAAAAGCAGCGTTTTCGTGCACGAAACGCACGTTTTGCGTCAAAACTGTGCAAAACAGCGTTTTGGTGCACGAAACGCACGTTTAGCGTCAAAACTGTGCAAAAGCAGCGTTTTGGTGCACGAAACGCACGTTTTGCGTCAAAACTGTGCAAAAGCAGCGTTTTGGGGCACAAAACGCACGTTTTGCGTTAAAACTGTGCAAAAGCAGCGTTTTAGTGCACGAAACGCACGTTTTGCGTCAAAACTGTGCAAAAGCAGCGTTTTGGGGCACGAAACGCACGTTTTGCGTCAAAACTGTGCAAAACAGCGTTTTGGGGCACGAAACGCACGTTTTGCGTCAAAACTGTGCAAAGGCAGCGTTTTGGTGCACGAAACGCACGTTTAGCGTCAAAACTGTGCAAAAGCAGCGTTTTGGTGCACGAAACGCACGTTTTGCGTCAAAATTGTGCAAAAGCAGCGTTTTGGTGCACGAAACGCACGTTTTGCGTTAAAACTGTGCAAAACAGCGTTTTGGGGCACGAAACGCACGTTTTGCGTCAAAACTGTGCAAAGCAGCGTTTTGGGGCACGAAACGCACGTTTTGCGTCAAAACTGTGCAAAAGCAGCGTTTTGGGGCACGAAACGCACGTTTCGTTGCAAAAGCAGCGTTTTGGTGCACGAAACGCACGTTTAGCGTCAAAACTGTGCAAAAGCAGCGTTTTGGTGCACGAAACGCACGTTTTGCGTCAAAACTGTGCAAAAGCAGCGTTTTGGGGCACGAAACGCACGTTTTGCGTCAAAACTGTGCAAAAGCAGCGTTTTGGTGCACGAAACGCACGTTTTGCGTCAAAACTGTGCAAAAGCAGCGTTTTGGGGCACGAAACGCACGTTTCGTTGCAAAAGCAGCGTTTTGGTGCACGAAACGCACGTTTTGCGTCGAAACTGTGCAAAAGCAGCGTTTTCGTGCACGAAACGCACGTTTTGCGTCAAAACTGTGCAAAACAGCGTTTTGGTGCACGAAACGCACGTTTAGCGTCAAAACTGTGCAAAAGCAGCGTTTTGGTGCACGAAACGCACGTTTTGCGTCAAAACTGTGCAAAAGCAGCGTTTTGGGGCAGAAAACGCACGTTTTGCGTTAAAACTGTGCAAAAGCAGCGTTTTAGTGCACGAAACGCACGTTTAGCGTCAAAACTGTGCAAAAGCAGCGTTTTCGTGCACGAAACGCACGTTTTGCGTCAAAACTGTGCAAAACAGCGTTTTGGGGCACGAAACGCACGTTTCGTTGCAAAAGCAGCGTTTTGGTGCACGCAACGCACGTTTTGCGTCAAAACTGTGCAAAAGCAGCGTTTTGGGGCACGAAACGCACGTTTTGCGTCAAAACTGTGCAAAAGCAGCGTTTTGGGGCACGAAACGCACGTTTTGCGTCAAAACTGTGCAAAAGCAGCGTTTTGGGGCACGAAACGCACGTTTTGCGTTAAAACTGTGCAAAAGCAGCGTTTTGGGGCACGAAACGCACGTTTTGCGTCAAAACTGTGCAAAAGCAGCGTTTTGGGGCACGAAACGCACGTTTCGCTGCAAAAGCGGCGTTTTGGTGCACGAAACGCACGTTTTGTTACGAACCGGTCACCGGAGCGGCTCGGTGGAACGGTCCGGGAAAAGAAGGGAGAATCTCGAGAATTTGGCCGAATTCTGCTTTATCGGCGAAGAGGTTATCGACAGTTGGTATTACCGACGGCCGGTAACTTATGTTTTACCGACGGTAGGTAAGTGACCGATGAATGGTAAACCGAGATTACTGTTTTACCGACGGTGGGTAAGTGACCGACGGGTGGTAAGTTGAGATGGTAATATTACTAATGTATGATTCTTTATTTTAGGTGGGTCCGCCGGGTCAGCGAGGGGTCTGGCGCACGCTTACACGCACCTACAGACTTCGAGACCCAGTTAGGGCTAGGATATGAGCGGTAAATAGAAAATAAAGAGTGGTGTAGACGAAAATCAAAGGTTTATTCTGATTGGTTGCAGATGTCATACAATTCGGAACACCAATTATAGAGAGGGGCAGGAATGAAATTATTCTGTATATTTTCAGTGTTATTAACAAAGATGTTCAATAGGTCGGTTGGTATCTCTTCGTGGCACGCAACCTTGACTGCTTGGTCCGTATCTATTTCCTCCAGCGGCGATGGAGTACGGAGGTCGTAGTACGGAGAAGGGGAACGAGAATAGAAAGGTGGCGATGATTCGCGTACAATAGGGATCGGAGACGGTATACGAATAAGAGACGGCGGCGACGGGGCGCGAGCAATAGGAGGCGGCGATGGCGATTGTAATATGTTGATCACTTCGACGTCTAGGTCGTTGTCTAGGATGATAGTAGATGCCTCGGACAGAGGAGAGTAGGATGGCTCGCCTGGATTATTGGAGGAACTAGGCAGTTGTTCGGCTAGTTCCGCTTGCAGTTCGCGCAGGCGCTGTCGAAAGGCCAGCCGTGCGCGGTGCTTGGTACCGCAACGTCGTGTCTTCCGGTTGAGACGCTTGACTCTGGTGCGTCCAGAGTGCGATGTTGACTATCAGACCAAGTGGAAAGTGATTGTACACTCTTGATATAAATAAAGGTAGTCTTAAAGAAAAGCCAGTTTACATACCTGTTTCCCGTTCATCCTATTACGAGAGCGTCTCTTTTGTGATCGCTTCCCTGATGGTACTGTCCAACTCGTAGAGTTACAGTCGAGAACTGTCTCGAGAGCGTCCCTTTCGTGGTCGCTTCCCTGGTTTACGCAGCTAAAAGAACGAGAACGAGGTCTTGCAATACTGGCGAATATGAATGTTGAATAATAATAATAAAGTAAACACTTGGTCGTCGTCAAGAAACACCGTGGATATTCCAGTTGTCACAGGATTTGATATACCGTTGAAGTTAATAGAGGATAAAGGAGGAGCACAAGGAAAGACACAATATAATAATAGTAACAATAAATATATTTGAATAAAGATTGATTAGCTTACGTGAATAGCACAAAGGTAACTATATTGAAGAACACTTGAATGAAGAACTTGTATAACTATAACTTTGAAGCGCGATGTACACTCGATGAATGCCGAAGTCGTACTGTGACTTGCGTAGCGCGATGTAGACTCGTTGAATGCTGTGGTCAGACTGTGTCGAGAGGGTCCGCGGGCCCTCTATTTGTATTGACAGAATATCGTTATCGTCACGTACGCGGTGCTGGGTTTCGGTCAGCGTTCCGCTTATCGCTTATCTCCAGACGCTAGGTCAGCATCCGGTTGGTATTAATGTTGCTAATACCGCTGACCATGCGTGAGAACGATTAACGGTTTCTTTTAGATGTTCTCCATTCGCAGTGGTGCTCAAATTAATTACTTAAGGTAATCCGATTTATGTCGGAAGCGAATATACGTATATATATGTATATATGAAGCAGTAATAAATGATTGGTAGCTATTAACTTGGATAATAGAACATAAGTATATGAAATATATATGTATGTATACGTATATGGTAATCAACGGTCGGTAAGTGACCCTCGGTGGTCAGTTATCGACGGTTGGCAATATATCGATGAATTCAGGTTATAACTAATGACAATCGACGTAGGTTAAAGGTAAGGTATAGTAATAATAATATTAAGTATTGTTTTTATGCGGTGTCGGTAACTTATCGACTATAGGTAATCGGTCGCACATGAGAGGTCGGTAATTTGGTCGGTAATATACCGACTGATGGTAACTCATCGACTGATGGTAACTTATCGATTGATGGCAACTTACCGGCCGATGGTATTTTACCATCGGTTGGTAAGGTTAGGATTCTATTGTAGGTAAATTTTAAGTGGGTAACTTATCGACTGGTGGTAAGTTGATAACTTATCATCGGTCGGTAAAGGTAGAAATTGAGTTTATCGATAGGAGGTAATTTACTGGGTCGGTAATTTATCGACTGGTGATAAGAGGTATCAGGTTACCGACTATCGGTAACTTATCGTTGGTAAGTGCAAAACTATCGGGAAGTTAGCGCGAAAAAATATGTGTGCGCAGGGTAAGAGGCCGAAATGTTACAGTTTTGCGTCAAAACTGTGCAAAAGCAGCGATTTGGTGCACAAAACGCACGTTTCGCTGCAAAAGCGGCGTTTTGGCGCACGAAACGCTCGTTTTGCGTCAAAACTGTGCAAAAGCAGCGATTTGGTGCACGAAACGCACGTTTCGCTGCAAAAGCGGCGTTTTGGGGCACGAAACGCACGTTTTGCGTCAAAACTGTGCAGAAGCAGCGATTTGGTGCACGAAACGCACGTTTCGCTGCAAAAGCGGCGTTTTGGTGCACGAAACGCACGTTTTGCGTCAAAACTGTGCAAAAGCAGCGATTTGGTGCACGAAACGCACGTTTCTCGCCAAAACGGAGCAAAAGCGGCGATTCGGTGCGTGAAACGCACGTTTCGCTGCAAAAGCGGCGTTTTGGCGGACGAAACGCACGTTTTACGTCAAAACTGTGCAAAAGCAGCGATTTGGTGCACGAAAAGCACGTTTCGCTGCAAAAGCGGCGTTTTGGCGCACGAAACGCTCGTTTTGCGTCAAAACTGTGCAAAAGCAGCGATTTGGTGCACGAAACGCACGTTTCGCTGCAAAAGCGGCGTTTTGGTGCACGAAACGCACGTTTTGCGTCAAAACTGTGCAAAAGCAGCGATTTGGTGCACGAAACGCACGTTTCTCGCCAAAACGGAGCAAAAGCGGCGATTCGGTGCGTGAAACGCACGTTTCGCTGCAAAAGCGGCGTTTTGGTGCACGAAACGCACGTTTTGCGTCAAAACTGTGCAAAAGCAGCGATTTGGTGCACAAAACGCACGTTTCGCTGCAAAAGCGGCGTTTTGGCGCACGAAACGCTCGTTTTGCGTCAAAACTGTGCAAAAGCAGCGATTTGGTGCACGAAACGCACGTTTCGCTGCAAAAGCGGCGTTTTGGGGCACGAAACGCACGTTTTGCGTCAAAACTGTGCAGAAGCAGCGATTTGGTGCACGAAACGCACGTTTCGCTGCAAAAGCGGCGTTTTGGTGCACGAAACGCACGTTTTGCGTCAAAACTGTGCAAAAGCAGCGATTTGGTGCACGAAACGCACGTTTCTCGCCAAAACGGAGCAAAAGCGGCGATTCGGTGCGTGAAACGCACGTTTCGCTGCAAAAGCGGCGTTTTGGCGGACGAAACGCACGTTTTACGTCAAAACTGTGCAAAAGCAGCGATTTGGTGCACGAAAAGCACGTTTCGCTGCAAAAGCGGCGTTTTGGCGCACGAAACGCTCGTTTTGCGTCAAAACTGTGCAAAAGCAGCGATTTGGTGCACGAAACGCACGTTTCGCTGCAAAAGCGGCGTTTTGGTGCACGAAACGCACGTTTTGCGTCAAAACTGTGCAAAAGCAGCGATTTGGTGCACGAAACGCACGTTTCTCGCCAAAACGGAGCAAAAGCGGCGATTCGGTGCGTGAAACGCACGTTTCGCTGCAAAAGCGGCGTTTTGGCGCACGAAACGCACGTTTTGCGTCAAAACTGTGCAAAAGCAGCGATTTGGTGCACGAAACGCACGTTTCTCGCCAAAACGGAGCAAAAGCGGCGATTCGGTGCGTGAAACGCACGTTTCGCAGCAAAAGCGGCGTTTTGGCGCACGAAACGCACGTTTTGCGTCAAAACTGTGCAGAAGCAGCGATTTGGTGCACGAAACGCACGTTTCGCTGCAAAAGCGGCGTTTTGGTGCACGAAACGCACGTTTTGCGTCAAAACTGTGCAAAAGCAGCGTTTTGGGGCACGAAACGCACGTTTTGCGTCAAAACTGTGCAAAAGCAGCGTTTTGGTGCACGAAACGCACGTTTTGCGTCAAAACTGTGCAAAACAGCGTTTTGGGGCACGAAACGCACGTTTTGCGTCAAAACTGTGCAAAAGCAGCGTTTTGGTGCACGAAACGCACGTTTTGCGTCAAAACTGTGCAAAAGCAGCGTTTTGGGGCACGAAACGCACGTTTCGTTGCAAAAGCAGCGTTTTGGTGCACGAAACGCACGTTTTGCGTCAAAACTGTGCAAAAGCAGCGTTTTGGGGCACGAAACGCACGTTTCGTTGCAAAAGCAGCGTTTTGGTGCACGAAACGCACGTTTAGCGTCAAAACTGTGCAAAAGCAGCGTTTTGGGGCAGGAAACGCACGTTTTGCGTCAAAACTGTGCAAAACAGCGTTCTGGGGCACGAAACGCACGTTTTGCGTCAAAACTGTGCAAAGGCAGCGTTTTGGGGCACGAAACGCACGTTTTGCGTCAAAACTGTGCAAAACAGCGTTTTGGGGCACGAAACGCACGTTTCGTTGCAAAAGCAGCGTTTTGGTGCACGCAACGCACGTTTTGCGTCAAAACTGTGCAAAAGCAGAGTTTTGGTGCACGAAACGCACGTTTCGCTGCAAAAGCGGCGTTTTGGTGCACGAAACGCACGTTTTGCGTCAAAACTGTGCAAAAGCAGCGATTTGGTGCACGAAACGCACGTTTCGCTGCAAAAGCGGCGTTTTGGCGCACGAAACGCTCGTTTTGCGTCAAAACTGTGCAAAAGCAGCGATTTGGTGCACGAAACGCACGTTTCGCTGCAAAAGCGGCGTTTTGGCGCACGAAACGCACGTTTTGCGTCAAAACTGTGCAGAAGCAGCGATTTGGTGCACGAAACGCACGTTTCGCTGCAAAAGCGGCGTTTTGGTGCACGAAACGCACGTTTTGCGTCAAAACTGTGCAAAAGCAGCGATTTGGTGCACGAAACGCACGTTTCTCGCCAAAACGGAGCAAAAGCGGAGATTCGGTGCGTGAAACGCACGTTTCGCTGCAAAAGCGGCGTTTTGGCGGACGAAACGCACGTTTTACGTCAAAACTGTGCAAAAGCAGCGATTTGGTGCACGAAAAGCACGTTTCGCTGCAAAAGCGGCGTTTTGGCGCACGAAACGCTCGTTTTGCGTCAAAACTGTGCAAAAGCAGCGATTTGGTGCACGAAACGCACGTTTCTCGCCAAAACGGAGCAAAAGCGGCGATTCGGTGCGTGAAACGCACGTTTCGCTGCAAAAGCGGCGTTTTGGCGCACGAAACGCACGTTTTGCGTCAAAACTGTGCAAAAGCAGCTATTTGGTGCACGAAACGCACGTTTCTCGCCAAAACGGAGCAAAAGCGGCGATTCGGTGCGTGAAACGCACGTTTCGCTGCAAAAGCGGCGTTTTGGCGCACGAAACGCACGTTTTGCGTCAAAACTGTGCAAAAGCAGCGATTTGGTGCACGAAACGCACGTTTCGCTGCAAAAGCGGCGTTTTGGTGCACGAAACGCACGTTTTGCGTCAAAACTGTGCAAAAGCAGCGATTTGGTGCACGAAACGCACGTTTCTCGCCAAAACGGAGCAAAAGCGGCGATTCGGTGCGTGAAACGCACGTTTCGCTGCAAAAGCGGCGTTTTGGCGCACGAAACGCACGTTTTGCGTCAAAACTGTGCAAAAGCAGCGATTTGGTGCACGAAACGCACGTTTCTCGCCAAAACGGAGCAAAAGCGGCGATTCGGTGCGTGAAACGCACGTTTCGCAGCAAAAGCGGCGTTTTGGCGCACGAAACGCACGTTTTGCGTCAAAACTGTGCAGAAGCAGCGATTTGGTGCACGAAACGCACGTTTCGCTGCAAAAGCGGCGTTTTGGTGCACGAAACGCACGTTTTGCGTCAAAACTGTGCAAAAGCAGCGTTTTGGGGCACGAAACGCACGTTTTGCGTCAAAACTGTGCAAAAGCAGCGTTTTGGTGCACGAAACGCACGTTTTGCGTCAAAACTGTGCAAAACAGCGTTTTGGGGCACGAAACGCACGTTTTGCGTCAAAACTGTGCAAAAGCAGCGTTTTGGTGCACGAAACGCACGTTTTGCGTCAAAACTGTGCAAAAGCAGCGTTTTGGGGCACGAAACGCACGTTTCGTTGCAAAAGCAGCGTTTTGGTGCACGAAACGCACGTTTTGCGTCAAAACTGTGCAAAAGCAGCGTTTTGGGGCACGAAACGCACGTTTCGTTGCAAAAGCAGCGTTTTGGTGCACGAAACGCACGTTTAGCGTCAAAACTGTGCAAAAGCAGCGTTTTGGGGCAGGAAACGCACGTTTTGCGTCAAAACTGTGCAAAACAGCGTTTTGGGGCACGAAACGCACGTTTTGCGTCAAAACTGTGCAAAGGCAGCGTTTTGGGGCACGAAACGCACGTTTTGCGTCAAAACTGTGCAAAACAGCGTTTTGGGGCACGAAACGCACGTTTCGTTGCAAAAGCAGCGTTTTGGTGCACGCAACGCACGTTTTGCGTCAAAACTGTGCAAAAGCAGAGTTTTGGTGCACGAAACGCACGTTTCGCTGCAAAAGCGGCGTTTTGGTGCACGAAACGCACGTTTTGCGTCAAAACTGTGCAAAAGCAGCGATTTGGTGCACGAAACGCACGTTTCGCTGCAAAAGCGGCGTTTTGGCGCACGAAACGCTCGTTTTGCGTCAAAACTGTGCAAAAGCAGCGATTTGGTGCACGAAACGCACGTTTCGCTGCAAAAGCGGCGTTTTGGCGCACGAAACGCACGTTTTGCGTCAAAACTGTGCAGAAGCAGCGATTTGGTGCACGAAACGCACGTTTCGCTGCAAAAGCGGCGTTTTGGTGCACGAAACGCACGTTTTGCGTCAAAACTGTGCAAAAGCAGCGATTTGGTGCACGAAACGCACGTTTCTCGCCAAAACGGAGCAAAAGCGGAGATTCGGTGCGTGAAACGCACGTTTCGCTGCAAAAGCGGCGTTTTGGCGGACGAAACGCACGTTTTACGTCAAAACTGTGCAAAAGCAGCGATTTGGTGCACGAAAAGCACGTTTCGCTGCAAAAGCGGCGTTTTGGCGCACGAAACGCTCGTTTTGCGTCAAAACTGTGCAAAAGCAGCGATTTGGTGCACGAAACGCACGTTTCTCGCCAAAACGGAGCAAAAGCGGCGATTCGGTGCGTGAAACGCACGTTTCGCTGCAAAAGCGGCGTTTTGGCGCACGAAACGCACGTTTTGCGTCAAAACTGTGCAAAAGCAGCTATTTGGTGCACGAAACGCACGTTTCTCGCCAAAACGGAGCAAAAGCGGCGATTCGGTGCGTGAAACGCACGTTTCGCTGCAAAAGCGGCGTTTTGGCGCACGAAACGCACGTTTTGCGTCAAAACTGTGCAAAAGCAGCGATTTGGTGCACGAAACGCACGTTTCGCTGCAAAAGCGGCGTTTTGGTGCACGAAACGCACGTTTTGCGTCAAAACTGTGCAAAAGCAGCGATTTGGGGCACGAAACGCACGTTTCGCTGCAAAAGCGGCGTTTTGGCGCACGAAACGCACGTTTTGCGTCAAAACTGTGCAAAAGCAGCGATTTGGTGCACGAAACGCACGTTTCTCGCCAAAACGGAGCAAAAGCGGCGATTCGGTGCGTGAAACGCACGTTTCGCTGCAAAAGCGGCGTTTTGGCGGACGAAACGCACGTTTTACGTCAAAACTGTGCAAAAGCAGCGATTTGGTGCACGAAAAGCACGTTTCGCTGCAAAAGCGGCGTTTTGGCGCACGAAACGCTCGTTTTGCGTCAAAACTGTGCAAAAGCAGCGATTTGGTGCACGAAACGCACGTTTCGCTGCAAAAGCGGCGTTTTGGTGCACGAAACGCACGTTTTGCGTCAAAACTGTGCAAAAGCAGCGATTTGGTGCACGAAACGCACGTTTCTCGCCAAAACGGAGCAAAAGCGGCGATTCGGTGCGTGAAACGCACGTTTCGCTGCAAAAGCGGCGTTTTGGCGGACGAAACGCACGTTTTACGTCAAAACTGTGCAAAAGCAGCGATTTGGTGCACGAAAAGCACGTTTCGCTGCAAAAGCGGCGTTTTGGCGCACGAAACGCTCGTTTTGCGTCAAAACTGTGCAAAAGCAGCGATTTGGTGCACGAAACGCACGTTTCGCTGCAAAAGCGGCGTTTTGGTGCACGAAACGCACGTTTTGCGTCAAAACTGTGCAAAAGCAGCGATTTGGTGCACGAAACGCACGTTTCTCGCCAAAACGGAGCAAAAGCGGCGATTCGGTGCGTGAAACGCACGTTTCGCTGCAAAAGCGGCGTTTTGGCGCACGAAACGCACGTTTTGCGTCAAAACTGTGCAAAAGCAGCGATTTGGTGCACGAAACGCACGTTTCTCGCCAAAACGGAGCAAAAGCGGCGATTCGGTGCGTGAAACGCACGTTTCGCTGCAAAAGCGGCGTTTTGGCGCACGAAACGCACGTTTTGCGTCAAAACTGTGCAGAAGCAGCGATTTGGTGCACGAAACGCACGTTTCGCTGCAAAAGCGGCGTTTTGGTGCACGAAACGCACGTTTTGCGTCAAAACTGTGCAAAAGCAGCGTTTTGGGGCACGAAACGCACGTTTTGCGTCAAAACTGTGCAAAAGCAGCGTTTTGGTGCACGAAACGCACGTTTTGCGTCAAAACTGTGCAAAACAGCGTTTTGGGGCACGAAACGCACGACTTGCGTCAAAACTGTGCAAAAGCAGCGTTTTTGGTGCACGAAACGCACGTTTTGCGTCAAAACTGTGCAAAAGCAGCGTTTTGGGGCACGAAACGCACGTTTCGTTGCAAAAGCAGCGTTTTGGTGCACGAAACGCACGTTTTGCGTCAAAACTGTGCAAAAGCAGCGTTTTGGGGCACGAAACGCACGTTTCGTTGCAAAAGCAGCGTTTTGGTGCACGAAACGCACGTTTAGCGTCAAAACTGTGCAAAAGCAGCGTTTTGGGGCACGAAACGCACGTTTTGCGTCAAAACTGTGCAAAACAGCGTTTTGGGGCACGAAACGCACGTTTTGCGTCAAAACTGTGCAAAAGCAGCGTTTTGGGGCACGAAACGCACGTTTTGCGTCAAAACTGTGCAAAACAGCGTTTTGGGGCACGAAACGCACGTTTCGTTGCAAAAGCAGCGTTTTGGTGCACGCAACGCACGTTTTGCGTCAAAACTGTGCAAAAGCAGAGTTTTGGTGCACGAAACGCACGTTTCGCTGCAAAAGCGGCGTTTTGGTGCACGAAACGCACGTTTTGCGTCAAAACTGTGCAAAAGCAGCGATTTGGTGCACGAAACGCACGTTTCGCTGCAAAAGCGGCGTTTTGGCGCACGAAACGCTCGTTTTGCGTCAAAACTGTGCAAAAGCAGCGATTTGGTGCACGAAACGCACGTTTCGCTGCAAAAGCGGCGTTTTGGCGCACGAAACGCACGTTTTGCGTCAAAACTGTGCAGAAGCAGCGATTTGGTGCACGAAACGCACGTTTCGCTGCAAAAGCGGCGTTTTGGTGCACGAAACGCACGTTTTGCGTCAAAACTGTGCAAAAGCAGCGATTTGGTGCACGAAACGCACGTTTCTCGCCAAAACGGAGCAAAAGCGGCGATTCGGTGCGTGAAACGCACGTTTCGCTGCAAAAGCGGCGTTTTGGCGGACGAAACGCACGTTTTACGTCAAAACTGTGCAAAAGCAGCGATTTGGTGCACGAAAAGCACGTTTCGCTGCAAAAGCGGCGTTTTGGCGCACGAAACGCTCGTTTTGCGTCAAAACTGTGCAAAAGCAGCGATTTGGTGCACGAAACGCACGTTTCGCTGCAAAAGCGGCGTTTTGGTGCACGAAACGCACGTTTTGCGTCAAAACTGTGCAAAAGCAGCGATTTGGTGCACGAAACGCACGTTTCTCGCCAAAACGGAGCAAAAGCGGCGATTCGGTGCGTGAAACGCACGTTTCGCTGCAAAAGCGGCGTTTTGGCGCACGAAACGCACGTTTTGCGTCAAAACTGTGCAAAAGCAGCGATTTGGTGCACGAAACGCACGTTTCTCGCCAAAACGGAGCAAAAGCGGCGATTCGGTGCGTGAAACGCACGTTTCGCTGCAAAAGCGGCGTTTTGGCGCACGAAACGCACGTTTTGCGTCAAAACTGTGCAGAAGCAGCGATTTGGTGCACGAAACGCACGTTTCGCTGCAAAAGCGGCGTTTTGGTGCACGAAACGCACGTTTTGCGTCAAAACTGTGCAAAAGCAGCGTTTTGGGGCACGAAACGCACGTATTGCGTCAAAACTGTGCAAAAGCAGCGTTTTGGTGCACGAAACGCACGTTTTGCGTCAAAACTGTGCAAAACAGCGTTTTGGGGCACGAAACGCACGTTTTGCGTCAAAACTGTGCAAAAGCAGCGTTTTTGGTGCACGAAACGCACGTTTTGCGTCAAAACTGTGCAAAAGCAGCGTTTTGGGGCACGAAACGCACGTTTCGTTGCAAAAGCAGCGTTTTGGTGCACGAAACGCACGTTTTGCGTCAAAACTGTGCAAAAGCAGCGTTTTGGGGCACGAAACGCACGTTTCGTTGCAAAAGCAGCGTTTTGGTGCACGAAACGCACGTTTAGCGTCAAAACTGTGCAAAAGCAGCGTTTTGGGGCACGAAACGCACGTTTTGCGTCAAAACTGTGCAAAACAGCGTTTTGGGGCACGAAACGCACGTTTTGCGTCAAAACTGTGCAAAAGCAGCGTTTTGGGGCACGAAACGCACGTTTTGCGTCAAAACTGTGCAAAACAGCGTTTTGGGGCACGAAACGCACGTTTCGTTGCAAAAGCAGCGTTTTGGTGCACGCAACGCACGTTTTGCGTCAAAACTGTGCAAAAGCAGAGTTTTGGGGACGAAACGCACGTTTTGCGTCAAAACTGTGCAAAAGCAGCGTTTTGGTGCACGAAACGCACGTTTTGCGTCAAAACTGTGCAAAAGCAGCGTTTTGGGGCTCGAAACGCACGTTTTGCGTCAAAACTGTGCAAAAGCAGCGTTTTGGTGCACGAAACGCACGTTTTGCGTTAAAACTGTGCAAAAGCAGCGTTTTAGTGCACGAAACGCACGTTTAGCGTCAAAACTGTGCAAAAGCAGCGTTTTCGTGCACGAAACGCACGTTTTGCGTCAAAACTGTGCAAAACAGCGTTTTGGGGCACGAAACGCACGTTTCGTTGCAAAAGCAGCGTTTTGGTGCACGCAACGCACGTTTTGCGTCAAAACTGTGCAAAAGCAGCGTTTTGGGGCACGAAACGCACGTTTTGCGTCAAAACTGTGCAAAAGCAGCGTTTTGGCGCACGAAACGCACGTTTCGTTGCAAAAGCAGCGTTTTGGTGCACGAAACGCACGTTTTGCGTCGAAACTGTGCAAAAGCAGCGTTTTGGCGCACGAAACGCATGTTTTGCGTCAAAACTGTGCAAAACAGCGTTTTGGGGCACGAAACGCACGTTTTGCGTCAAAACTGTGCAAAAGCAGCGTTTTGGTGCACGAAACGCACGTTTTGCGTCAAAACTGTGCAAAAGCAGCGTTTTGGGGCACGAAACGCACGTTTTGCGTCAAAACTGTGCAAAAGCAGCGTTTTGGTGCACGAAACGCACGTTTTGCGTCAAAACTGTGCAAAAGCAGCGTTTTGGGGCACGAAACGC
>CALSEM010000032.1:0-23010 GCA_943735885.1 Stelis phaeoptera
CCTCGGTATTCTGAATAAAAATGTATTAACCTATTTATGTCGGAAATCTATTACTTTGAAAGATATTTAACTCTTTCGTTACGGCAGTCCGCTCCGTCGGAGTAATGCCACTGAACGAGGCACCGCGCCGAAAATGTGCACACTGCACGTTGGCAGTCTTTGGTGTTCCCACTTACGTATTTCAACGCCACCTTGCCATACCTACAGGTGAGGTAGAATCTTTTAGCCGACTATAATGAGCGCTCGTAACGAAAGAATTTTAATATTGCGAATCCTGTACATAACTGTACACTCGCCAAGTATTCTATTATTCGCAATATTAAAATTAAATATCTCTCAAAGCAATAGTTTTCCGACATAAATAGGTAATACATTTTTATTCAGAATACCGAAGTACATCGAATAGTGCATAAAAATGATATGATTTCATTAAAAAAAATGAAGATATGACATCTATGTGCTGCACTCATGCGCACGCATACAATCAAAGCCGCAGCTCTGGATTACATCCGTAGAGATATAATATCTCTATGATTATATCCCCCTCGAGATAGAAAAAGTTTCGTGTGAAATATTTTTTTTCAAATAACTTATTCAAATAGTTCTCGAGATAATCGTATTTATTGATTAAAATGGGACACCCTGTAGTGTAATATTAGCGACTAACGCGAACTAACGTTCGTAAGGGAAAGAAAGAATTATATTGCCGCGTGAGGATAATAGTGTAACAATGAAAATGTCGATTAACGTTGATGCTCGATAAAATGAGACACGATAGTATTTATATGATTCATTGTACAGTTTCAACTTAAATAGATACATCTATATTTTTTACTTACAATTAATTCGTATACTAAAACCGTACGAAGTAACGAAACGACAAAATGGTAAAAAACCAACGACGTTTCTGAACAGTTTATCTCTCAGATTTTACACTTGAATCGTACGTGCATAATATACATATTTGTACACGCATCCGTAGCTGCGTTTACAAATGGAAGCGCACGTATTTGTTTTATTTCGAAAGAAAGAAAGAAAGAAAGATAGACAAATATAGACATTATACGTGTACGTATTATACACTTTGGAATATTACGTTTAATCGTTTTCGACAGCATGGGTCGAATCGACGGACGGTGCAACTTAATCGTAATAATATTTTCAGGTACATTGAAATTCGTTTGCGAGAATACCTGGATGTAACGTCGACCACACGCGCAATACTTCATTCTTGCTCGACAATTTGTTCATCCGTTCCAGGTTTTTTTTTTCTTCCGACATTAGTTTCGTGGAAATCTCTTTTATTTTATCGCTCGCCGAAAATACAACGAATCCGGACTAGACGACAAAAATGTGATATTTACCCTAAGTACATTTTCGACAAACATCAGCCGTTCGAGGGAGTGAACGAGGAAGCGAACGAACGAACGAACGAACGAACGAACGAACGAACGAACGAACGAAAAGGAGAGTTTGGGAGAGTATTTTAAGTAGGTGAAAAAGTTTCTAGTTTTGTCAGGGAATAATCGTGAAAACGAAGAAGTTGAACATAGCAGAGCTACTCGTTCGTTCTTCGATCGAACAAGATCCACTCACTCGAAGTTCGAAGCATACTTTTACTAAAACGATGTATGCATGCGCGCCTGCATATGTGCGCGATCTCGTGTGTGTACGTGTGTCTAAATGGCAGAAGAAAATTATGATTCGATCGGTTCAAGTTACACGTTCAAGTTATACGTTATACAGGTTTTTACGGCAAAGATTTCTGAATATTTTCCTCTTTCTGTTTGATGGCTTTCGTTCGTCTTTCTTCTCTTTCTTGTCTGACAAAGTCGGGATCGTTCCAATATTCGACTTCTCCGCTCGCGTACAGCACAAAAATACAATTGGTCAGTATGAAAATACCGAATACGATCCAAAATACGAGTCTCCATTCGGTAAGCGATTCATTCGGAGTCAAGACACCGACGATATACGGTGTCAGAATACCGGTGAAAGCGCCTATTCCATTGACAAGTGCCATCAACGTGCCAGAATAATTCGGGCTAAGATCCAAAGCGTTAACCTTCATTCCCGGGTAAAATGTGCCTGAAAGAAAAATCGGGAAGGGCATCGATGAATCGTATGGATTGTTGTTATGAATCATGGAAGTCTCGTGAATTATTCGCGAATAGAATATTGACGAGAGAATGCTTACCCATTAAGGTGGTGCCAAGGGTGAACATGACAACGACGATGGTGCCGTCGCATTCGGCGTAAGACGCACCGATTATGAACGCTCCCGGTCCAAGCGAGGCAATAGTCGTACCTAGTTTACGTACGTTGGTACGCGACATTAGGCCGGTCGTGATCATCCAGTCGGCCAGACAGGATGTAACGATGCTGCAAATCCACATGGTCAGATAGGGTAACGCGGACAGATATCCGTTGTCCTTGATTGAGAACTTGAGAACGTTGCTCATGTATTTGGGTAGGTCGTTTACCAAGGTGAAAAAACCCCAATCGTGACCAATTTGGGCGGCTATCAGTGCCCAAAGCGGTGCGGACGTAAGAAGGTGTCTCCACGGCACCGAAGGTGGCTTCTTATGAGTGTGAGCGTGCATCCTTTCTCGCAAAAAGTCCCTCTCCTTCTCGGAAATGTAGGGATGCGTGTCGGGATTGTTGTAACACGTGACCAACCATACGAGAAACCAAAGCACTCCGACACTACCGAACACGTAGAATACAATTGGCCAGCCAATCGTCGAATAATGAAGAATATTACCGGACACGGAGTTGGCAAACACCGTGCCGAGTTGTGCGCCCGCGAATACCAACGAGCCGATCATCGATCTTTCCTCGGGCGGTGTCCATTGAGCGAGCATCGCGTTCAACGCCGGAAACGTGGTGCCCTCGCAGAGACCCATCAATACTCGGACAGCGATCAGGCCTGTTGCCTCCCCGTACTCGACCACCACGGGCGTCAGCAACGTGAACACCGCGGTTGCCAGGATACCCAGTCCCAGCGAATGCTTGCCGCCGAACCTCTCCGACAACATTCCTCCGGGTAAATGCGTTACCACGTAGCCCCAATAAAACGACGATAAAATCACACCCTGAACAGAAACAAGAAGGATCAACGCTGATCGGAGAGCGATCGTCGTTCGGTGTTTCGTACGCGGTACCTAAATCCGGTCTTTGCTGCAAAGTGATAACTGTCCCCCCCCCCCCCCCCCCCCCCGGGCCGAGGTTCCTTTTCTTTCCTTTTTTTCTCAAACCCCTCCCAAATCATCATTACCTGAGTGACTCCGTCCCAATCGTACTGTTTCACGTTCGACGGTCTATCCTGAACGGTATCGTTCCGGTCCCCGTTTCTCACAGGACAACTATCGCCGTTATCATCCATTATGTTTTCCGGCGAAGTTACCATCTCGGTAATCGTGATCGAAAGACAGACCCTCATCGCGTAAGCGTTGAACAACGCCAAAAATCCCATTATCGCGAATATCCATCGTTGCGGTATTCTGCCACCTGTATACAGTTCAAACATCAACGGTAGTAACAGCATCGATAAATAATAGACTCACGCTACGGCAAAGAAAGCCCTCGAGGTCAACGGCGCGGAAGGAATTACGATTAGCACAGCCTTTCCCTATTCGCTTGCCAGCTGTCTAATGAGCCGTACAAACTTATCTAGGTAAAGGTCAGATTCCTTGCACGTATCACTGACTATCGGCTATCGGCACAATGTCGATTTCGACTCTCGATTCGCGGCGCCTCTCGAGAAGGAAAACTCGCAAATTTTGTACCAAAACGGCACGGAATAACAAACAAAGAGAGAGAGAGAGAGAGAGAGAGAGAGCGTGCGAGAGAGAGAGAGAGAGAGAGAGAGCGTGCGAGAGAGAGAGAGAGAGAGAGAGAGAGAGAGAGAGAGAGAGAGAGAGAGAGAGAGAGAGCGTGAAGGTCGGAAGAGGGACCAAAGAATTTTCGACGAGGCGAACAGATAAATCCTTGAATTCCAAAAAAGGTCGTACCCAGTGAATCCTCGATAATTCGTGCTTCGATTATAAGTAGTAAGTATGTGTAGGATCTAGCCAACGCGAAAGGCCGTCCGAAGGAAATGTTTCCTAACTGACTGCAACTTTATCCATTTTTTTTTTTTTTCTATCTTTTCCTCAACGTTATACCTTGCCTTACGAGCCAACCGACTTGTAGAAGAACAGAAAAGACAGAAAATAATTACGAAGCGCGCGGGGAAGTGTATCGTATAGTCGAGTAACAATGCAATCACCTCGGTCGAGAAAATAATTTCATCGCGTGCCAGATAAAATCGGCAGTTTTAAGAGTATCTTAGGGTTCAAGGGATGGGGAAAAAAAAAAGAAAAAAGGAAGAAAGAAATAAGAAAAAAAAAAGAGATTGGCGCGAGGAAGCTTGGTCCAGGTGATGAAAGGATCACGGACTTTAGTCATTAAAAACACGATTACCAATCTCGAAGAAAAATCTTTTCGTGTTCGATGGAAGTCGAGCCAACCGGGTTGTAATGAACTTAGTGAACGACGAAAGGAAGAGCGTATAAAATTCTTGATAAAATTGAAAGGATCAAGAAGGTGAGATAAAGCAAACAGCAAATATTTGTCTTTTCTGTTCTTAAATCGACTAATCGATCAACGGATAATTTGCCGCAAACGCATAAAATTCCTTTCCTTTCCCGTCTATTTTTTATTTTCTGTTGCTTGTTTCTTCCGTCGTTTGCTTAAATAATCCCACCAGAGCCAGCATTAACGAGTTTATCTTATCATCTGACGATGAGCGGAAAATCCAAACATAAGAAGCGAAAATAAACTACCAATAATACTGATTATATCGGTGCGTCGTTAGCTGATTTATTGTGACGATAACGAGGAAGCTGTGTTAGCTTACTCCATTTTCTGTATCATAGATACTCTTAAACGCTCTTAATTGCTGTAATCCTCCTTTACAAAGCCAGTTATTTTCCCTCAATTAGTTTCAGTCGAGAGCGTTGTTCGTTTTATCTGCAATAACGGATTTCTTCTCCTTCGAACGTAACACAACCAATCTTACCTACACGTATCATTGGATTTAACGTCTTACACCGATATCTTTCTATCTTTCTTATTTTAAGTCCAATTCGGATCACGTTTGGCAAGATGTTATTTCCTTCTGTTGGAAATTGAACGACATTCCTTTCACGCGGAAGAAAATATTTGAAAAATTACAAAGAATCACTGAACGTGATAAAATGTAATATCCTTCGTTCGATTCTGTCGTTCTGTCAACGTATTGGTGGCGAAGCCTGTCTTCCGATTAGTCGTTAACCAATTATTCTTTTTTTTTTTTTTCTTACCAAAATCAATAATGACGAATACTAAGACCGAGAATAAGAACAGTTAAATCAATAATCTGTTATTCTGTCAAAACTTTATTCGTCTAACGTGAATCTCCTGCCCCACCCCCTCGACTACAATGGGTTTTCTTTGTTTTACGACAGTCAGATTATCATTAGAAACCTAAATTTTCATCGATCGGTGTCGAGTTGCTCTTGTCTTTATCGAGGTAGTTTAAATTTCAAACACCGGACGTAGGAATAATGCAATTTCAGAAAGTATACAGAATCTTTTGAAACTACCCGTCACTATTGAGAAAAATATTAACGTATCACGGTGGACGAACTTAAGTAATACTTACAACATGTCTTCCAAACCGAGAACATCGTGTCAGTGTGTCAGTGTTAAATACGTTTTTCCACGATCGCTTCCGGTGAAACGAAACAAGAAGTAATCGACCGGAAGAAACAAAACAAAATAAAAAAGAAGAGAGAGAGAAAAAAAAAATTCGCACTGTTCTAATTCAAATCAAGTATATACACGTTCACCTTTTCTCTCTGAACTGTAATTTGGATATTTATGAAGAAGAACAGAAAACTGGAAAAAAAAGTAGCACGCGAAATTTACCGTGAATCTACAGGTTAAAACGGTAGTCGGTACATGTATATCTTGATCACATGTTGCGAGTAACTGAATCGATGTTCTCCGTGCGAATTCGTTTTATACTCGTAGAACACGTGTTCCTTAATAAACGCGAAAAGGGAAAGGAATCGTGGATAAAAGGCCACACGAACTGGTAAAAGTTGATATGGACAAGGCATAATCGATAACTCAGATAGAGTGGGAATTATAAGAAGATGAGGAAGAGGAAGAGGAGGAGGAGGAGGTGGAGGAGAAGGAGGACGAGGAGAAGGAGGACGAGGAGGAGGAGGAAAATACGGAGGAGGAGGATTGATAACACGATCAGCTACGTACTTGTTCTTGATACTTTGTAGTTGTTTTATCTATTATATACCTGCGAAACGAGCTAGATTCGTCGAAAAGAACTAAACAGACGTTTCGTTACAAAACACAAATGTAGGCATTTCGTGAAACCTATACTCTTCTTAATTTTCCTTGTAGCTCCGATCATCGACTAATTCGCGTCTCCTGATCATCTTCAAGACCATTTCGACGCTTGTTTGATCGTTTAAACGAGTGAGATTAAACGTCGAGAAGTAAAGCTCCGATAAACCTGCCGGTAATCCATCGAGTCGAAGATATAAATCGACGCGATAAATAACGAATACAATCCTAGCGAAGAAAGGAAATAGAATGCGCGCAAAAAAATTATTCGTTTCGTTACAGCATCGATGCGGATCGTTCATAGACTGCCAAATAGTATTTGTTCGGTACTATCCAGAGAGCACAATTTCTATTAAGAATACCTTCGCGTTTTACTCCATTCTGAATCAACACGTATGAATATTTTCAACCGCAAAATCGTTAAAACTGTGAACAAACAACACCTTTTCGCGTAAGAAAAAGTTAAATATTTTTACAAACAGTCGTTCTTGATCTTCTTACCCGCGAGAAATCTTTTGTTCTGAAAAACATTATTTCGTAAAAAACGTATCTTACGTAACTCAAACGAGTTATCCATCTTTTGTTTGACGACCGACACTTGACAACATGAACGAAATAATAATAATAATTCAACTATAAAAAATATTACGACCTTGTATCTCAATTCGATATACGATGAACGATAAGAAGCCGCTGGTACGGTTAACGCGGCGCTATCAAGCGCTTTACCTTGACAAAATTGGACAAACTTGACAAAGATGAGTAATGTAAATTCTCTAAACGCGATACGCGATATCGTCTTCTTTCACAATTTATTTCGTTCTTGCTAATCGAAGATTGTTATCACGCAAATGGTTGCTTTCTTTTTCCACCGTGCGACACCGGTACGGATTAACTTTGTTAACAAACAAATTGCATCATCAGAATATTTATTGGATAGGGGGGAAAAAAAAAAAAAAGAAGTAGAATACTAAAGACTCACAATCGAATACAAAAAGCAGGAAATTGGTGTTGACAAAACTTCCCAAACATATTTTAATTCGACGCTTTGCAAATTTTTCTTAGTCCTTTGTAAATGCCTGGTATCTCATGTACCAATCTTGTGCTCTCCGCTTTCGCTTTGACTACAGCTTCGTCCAATTCACGTGTCTACAAAACACACACATACATATGTTTCTCAACCGTTTATAACATCAAACATCTACATGTAAAAGTAGAAACGTAGAGATTAAAAAACGAAGAACAAGTACTTACACATTCCTTTACAATATACTTTTTGAACAAATCAAACAAATCGTGGACAGTCCATAAAGTCTCGTCAGGTTTATTCAACTTAACAAAGGGGCATTCAGATTTATGTTTTACGTGTTCGTTCCTAAAACCGATTAACAGTAAATTACATATCGTACATTAATAGTAAGCGTTAGGAACAAACAATGACAATCAACCAAAGAAGAATATGAATCCGCTGAAAACGAAGACAACGACTCGTACCACGGATCGTCGTTGGAATCCCAACCGTCGAGTTGTTTCGAGCAGATGAAACATTCAACCAAGTCAGGTTCCTCTTTGCCCCCGATAGCAAAAAATCCGGCAGCAGCCATTTGTTCGGGATTACAGGTATCTCTGGAGGATTGAAACGGCCAGTGTTCAAAAGTTTTCAATCGTCCAATTTTCCAAAACGTCGAGTCTGACTCACTGAAAGAAGAATCAATTTAGAGGTTATGATAAACATTTAACAGAGAAAACAATAATATGCACACACGAAAGATCGTGGAGCAGCGGCAATACCGTTAAGTACATGTATTACTTACGGCAATATGCCCATCGTTACTCGATAAACGTATTCAAACGTTCAATATTGTGGTAATTGAAACAGAATTCCGTTCGCACGTTCGCACCAAGCAAAAACAACCACGATCACCGAATTTCCATCATCCGTTGCGAGTCCCGTGAAAACTCGAGTGCCGCTGCTGCGATCTATGCTCAACCATGCGTAACATCACTGCCACCTGTGATAACATGTTTTCTCGCTCAATAACTATCGAACTTCGTGCTAGCAAAGAATACAATCAGAAATTTTCTCTCCGTGAATCTTTCGATTTTACCGACCCCTTTTAACATTTTTTTTTTCTTTTTTTTGGTTTTCGTACAGCCATACATAATACGTTATTGAGGTGACAACATCAATACGAAGAACCGGTTTCCAACGGCTTCATTTATCGTTATTTATTGTTATTGGCATCGCTGAACACAATTACCATGACAACGCGATTCTTGTTACGGCCAGAAACATGGTTATGGTTTATACTTTACGCGTTTCTATTTTACAATTACTGACTTACTTTACCGGCAAATCGTAATAAATGTCGAATCGAATCGAATTGGATTGAATCGAATCAAATCGAATAATATAATTACGAGAACTGTTGTTTCATTATGAGTATCAGCGAGCTCGAAATATTCAACGTAATAGCATTCGACGGTTAGTATAATATCCATAGATAAGTTCGATACTAAACAATATTCCATGAATCTTTCGAAGGTAGAAGGAATATCATCTCGTAGTAACTACCATGCATACGTGATAATAATGAATTATACATTGTTACGTAAAGAAATACCTTTTAAACGTGTCAGCGCCCGCCAATGATTTTATAAGCAGTTTTTGTGAAGACTGAACACAGTCTTGATTTTCTGATGTAACATTCGTTTCCAAGTGCACTCAATTAGAATGGAATAAGATACGTATGTACATGTACATATTACGAAAATAACGCGGCACCAGCAAAGAAATTGTACACACAGCCTTATAGATGTAAGTTTCGTGAAGCACCCGGGTTGCGAATGTAATAAATAGGATATTTAAAAGCTGAGAAACATGAAAGATGGAGGGAAAGATGAACGGACAAAAAAAAGACCACCTTGCGATACCGTCTACAAGCATTTACACTAAATATCTTAAAAAAAAAAAAAAAAAAAAAAAAAGATATATTTAACGTAACGGATACATACCTGTCTGTTCGCAGGTATAACGAGAAACAGTTTACGGGTCCATTCAGATGGAATTCATCTAGTGTATCCTACAGGTAACAAAATTGTTGTCAAAAATGTAAACACGGGTGAACAATCATTCCTTGCTGGGCACAAAAATGTAGTGTCCGCTTTGTGCATCTCTCCTAACGGAAATCTGTTGGCTTCCGGTCAAGCGAGTCATCACGGTTTCAAGGTGATCCATTCGTTGTTCCACACATCAGAGAATGATTAATCTTACGGTTCGGCTGTAGCGATTGACAATGATTTTTAATTGGCAGGCGATGGTGATAGTATGGGAGTTTACGAAACGTAAAATGAAATGTAATTACGAAATGCATAAAATCAGAGTGGAGGACGTGTGCTTTACAAGCGACGAACGGTATCTGATCAGCCTTGGAGGTATCGATGATGGACGCATCGTGGTATGGGACGTTCAAAACGATACTCCGCTTTGTGGTAATTAAAATCACGTATTTCGATACTCTGAATTTTTCGCGGTCTACTTTGTATACCGTAGAAAAAGAAGAAGAAGAAAAAAAAAAACTACTCCGTTTTGCTTCTTAGGTACTTTCGCAGGCAGCGAAATGTTCGGGAATGCTACAACGATTGCGCGTACAAACGTTTCCGAAAGGAATTTTATCACCGCTGGTGACAGAACGTTCAAACTATGGTATATAGACGAACAAGATCGAAAGCTACGCGGTATCGACGTGAAAATTGGAAAGATCAAACGTTCTATCAACTGTCTGGCTGTAGATGAAAATGATGAAAACGTATATTGTGGAACGACGTCCGGTGACATTCTGAAAGCAAGGTTGCTCGCAATATCTGACCACTTTTTTTTTTCTTTTCTTTTTTTTTTCTTATCTGTTTCTTCCTCTTCGTTATCTTCCTTTTTTTTTCGGAAACCATCGCCAACTGCAACTGATTCCAAACACATTCCAATTTGTCGCGCAGATTGAACATAGGAGAATTGGAACAATCGATAAAATATCCACTCATGATCGGATGCTATTCAAAGATACCAAGACGTACATCGAAAGTCAATCCTAACGAGGGTGAAGTATACGCTGGCGGCGTGAAGAATTTGTTAATTTTACCACAGAAGAGAATAGTGGTAGGAGGTGGTGATGGAGCAATCGAATTGATCGAGATAAGAGAACATTCGGTGTCCATCAAAGACAGAGCAAAGAAGAATTTGCTGGTCGTTCCGTGCATAATAACGGTTAGTTTTGCTACCTTCTCTTATACGTAGACAAGAACAGCCGGAAAAAATCGATACTTTCGTTCTTGATCGTAGAGAATATCGAAAACGAAGGTATTTTAAACGAGGAATAATGTACTTTGTTCACCATTTGCAGCATCGCAGCGGGAATGTGTGCGCCACGGTGACATCGATCGTTCGTTACAAGAACGATTTTATACTAGTGGGAACAAGTTTATGCGAAATTCATGAAATCGAATTATCAAGCTTTCGTACGCGCGTGATCATCACCTGTCATACCAGCGCTATACAGGACCTAGCATTTCCACGGTAAATCGAGCAATACCTGATCGACAAATGTAATTCGTATCTACATATAAACGCTGTAGCTATCTTTTCAAGTAGACTTACATCCAACTGTACTGTGTATAGTATACGTTGATACATTATCATCTCTTACATCTCGTACAAATATCGTCTCTTTATTACGAACATACTCTTACCGAAGTATATTGGTACGACCCAATTTTATTTGCATAAAAGAAAGAAAGGTCGATCAAAATAAGGACAAGACGAGAAAGAAACCGATTAACCCGTTAACTTTGTAGTAATTGTACGGAGATATTTGCAACCGCTGGTAAAAATGATATACGAATATGGAAGCTAAGAACACAAAAGGAATTGCTTCGAATCACCGTGCCGAACTTCTCTTGCTCCAGTGTTTGCTTCGATCGTACTGGCAGCTCTATAATATCAGGTGAGCGTAAGTTTTCGCAGTAAAATTGATTTCAAGTGCGATAAACTTCTTATGTTTTTCACGGTGGAAGCGTGGAACGACGGTGCGATACGAGGATTCGTTGTGAACAACGGCAAACTTATATTTTCTATCGATCGTGCGCACACGAAACCGGTGACAACCGTCATTATTACCAACGACGACAGTAAGCTGATTAGCGGTGGCTGCGACGGACAAGTAAACTTTATATTATCAACGAACTTTCGTTTCTTTTCGTTTGTACGACGGTCAAAATCCATCGAATTTCCAACTTGTTCATGTTTCACGTAGGTACGAATATGGAACGCAAAATCTGAGGCAAGATCATTGTTGAACATTTTAAAGGAACACAGAGGTCCGATAACGTCGCTACACATTTCACCCGACAACGAAACGTTTCTCAGTTCTAGCACCGATGGTACCTGCGTCATATGCGACACGAGGTAACGATGAACTCATGCTCACACTGAGCTGACATAATTATTACAAAACAAAAGGTGATCCAACGCATAAGTTTGATACTGTACCACAACAGCTTTACCTCACTCTGATAAACGTATTTTCTAATAATTGAATGGTACACGTAAATTTCAAGGTCTTGTCGCAGCCTTATATGTACCGAATTATTATTATTATTATTTTTTTTTTTTTCTCTGTTCATTGCTTTGTGTATACAGGGGTGTGACAACCGTTTGATCTCACTGGTCGATTTGTCAAATTAAAGGAGGCAACAGCCGGTTTCTAAACTGTTTATGGCTACCGCGATATTTAATTGCCTTGTTTGAATATAAAATGTCGAGTGAGAACCTTTTTTATTTTCCCAAGAAATCGGCAAAACTTTACGCTATCCAAGCAACCGGATACTCTAATTGGAAAAAAAAATTCCTTCAAAAGATAACTGCAACCCTGTATAATTAATAAGCACTCATTGAATCAGACCAATTACGGAAAAGAAAATCGAAGAGTAGGTATAGAAACAGCAGTCGCATGCCGTAAACCTTCATCAGTTCGAAAGGAGGCATTTAATTCATTCCGTCAATTTATATTATCATAGTCGATGAAGCCAATGTTACGGATACATACTCGAATGTCTGACGTAGGAAATTCTACTCGTCGTGAACTGATCTGAGGTTTAGGGTTTACATTCTGCAAAGGAACCATAAAGTTTTTCTTCTTCCTTGAAAATCTTTCAATTTCCTGACAATTCGGAACATATCTGGGTGAGGTGAAACTTTTGTCACGGTGTGTAGATATATATTGCATTGTATATTCGCTTTTTTTCTTTTTTCTTTTATTATCATTATTTTTTCTTTATACACAGAACTTTCAATCGCAAATTTACACTGAGAGGAAGCACAATGTACATGGCAACGTGCTTCACTTCCGATGGACAGCAAATTTTAACCTGTGGTACGGATCGCAAAATAGCCTACTGGGAAAGCTTGGACGGTTCGCTGGTTCGAGAAGTTGAAGGTTCAATGATCGGAACGTTGAACACGATAGCCATCAGTCACGATGGACGATATTTTCTTACGGGATCGAACGACTGTATCGTGAGGCTTTGGGAGTATCGTATGGCAACCGTTATTCGTACAGGTACTGCTCATGCTGCTGCGATCACTGTGTGCGCTTTTGCTCCATCCGGTGAATTCATCGTAACCGCGAGTGCGGATGGTGCCGTCATAATATGGAAATGTCCTTTTGAAGCGCCAATCTCGAATAACGATTCCGATCACAAGGTTGCATCTTGCGAGCATAGCACGGAAGCTGAATCGTGAAACTGTACCATCCACAAGTAACAATTAAGCAAAAAGTGACTTCTGCTACACCTACGAACCATTGAAGATTCTGTATATATATAATTAATTACAAAATTCTCGTATTGTGTCCATTCTAGCTTCAATCTTACGACGGCCCCCCCTTCTTTTTTTTTTTTTTTACCGCGATATTCATCACAATAAAACAACTCATCGATTTGAAGTGTAATCGCAAAGGACAATAAATAATTCCAAAGTACTTTAATACGCCAAGGTACAATTATAATTATTCCTTTTAACTTAATTCCGGACGCGTTTCAAAGAAACAGTACTGGTCGCGTCAGTTAGCGGCTATTGAACGGTAAACAGAACATAAAACGATACACGTTGCGCTATCTAGCGGCACGAGGCGATAGTGCAAAGAAAATGCGTTTTTTTTTTTTTTTTTTTTTTTTTTAAGGAAATAAACCACTTGTTGGAATTTCTGATAAACGTAAGTAATTGTATGTATGTACATACATACGCTCCAAATTGTACCGGAATAGTGTCGCCACTTATCCTACGAAGTGACAAATTCCGAGATTTGAAAACATGTAGTTCACAGCCAGTCACGATGGACGATATTTTCTTACGGGATCGAACGACTGTATCGCGAGGCTTTGGGAGTATCGTACGGCAACCGTTATTCGTACAGATACTGCTCATGCTGGTGCGATCACTGTGTGCGCTTTCGCTCCATCCGGTGAATTCATCGTAACCGGGAGTGCGTTTCTTTCTCGTCTTGTCCTTATTTTTGATCGACCTTTCTATCTTTTATGCAAATAAAATTGGGTCGTACCAATATACTTCGGAAAGAGTATGTTCGTAATAAAGAGACGATATTTGTACGCACGAATGTATCAACGTTATACACAGTACAGTTGGATGTAAGTCTACTTGAAAAGATAGCTACAGGGTACGATTTCGTAGGAAGTCCGCGGCCAAAACAAAACATGTGGCCCCATCTAGCGATAACCGGGGCAACTAACAAAAAAAGAAAAAAAAAAGAGTTCAGTTTTCTTAATCTTTTCTTTTTTCCACTGTCGTCAACGTCACACAAGATGAGTTGGTTTAATAAAAATGTTCTTAATTTCATACTTCGAAGATTACACAAACAAGTACTGGATCTTATTAACTACGCGCACGGACTTGCGGAGTCTCGACAAAAGTTCTAATTATACTGTTCGTACTGTACTGACTTACGCTTTTTTGACCGACTTCTACGAGGCAATGCTTTCCGACATCTTTCTTCGAATATTGTTACGTTATTGTATTTTGTTATATTTATTGTAAATATATTGTATATACATTGTGTTACAAACAATTTGGGAAAAGTCTACTTAATTCCCACAGAAAAAAAAAAAAAAACAGGAAGCGCCATCTAGCGGCGGATGAGCGGCAAACAACTGTTAAAACGACACAAGCATCACCATCTAGAGACAAGCGGCGGGATAAAGGAAACAGTAAATCGGTTTTTTCTGTTCCTATCATTTCTATTTCTTTCTTTTCATGAACATAAGCTATTTATCGGAATATCTGGTACATACATACGTGCATGCTATTTTACGTCCAAAATAGTATCGCCATCTAGCGGTGGTGGTTTTTGAACTAATCAAACAAATTTCCATTCATAGTTGTTGCTCAGAACGAATTTTTTTTTTTTTTTTTCTTAATTGCAGCAAATTGAGATTTATGAAAGTCATCGTAGCAAGCGCAATATTAAATGTATTATTGATACCTCTTTATAGTAACGTATACATAGACGTGAAGCACATGCTTCTTTTCATGTACGGTTGTAACATTTTATGAGTTGGTACTCCTGATAGTCGCTTCGCTTCGGTCGGTGCGTGTTCTCATCCGGTTGCCATTTTCGCGGTCGCTCGTAAAAGTGCGTAGTTGTTTTGACAGGTCGCCATTGAGAGCATAGAGTTTTGTTAATTTTCATGCATGTTTTAGTGCTTGAGGTTTGTGAAAGATGTGACGTATTGTTTTCTTGGCGTTGTGGTTGTTGTAATTGTTTGTTTTGTGTTTCGTTAAAGGATCGTATGTGGTTTATTTCAGGTTGGTGCATCCGTCACGGTGTGTGGCAAGTGGTTAGGTTTTTGACAGGTCGGTTCTGAGTGGTGCGACGGAAAGGCAAAGGCAAAGGCAAAGGCAAAGGCAAAGGCAAAGGCAAAGGCAAAGGCAAAGGCAAAGGCAAAGGCAAAGGCAAAGGCAAAGGCAAAGGCAAAGGCAAAGGCAAAGGCAAAGGCAAAGGCAAAGGCAAAGGCAAAGGCAAAGGCAAAGGCAAAGGCAAAGGCAAAGGCAAAGGCAAAGGCAAAGGCAAAGGCAAAGGCAAAGGCAAAGGCAAAGGCAAAGGCAAAGGCAAAGGCAAAGGCAAAGGCAAAGGCAAAGGCAAAGGCAAAGGCAAAGGCAAAGGCAAAGGCAAAGGCAAAGGCAAAGGCAAAGGCAAAGGCAAAGGCAAAGGCAAAGGCAAAGGCAAAGGCAAAGGCAAAGGCAAAGGCAAAGGCAAAGGCAAAGGCAAAGGCAAAGGCAAAGGCAAAGGCAAAGGCAAAGGCAAAGGCAAAGGCAAAGGCAAAGGCAAAGGCAAAGGCAAAGGCAAAGGCAAAGGCAAAGGCAAAGGCAAAGGCAAAGGCAAAGGCAAAGGCAAAGGCAAAGGCAAAGGCAAAGGCAAAGGCAAAGGCAAAGGCAAAGGCAAAGGCAAAGGCAAAGGCAAAGGCAAAGGCAAAGGCAAAGGCAAAGGCAAAGGCAAAGGCAAAGGCAAAGGCAAAGGCAAAGGCAAAGGCAAAGGCAAAGGCAAAGGCAAAGGCAAAGGCAAAGGCAAAGGCAAAGGCAAAGGCAAAGGCAAAGGCAAAGGCAAAGGCAAAGGCAAAGGCAAAGGCAAAGGCAAAGGCAAAGGCAAAGGCAAAGGCAAAGGCAAAGGCAAAGGCAAAGGCAAAGGCAAAGGCAAAGGCAACGAGGCGACAACCGAGGCGACAACCGAGGCGACAACCGAGGCGACAACCGAGGCGACAACCGAGGCGACAACCGAGGCGACAACCGAGGCGACAACCGAGGCGACAACCGAGGCGACAACCGAGGCGACAACCGAGGCGACAACCGAGGCGACAACCGAGGCGACAACCGAGGCGACAACCGAGGCGACAACCGAGGCGACAACCGAGGCGACAACCGAGGCGACAACCGAGGCGACAACCGAGGCGACAACCGAGGCGACAACCGAGGCGACAACCGAGGCGACAACCGAGGCGACAACCGAGGCGACAACCGAGGCGACAACCGAGGCGACAACCGAGGCGACAACCGAGGCGACAACCGAGGCGACAACCGAGGCGACAACCGAGGCGACAACCGAGGCGACAACCGAGGCGTTACAGACAGGGGCAGTTACAGACAGGGGCAGTTACAGACAGGGGCAGTTACAGACAGGGGCAGTTACAGACAGGGGCAGTTACAGACAGGGGCAGTTACAGACAGGGGCAGTTACAGACAGGGGCAGTTACAGACAGGGGCAGTTACAGACAGGGGCAGTTACAGACAGGGGCAGTTACAGACAGGGGCGGTATACATGTTAGGGGTTAGGTATACATGTTAGGGGTTAGGTATACATGTTAGGGGTTAGGTATACATGTTAGGGGTTAGGTATACATGTTAGGGGTTAGGTATACATGTTAGGGGTTAGGTATACATGTTAGGGGTTAGGTATACATGTTAGGGGTTAGGTATACATGTTAGGGGTTAGGTATACATGTTAGGGGTTAGGTATACATGTTAGGGGTTAGGTATACATGTTAGGGGTTAGGTATACATGTTAGGGGTTAGGTATACATGTTAGGGGTTAGGTATACATGTTAGGGGTTAGGTATACATGTTAGGGGTTAGGTATACATGTTAGGGGTTAGGTATACATGTTAGGGGTTAGGTATACATGTTAGGGGTTAGGTATACATGTTAGGGGTTAGGTATACATGTTAGGGGTTAGGTATACATGTTAGGGGTTAGGTATACATGTTAGGGGTTAGGTATACATGTTAGGGGTTAGGTATACATGTTAGGGGTTAGGTATACATGTTAGGGGTTAGGTATACATGTTAGGGGTTAGGTATACATGTTAGGGGTTAGGTATACATGTTAGGGGTTAGGTATACATGTTAGGGGTTAGGTATACATGTTAGGGGTTAGGTATACATGTTAGGGGTTAGGTATACATGTTAGGGGTTAGGTATACATGTTAGGGGTTAGGTATACATGTTAGGGGTTAGGTATACATGTTAGGGGTTAGGTATACATGTTAGGGGTTAGGTATACATGTTAGGGGTTAGGTATACATGTTAGGGGTTAGGTATACATGTTAGGGGTTAGGTATACATGTTAGGGGTTAGGTATACATGTTAGGGGTTAGGTATACATGTTAGGGGTTAGGTATACATGTTAGGGGTTAGGTATACATGTTAGGGGTTAGGTATACATGTTAGGGGTTAGGTATACATGTTAGGGGTTAGGTATACATGTTAGGGGTTAGGTATACATGTTAGGGGTTAGGTATACATGTTAGGGGTTAGGTATACATGTTAGGGGTTAGGTATACATGTTAGGGGTTAGGTATACATGTTAGGGGTTAGGTATACATGTTAGGGGTTAGGTATACATGTTAGGGGTTAGGTATACATGTTAGGGGTTAGGTATACATGTTAGGGGTTAGGTATACATGTTAGGGGTTAGGTATACATGTTAGGGGTTAGGTATACATGTTAGGGGTTAGGTATACATGTTAGGGGTTAGGTATACATGTTAGGGGTTAGGTATACATGTTAGGGGTTAGGTATACATGTTAGGGGTTAGGTATACATGTTAGGGGTTAGGTATACATGTTAGGGGTTAGGTATACATGTTAGGGGTTAGGTATACATGTTAGGGGTTAGGTATACATGTTAGGGGTTAGGTATACATGTTAGGGGTTAGGTATACATGTTAGGGGTTAGGTATACATGTTAGGGGTTAGGTATACATGTTAGGGGTTAGGTATACATGTTAGGGGTTAGGTATACATGTTAGGGGTTAGGTATACATGTTAGGGGTTAGGTATACATGTTAGGGGTTAGGTATACATGTTAGGGGTTAGGTATACATGTTAGGGGTTAGGTATACATGTTAGGGGTTAGGTATACATGTTAGGGGTTAGGTATACATGTTAGGGGTTAGGTATACATGTTAGGGGTTAGGTATACATGTTAGGGGTTAGGTATACATGTTAGGGGTTAGGTATACATGTTAGGGGTTAGGTATACATGTTAGGGGTTAGGTATACATGTTAGGGGTTAGGTATACATGTTAGGGGTTAGGTATACATGTTAGGGGTTAGGTATACATGTTAGGGGTTAGGTATACATGTTAGGGGTTAGGTATACATGTTAGGGGTTAGGTATACATGTTAGGGGTTAGGTATACATGTTAGGGGTTAGGTATACATGTTAGGGGTTAGGTATACATGTTAGGGGTTAGGTATACATGTTAGGGGTTAGGTATACATGTTAGGGGTTAGGTATACATGTTAGGGGTTAGGTATACATGTTAGGGGTTAGGTATACATGTTAGGGGTTAGGTATACATGTTAGGGGTTAGGTATACATGTTAGGGGTTAGGTATACATGTTAGGGGTTAGGTATACATGTTAGGGGTTAGGTATACATGTTAGGGGTTAGGTATACATGTTAGGGGTTAGGTATACATGTTAGGGGTTAGGTATACATGTTAGGGGTTAGGTATACATGTTAGGGGTTAGGTATACATGTTAGGGGTTAGGTATACATGTTAGGGGTTAGGTATACATGTTAGGGGTTAGGTATACATGTTAGGGGTTAGGTATACATGTTAGGGGTTAGGTATACATGTTAGGGGTTAGGTATACATGTTAGGGGTTAGGTATACATGTTAGGGGTTAGGTATACATGTTAGGGGTTAGGTATACATGTTAGGGGTTAGGTATACATGTTAGGGGTTAGGTATACATGTTAGGGGTTAGGTATACATGTTAGGGGTTAGGTATACATGTTAGGGGTTAGGTATACATGTTAGGGGTTAGGTATACATGTTAGGGGTTAGGTATACATGTTAGGGGTTAGGTATACATGTTAGGGGTTAGGTATACATGTTAGGGGTTAGGTATACATGTTAGGGGTTAGGTATACATGTTAGGGGTTAGGTATACATGTTAGGGGTTAGGTATACATGTTAGGGGTTAGGTATACATGTTAGGGGTTAGGTATACATGTTAGGGGTTAGGTATACATGTTAGGGGTTAGGTATACATGTTAGGGGTTAGGTATACATGTTAGGGGTTAGGTATACATGTTAGGGGTTAGGTATACATGTTAGGGGTTAGGTATACATGTTAGGGGTTAGGTATACATGTTAGGGGTTAGGTATACATGTTAGGGGTTAGGTATACATGTTAGGGGTTAGGTATACATGTTAGGGGTTAGGTATACATGTTAGGGGTTAGGTATACATGTTAGGGGTTAGGTATACATGTTAGGGGTTAGGTATACATGTTAGGGGTTAGGTATACATGTTAGGGGTTAGGTATACATGTTAGGGGTTAGGTATACATGTTAGGGGTTAGGTATACATGTTAGGGGTTAGGTATACATGTTAGGGGTTAGGTATACATGTTAGGGGTTAGGTATACATGTTAGGGGTTAGGTATACATGTTAGGGGTTAGGTATACATGTTAGGGGTTAGGTATACATGTTAGGGGTTAGGTATACATGTTAGGGGTTAGGTATACATGTTAGGGGTTAGGTATACATGTTAGGGGTTAGGTATACATGTTAGGGGTTAGGTATACATGTTAGGGGTTAGGTATACATGTTAGGGGTTAGGTATACATGTTAGGGGTTAGGTATACATGTTAGGGGTTAGGTATACATGTTAGGGGTTAGGTATACATGTTAGGGGTTAGGTATACATGTTAGGGGTTAGGTATACATGTTAGGGGTTAGGTATACATGTTAGGGGTTAGGTATACATGTTAGGGGTTAGGTATACATGTTAGGGGTTAGGTATACATGTTAGGGGTTAGGTATACATGTTAGGGGTTAGGTATACATGTTAGGGGTTAGGTATACATGTTAGGGGTTAGGTATACATGTTAGGGGTTAGGTATACATGTTAGGGGTTAGGTATACATGTTAGGGGTTAGGGTTAGGTTAGGGTTAGGTTAGGGTTAGGGTTAGGTTAGGGTTAGGGTTAGGTTAGGGTTAGGGTTAGGGTTAGGGTTAGGGTTAGGGTTAGGGTTAGGTTAGGGTTAGGTTAGGGTTAGGTTAGGGTTAGGTTAGGGTTAGGGTTAGGGTTAGGGTTAGGGTTAGGGTTAGGGTTAGGTTAGGTTAGGGTTAGGGTTAGGGTTAGGTTAGGGTTAGGGTTAGGTTAGGGTTAGGGTTAGGGTTAGGTTAGGGTTAGGTTAGGGTTAGGTTAGGGTTAGGTTAGGGTTAGGTTAGGGTTAGGTTAGGGTTAGGGTTAGGTTAGGGTTAGGGTTAGGGTTAGGTTAGGGTTAGGGTTAGGGTTAGGGTTAGGGTTAGGGTTAGGGTTAGGGTTAGGGTTAGGGTTAGGGTTAGGGTTAGGTTAGGGTTAGGTTAGGGTTAGGGTTAGGGTTAGGGTTAGGTTAGGGTTAGGGTTAGGTTAGGGTTAGGTTAGGTTAGGGTTAGGTTAGGGTTAGGGTTAGGGTTAGGGTTAGGTTAGGGTTAGGTTAGGGTTAGGGTTAGGGTTAGGGTTAGGGTTAGGGTTAGGTTAGGGTTAGGGTTAGGGTTAGGTTAGGGTTAGGTTAGGGTTAGGTTAGGGTTAGGTTAGGGTTAGGGTTAGGGTTAGGTTAGGGTTAGGGTTAGGGTTAGGGTTAGGGTTAGGGTTAGGTTAGGGTTAGGGTTAGGTTAGGGTTAGGGTTAGGGTTAGGTTAGGGTTAGGGTTAGGTTAGGGTTAGGTTAGGGTTAGGTTAGGGTTAGGTTAGGGTTAGGGTTAGGGTTAGGTTAGGGTTAGGTTAGGGTTAGGTTAGGGTTAGGGTTAGGGTTAGGTTAGGGTTAGGGTTAGGTTAGGTTAGGGTTAGGGTTAGGGTTAGGTTAGGGTTAGGGTTAGGGTTAGGGTTAGGTTAGGGTTAGGTTAGGGTTAGGTTAGGGTTAGGGTTAGGGTTAGGTTAGGGTTAGGTTAGGGTTAGGGTTAGGTTAGGTTAGGTTAGGGTTAGGTTAGGGTTAGGGTTAGGTTAGGGTTAGGGTTAGGGTTAGGTTAGGGTTAGGGTTAGGGTTAGGTTAGGGTTAGGTTAGGGTTAGGTTAGGGTTAGGTTAGGGTTAGGGTTAGGGTTAGGTTAGGGTTAGGTTAGGGTTAGGTTAGGGTTAGGTTAGGGTTAGGGTTAGGGTTAGGTTAGGGTTAGGGTTAGGGTTAGGGTTAGGTTAGGGTTAGGGTTAGGGTTAGGGTTAGGTTAGGGTTAGGGTTAGGTTAGGGTTAGGGTTAGGGTTAGGTTAGGGTTAGGGTTAGGTTAGGGTTAGGGTTAGGGTTAGGTTAGGGTTAGGGTTAGGTTAGGGTTAGGGTTAGGGTTAGGGTTAGGGTTAGGGTTAGGTTAGGGTTAGGGTTAGGGTTAGGGTTAGGTTAGGGTTAGGTTAGGGTTAGGGTTAGGGTTAGGGTTAGGGTTAGGGTTAGGGTTAGGGTTAGGTTAGGGTTAGGTTAGGGTTAGGGTTAGGTTAGGGTTAGGGTTAGGGTTAGGGTTAGGTTAGGGTTAGGGTTAGGGTTAGGGTTAGGTTAGGGTTAGGTTAGGGTTAGGGTTAGGGTTAGGGTTAGGTTAGGGTTAGGGTTAGGTTAGGGTTAGGGTTAGGTTAGGGTTAGGGTTAGGTTAGGGTTAGGTTAGGGTTAGGGTTAGGGTTAGGTTAGGGTTAGGTTAGGTTAGGGTTAGGGTTAGGGTTAGGGTTAGGGTTAGGTTAGGGTTAGGGTTAGGTTAGGGTTAGGTTAGGGTTAGGTTAGGGTTAGGTTAGGGTTAGGTTAGGGTTAGGGTTAGGGTTAGGGTTAGGTTAGGGTTAGGGTTAGGTTAGGGTTAGGGTTAGGGTTAGGTTAGGGTTAGGTTAGGGTTAGGGTTAGGTTAGGGTTAGGGTTAGGGTTAGGTTAGGGTTAGGGTTAGGGTTAGGGTTAGGGTTAGGGTTAGGGTTAGGTTAGGGTTAGGTTAGGGTTAGGGTTAGGGTTAGGGTTAGGGTTAGGGTTAGGTTAGGGTTAGGTTAGGGTTAGGGTTAGGTTAGGGTTAGGGTTAGGGTTAGGTTAGGGTTAGGTTAGGGTTAGGGTTAGGGTTAGGGTTAGGGTTAGGGTTAGGGTTAGGGTTAGGGTTAGGGTTAGGGTTAGGGTTAGGGTTAGGGTTAGGGTTAGGGTTAGGGTTAGGGTTAGGGTTAGGGTTAGGGTTAGGGTTAGGGTTAGGGTTAGGGTTAGGGTTAGGGTTAGGGTTAGGGTTAGGGTTAGGGTTAGGTTAGGGTTAGGTTAGGGTTAGGTTAGGTTAGGGTTAGGGTTAGGTTAGGGTTAGGTTAGGGTTAGGTTAGGGTTAGGTTAGGGTTAGGGTTAGGGTTAGGGTTAGGTTAGGGTTAGGTTAAGGTTAGGGTTAGGGTTAGGGTTAGGGTTAGGTTAGGGTTAGGTTAGGGTTAGGGTTAGGGTTAGGTTAGGTTAGGTTAGGGTTAGGGTTAGGGTTAGGTTAGGGTTAGGTTAGGGTTAGGTTAGGGTAGTTAGGGTTAGGTTAGGTTAGGGTTAGGTTAGGGTTAGGTTAGGGGTTAGGGTTAGGGTTAGGTTAGGG
>CALSEM010000033.1:0-38313 GCA_943735885.1 Stelis phaeoptera
GCAGCGTTTTGGTGCACGAAACGCACGTTTTGCGTCAAAACTGTGCAAAAGCAGCGATTTGGTGCACGAAACGCACGTTTCTCGCCAAAACGGAGCAAAAGCGGCGATTCGGTGCGTGAAACGCACGTTTCGCTGCAGAAGCGGCGTTTTGGCGCACGAAACGCACGTTTAGCGTCAAAACTGTGCAAAAGCGGCGTTTTGGTGCACGAAACGCACGATTACAGTCAAAACTGTGCAAAAGCAGCGATTTGGTGCACGAAACGCACGTTTCGCTGTAAAAGCAGCGTTTTGGTGCACGAAACGCACGTTTTGCGTCAAAACTGTGCAAAAGCAGCGATTTGGAACATGAAACGCACGTTTCGTTGCAAAAGCGGCGTTTTGGTGCACGAAACGCACGTTTTCCGTCTAAACTGTGCAAAAGCAGCGATTTGGAACATGAAACGCACGTTTCGTTGCAAAAGCGGCGTTTTGGTGCACGAAACGCACGTTTTCCGTCTAAACTGTGCAAAAGCAGCGATTTGGAACATGAAACGCACGTTTCGTTGCAAAAGCGGCGTTTTGGTGCACGAAACGCACGTTTAGCGTCAAAACTGTGCAAAGGCAGCGATTTGGTGCACGAAACGCACGTTTCGTTGCAAAAGCGGCGTTTTGGTGCACGAAACGCACGTTTTGCGTCAAAACTGTGCAAAAGCAGCGTTTTGCTGCACGAAACGCACGTTTTGCGTCAAAACTGTGCAAAAGCAGCGTTTTGGTGTACGAAACGCACGTTTTGCGTCAAAATTGTGCAAAAGCAGCGTTTTGGTGCACGAAACGCACGTTTTGCGTCAAAACTGTGCAAAAGCAGAGATTTGGTACACGAAACGCACGTTTCTCGCCAAAACGGAGCAAAAGCGGCGATTCGGTGAGTGAAACGCACGTTTCGCTGCAAAAGCGGCGTTTTGGCGCACGAAACGCACATTTAGCGTCAAAACCGTGAAAAAGCAGCAATTTGGTGCACGAAACGCTCGTTTCGTTGCAAAAGCGGCGTTTTGGTGCACGAAACGCACGTTATGCGTCAAAACTGTGCAAAAGCAGCGATTTGGTGCACGAAACGCACGTTTCGCTGCAAAAACAGCGTTTTGGTGCACGAAACGCACGTTTTGCGTCAAAACTGTGCAAAATCAGCGTTTTGGTGCATGAAACGCACGTTTTGCGTCAAAACTGTGCAAAAGCAGAGATTTTGTACACGAAACGCACGTTTCTCGCCAAAACGGAGCAAAAGCGGCGATTCGGTGAGTGAAACGCACGTTTCGCTGCAAAAGCGGCGTTTTGGCGCACGAAACGCACGTTTAGCGTCAAAACTGTGAAAAAGCAGCAATTTGGTGCACGAAACGCTCGTTTCGTTGCAAAAGCGGCGTTTCGGTGCACGAAACGCACGTTTTGCGTCAAAACTGTGCAAAAGCAGCGTTTTGGTGCACGAAACGCACGTTTTGCGTCAAAACTGTGCAAAAACAGCGATTTGGTGCACGGAACGCACGTTTCGTTGCAAAAGCGGCGTTTTGGTGCACGAAACGCCCGTTTAGCGTCAAAACTGTGCAAAAGCAGCGATTTGGAGCACGAAACGCACGTTTCGTTGCAAAAGCGGCGTTTTGGTGCACGAAACGCACGTTTTGCGTCAAAACTGTGCAAAAGCAGCGATTTGGTGCACGAAACGCACGTTTCGCTGCAAAAACAGCGCTTTGGTGCACGAAACGCACGTTTTGCGTCAAAACTGTGCAAAAGCAGCATTTTGGTGCATGAAACGCACGTTTTGCGTCAAAACTGTGCAAAAACAGCGATTTGGTGCACGGAACGCACGTTTCGTTGCAAAAGCGCCGTTTTGGTGCACGAACGCCCGTTTAGCGTCAAAACTGTGCAAAAGCAGCGTTTTGCTGCACGAAACGCACGTTTTGCGTCAAAACTGTGCAAAAGCAGCGATTTGGAGCACGAAACGCACGTTTCGTTGCAAAAGCGGCGTTTTGGTGCACGAAACGCACGTTTAGCGTCAAAACTGTGCAAAAGCAGCGTTTTGCTGCACGAAACGCACGTTTTGCATCAAAACTGTGCAAAAGCAGCGTTTTGGTGCACGAAACGCACCTTTCGTTGCAAAAGCGGCGTATTGGTGCACGAAACGCACGTTTTGCGTCAAAACTGTGCAAAAGCAGCGTTTTGGTGCACGAAACGCACGTTTTGCGTCAAAACTGTGCAAAAGCAGCGTTTTGGTGCACGAAACGCACGTTTTGCGTCAAAACTGTGCAAAAACAGCGATTTGGTGCACGAAACGCTCGTTTCGCTGCAAAAGCAGCGTTTTGGTGCACGAAACGCACGTTTTGCGTCAAAACTGTGCAAAAGCAGAGATTTTGTACACGAAACGCACGTTTCTCGCCAAAACGGAGCAAAAGCGGCGATTCGGTGAGTGAAACGCACGTTTCGCTGCAAAAGCGGCGTTTTGGCGCACGAAACGCACGTTTAGCGTCAAAACTGTGAAAAAGCAGCAATTTGGTGCACGAAACGCTCGTTTCGTTGCAAAAGCGGCGTTTTGGTGCACGAAACGCACGTTTTGCGTCAAAACTGTGCAAAAGCAGCGTTTTGGTGCACGAAACGCACGTTTTGCGTCAAAACGGAGCAAAAGCGGCGATTCGGTGGGTGAAATGCAGGTTTCGCTGCAAAAGCGGCGTTGTGGCGCTCGAAACGCACGTTTAGCGTCAAAACTGTGCAAAGGCAGCGATTTGGTGCACGAAACGCACGTTTCGTTGCAAAAGCGGCGTTTTGGCGCACGAAACGCACGTTTTGCGTCAAAACTGTGCAAAAGCAGCGATTTGGTGCACGAAACGCACGTTTCGCTGCAAAAACAGCGTTTTGGTGCACGAAACGCACGTTTTGCGTCAAAACTGTGCAAAATCAGCGTTTTGGTGCATGAAACGCACGTTTTGCGTCAAAACTGTGCAAAAGCAGAGATTTTGTACACGAAACGCACGTTTCTAGCCAAAACGGAGCAAAAGCGGCGATTCGGTGAGTGAAACGCACGTTTCGCTGCAAAAGCGGCGTTTTGGCGCACGAAACGCACATTTAGCGTCAAAACCGTGAAAAAGCAGCAATTTGGTGCACGAAACGCTCGTTTCGTTGCAAAAGCGGCGATTCGGTGAGTGAAACGCACGTTTCGCTGCAAAAGCGGCGTTTTGGTGCACGAAACGCACGTTTTGCGTCAAAACTGTCCAAAAGCAGCAATTTCGTGCGCGAAACGCACGTTTCGTTGCAAAAGCGGCGTTTTGGTGCACGAAACGAACGTTTTGCGTCAAAACTGTGCAAAAACAGCGATTTGGTGCACGAAACGCACGTTTTGCGTCAAAACTGTGCAATAGCAGCGTTTTGGTGCACGAAACGCACGTTTTGCGTCAAAACTGTGCAAAAGCAGCGTTTTGGTGCACGAAACGCACGTTTTGCGTCAAAACTGTGCAAAAGCAGCGTTTTGGCGCACGAAACGCACGTTTTGCGTCAAAACTGTGCAAAAACAGCGATTTGGTGCACGAAACGCACGTTTCGCTGTATAAGCAGCGTTTTGGTGCACGAAGCGCACGTTTTGCGTCAAAACTGTGCAAAAGCAGCGTTTTGGTGCACGAAACGCACGTTTTGCGTCAAAACTGTGCAAAAGCAGCGATTTGGTGCACGAAACGCACGTTTCTCGCCAAAACGGAGCAAAAGCGGCGATTCGGTGCGTGAAACGCACGTTTCGCTGCAGAAGCGGCGTTTTGGCGCACGAAACGCACGTTTAGCGTCAAAACTGTGCAAAAGCGGCGTTTTGGTGCACGAAACGCACGATTACAGTCAAAACTGTGCAAAAGCAGCGATTTGGTGCACGAAGCGCACGTTTCGCTGTAAAAGCAGCATTTTGGTGCACGAAACGCGCGTTTCGCTGCAAAAGCAGCGTTTTGGTGCACGAAACGCACGTTTTGCGTCAAAACTGTGCAAAAGCAGCGATTTGGAACATGAAACGCACGTTTCGTTGCAAAAGCGGCGTTTTGGTGCACGAAACGCACGTTTTGCGTCAAAACTGTGCAAAAGCAGCGTTTTGCTGCACGAAACGCACGTTTTGCGTCAAAACTGTGCAAAAGCAGAGATTTGGTACACGAAACGCACGTTTCTCGCCAAAACGGAGCAAAAGCGGCGATTCGGTGAGTGAAACGCACGTTTCGCTGCAAAAGCGGCGTTTTGGCGCACGAAACGCACGTTTAGCGTCAAAACTGTGCAAAAGCAGCTATTTGGTGCGCGAAACGCACGTTTCGTTGCAAAAGCGGCGTTTTGGGGCACGAAACGCACGTTTTGCGTCAAAACTGTGCAAAAGCAGCGTTTTGGTGCACGAAACGCACGTTTTGCGTCAAAACGGAGCAAAAGCGGCGATTCGGTGCGTGAAACGTACGTTTCGCTGCAAAAGCGGCGTTTTGGCGCACGAAACGCACGTTTAGCGTGAAAACTGTGCAAAGGCTGCGATTTGGTGCACGAAACGCACGTTTCGTTGCAAAAGCGGCGTTTTGGTGCACGAAACGCACGTTTTGCGTCAAAACTGTGCAAAAGCAGCGATTTGGTGCACGAAACGCACGTTTTGCTACAAAAGCTGCGTTTTGGTGCACGAAACGCACGTTATGCGTCAAAACTGTGCAAAAACAGCGATTTGGTGCACGAAACGCACGTTTCGCTGCAGAAGCAGCGTTTTGGTGCACGAAACGCACGTTTTGCGTCCAAACTGTGCAAAAGCAGCGATTTGGAACACGAAACGCACGTTTCGTTGCAAAAGCGGCGTTTTGGTGCATGAAACGCACGTTTTCCGTCAAAACTGTGCAAAAGCAGCGATTTGGTGCACGAAACGCACGTTTCGCTACAAAAGCAGCGTTTTGGTGCACGAAACGCACGTTTTGCGTCAAAACTGTGCAAAAGCAGCGATTTAGTGAACGAAACGCACGTTTCGCTGAAAAAGCAGCATTTTGGTGCACGAAACGCGCGTTTCGCTGCAAAAGCAGCGTTTTGGTGCACGAAACGCACGTTTTGTTGCAAAAGCGGCGTTTTGGTGCACGAAACGCACGTTTTGCGTCAAAACTGTGCAAAAGCAGCGTTTTGGAGCACGAAACGCACGTTTTGCGTCAAAACTGTGCAAAAACAGCGATTTGGTGCACGAAATGCACGTTTCGCTGCAAAAGCAGCGTTTTGGTGCACGAAACGCACGTTTTGCGTCAAAACTGTGCAAAAGCAGCGTTTTGGTGCACGAAACGCACGTTTTGCGTCAAAGCTGTGCAAAAGCAGCGATTTGGAACATGAAACGCACGTTTCGTTGCAAAAGCGGCGTTTTGGTGCACGAAACGCACGTTTTGCGTCAAAACTGAGCAAAAGCAGCGTTTTGATGCACGAAACGCACGTTTCGCTACAAAAGCTGCGTTTTGGTGCACGAAACGCACGTTTTGCGTCAAAACGGTGCAAAAGCAGCGATTTGGTGCACGAAACGCACGTTTCGCTGCAAAAGCACCGTTTTGGTGCACGAAACGCACGTTTTGCGTCAAAACTGTGCAAAAGCAGCGTTTTGGTGCACGAAACGCACGTTTAGCGTCAAAACTGTGCAAAAACAGCGATTTGGTGCACGAAACGCACGTTTCGTTGCAAAAGCGGCGTTTTGGTGCACGAAACGCACGTTTAGCGTCAAAACTGTGCAAAAGCAGCGATATGGTGCACGAAACGCACGTTTCTTGCCAAAACGCGGCAAAAACGGCGATGCGGTGCGCGAAACGCCCGTTTCGCTGCAAAAGCGGCGTTTTGGTGCACGAAACGCACGTTTAGCGTCAAAACTGCAAAAGCGGCGTTTTGGTGCACGAAACGCTCGTTTAGAGTCAAAACTGTGCAAAAGCAGTGATTTGGTGCACGAAACGCACGTTTCTTGCAAAAACGGAGCAAAAGCGGCGATGCGGTGCGCGAAACGCACGTTTCGTTGCAAAAGCGGCGTTTTGGTGCACGAAACGCACGTTTTGCGTCAAAACTGTGCAAAAGCAGCGATTTGGTGCACGAAACGCACGTTTCGCTACAAAAGCTGCGTTTTGGTGCACGAAACGCACGTTTAGAGTAAAAACTGTGCAAAAGCAGCGATTTCGTGCACGAAACGCACGTTTCGCTACAAAAGCTGCGTTTTGGTGCACGAAACGCACGTTTTACGTCAAAACTGTGCAAAAACAGCTATTTGGTGCACGAAACGCACGTTTCGCTGCAAAAGCAGCGTTTTAGTGCACGAAACGCACGTTTTGCGTCAAAACTGTGCAAAAACAGCGATTTGGAGCACGAAACGCACGTTTCGTTGCAAAAGCGGCGTTTTGGTGCACGAAACGCACGTTTTCCGTCAAAACTGTGCAAATGCAGCGATTTGGTGCACGAAACGCACGTTTCGTTGCAAAAGCGGCGTTTTGGTGTACGAAACGCACGCCTTGCGTCACAACTGTGCAAAAGCGTCGTTTTGGTGCACGAAACGCACGTTTTGCGTCAAAACTGTGCAAAAGCGGCGTTTTGGTGCACGAAACGCACGTTTTCCGTCAAAACCGTGCAAAAGCAGCGATTTGGTGCACGAAACGCTCGTTTCGCGGCAAAAGCAGCGTTTTGGTGCACGAAACGCACGTTTTGCGTCAAAACTGTGCAAAAGCAGCGATTTGGAGCACGAAACGCACGTTTCGTTGCAAAAGCGGCGTTTTGGTGCACGAAACGCACGTTTTGCGTCAAAACTGTGCAAAAGCAGCGATTTGGTGCACGAAATGCACGTTTTGCATCAAAACTGTGCAAAAGCAGCGTTTTGGTGCACGAAACGCACGTTTTGCGTTAGAACTGTGCAAAAGCAGCGATTTGGAGCACAAAACGCACGTTTCGTTGCAAAAGCGGAGTTTTGGTTCACGAAACGCACGTTTTGCGTCAAAACTGTGCAAAAGCAGCGATTTGGTGCACGAAATGCACGTTTTGCATCAAAACTGTGCAAAAGCAGCGTTTTGGTGCACGAAACGCACGTTTTTCGTTAAAACTGTGCAAAAGCAGCGATTTGGAGCACAAAACGCACGTTTCGTTGCAAAAGCGGCATTTTGGTGCACGAAACGCACGTTTTGCGTCAAAACTGTGCAAAAGCAGCGATTTGGTGCACGAAACGCACGTTTCGTTGCAAAAGCGGAGTTTTGGTTCACGAAACGCACGTTTCGCGTCAAAACTGTGCAAAAGCAGCGATTTGGTGCACGAAACGCACGTTTCGCTGCAAAAACAGCGTTTTGGTGCACGAAACGCCCGTTTTGCGTCAAAACTGTGCAAAAGCAGCGTTTTGGTGCACGAAACGTGCGTTTTGCGTCAAAACTGTGCAAAAGCAGCGATTTGGTGCACGAAACGCACGTTTCGTTGCAAAAGCGGAGTTTTGGTTCACGAAACGCACGTTTCGCGTCAAAACTGTGCAAAAGCAGCGTTTTGGTGCACGAAACGCACGTTTTGCGTCAAAACTGTGCAAAAGCAGCGATTTGGTGCACGAAACGCACGTTTCGCTGCAAAAGCAGCGTTTTGGTGCACGAAACGCACGTTTGGCTGCAAAAGCAGCGTTTTGGTGCACGAAACGCACGTTTTGCGTCAAAACTGTGCAAAAGCAGCGATTTGGTGCACGAAATGCACGTTTTGCATCAAAACTGTGCAAAAGCAGCGTTTTGGTGCACGAAACGCACGTTTTGCGTTAAAACTGTGCAAAAGCAGCGATTTGGAGCACAAAACGCACGTTTCGTTGCAAAAGCGGAGTTTTGGTTCACGAAACGCACGTTTTGCGTCAAAACTGTGCAAAAGCAGCGATTTGGTGCACGAAATGCACGTTTTGCATCAAAACTGTGCAAAAGCAGCGTTTTGGTGCACGAAACGCACGTTTTGCGTTAAAACTGTGCAAAAGCAGCGATTTGGAGCACAAAACGCACGTTTCGTTGCAAAAGCGGCATTTTGGTGCACGAAACGCACGTTTTGCGTCAAAACTGTGCAAAAGCAGCGATTTGGTGCACGAAACGCACGTTTCGCTGCAAAAGCACCGTTTTGGTGCACGAAACGCACGTTTTGCGTCAAAACTGTGCAAAAGCAGCGTTTTGGTGCACGAAACGCACGTTTAGCGTCAAAACTGTGCAAAAACAGCGATTTGGTGCACGAAACGCACGTTTCGTTGCAAAAGCGGCGTTTTGGTGCACGAAACGCACGTTTAGCGTCAAAACTGCAAAAGCGGCGTTTTGGTGCACGAAACGCTCGTTTAGAGTCAAAACTGTGCAAAAGCAGTGATTTGGTGCACGAAACGCACGTTTCTTGCAAAAACGGAGCAAAAGCGGCGATGCGGTGCGCGAAACGCACGTTTCGTTGCAAAAGCGGCGTTTTGGTGCACGAAACGCACGTTTTGCGTCAAAACTGTGCAAAAGCAGCGATTTGGTGCACGAAACGCACGTTTCGCTGCAAAAGCACCGTTTTGGTGCACGAAACGCACGTTTTGCGTCAAAACTGTGCAAAAGCAGCGTTTTGGTGCACGAAACGCACGTTTAGCGTCAAAACTGTGCAAAAACAGCGATTTGGTGCACGAAACGCACGTTTCGTTGCAAAAGCGGCGTTTTGGTGCACGAAACGCACGTTTAGCGTCAAAACTGCAAAAGCGGCGTTTTGGTGCACGAAACGCTCGTTTAGAGTCAAAACTGTGCAAAAGCAGTGATTTGGTGCACGAAACGCACGTTTCTTGCAAAAACGGAGCAAAAGCGGCGATGCGGTGCGCGAAACGCACGTTTCGTTGCAAAAGCGGCGTTTTGGTGCACGAAACTCACGTTTTGCGTCAAAACTGTGCAAAAGCAGCGATTTGGTGCACGAAACGCACGTTTCTTGCCAAAACGGGGCAAAAGCGGCGATGCGGTGCGCGAAACGCCCGTTTCGCTGCAAAAGTGGCGTTTTGGTGCATGAAACGCACGTTTAGCGTCAAAACTGTGCAAAAGCGGCGCTTTGGTGCACGAAACGCACGTTTAGAGTCAAAACTGTGCAAAAGCAGCGATTTCGTGCACGAAACGCACGTTTCGCTACAAAAGCTGCGTTTTGGTGCACGAAACGCACGTTTTGCGTCAAAACAGTGCAAAAGCAGCGACTTGGAGCACGAAACGCACGTTTCATTGCAAAAGCGGCGTTTTGGTGCACGAAACGCACGTTTCGTTGCAAAAGCGGCGTTTTGGTGCACGAAACGCACGTTTCGCGTCAAAACTGTGCAAAAGCAGCGATTGGTGCACGAAACGCACGTTTCGCTGCAAAAACAGCGTTTTGGTGCACGAAACGCACGTTTTGCGTCAAAACTGTGCAAAAGCAGCGTTTTGGTGCACGAAACGCACGTTTTGCGTCAAAAATGTGCAAAAACAGCGATTTGGTGCACGAAACGCACGTTTCGTTGCAAAAGCGGCATTTTGGTGCACGAAACGCACGTTTTGCGTCAAAACTGTGCAAAAGCAGCGATTTGGTGCACGAAACGCACGTTTTGCGTCAAAACAGTGCAAAAGCAGCGATTTGGTGCACGAAACGCACGTTTCGCTGCAAAAGCAGCGTTTTGGTGCACGAAACGCACGTTTCGCTGCAAAAACAGCGTTTTGGTGCACGAAACGCACGTTTTGCGTCAAAACTGTGCAAAAGCAGCGTTTTGGTGCACGAAACGCACGTTTTGCGTCAAAACTGTGCAAAAGCAGCGTTTTGGTGCACGAAACGCACGTTTTGCGTCAAAACAGTGCAAAAACAGCGATTTGGAGCACGAAACGCACGTTTCGTTCCAAAAGCGGCGTTTTGGTGCACGAAACGCACGTTTTGCGTCAAAACTGTGCAAAAGCAGCGATTTGGTGCACGAAACGCACGTTTCGCTACAAAAGCTGCGTTTTGGTGCACGAAACGCACGTTTAGAGTCAAAACTGTGCAAAAGCAGCGATTTCGTGCACGAAACGCACGTTTCGCTACAAAAGCTGCGTTTTGGTGCACGAAACGCACGTTTTACGTCAAAACTGTGCAAAAACAGCTATTTGGTGCACGAAACGCACGTTTCGCTGCAAAAGCAGCGTTTTAGTGCACGAAACGCACGTTTTGCGTCAAAACTGTGCAAAAACAGCGATTTGGAGCACGAAACGCACGTTTCGTTGCAAAAGCGGCGTTTTGGTGCACGAAACGCACGTTTTCCGTCAAAACTGTGCAAATGCAGCGATTTGGTGCACGAAACGCACGTTTCGTTGCAAAAGCGGCGTTTTGGTGTACGAAACGCACGCCTTGCGTCACAACTGTGCAAAAGCGTCGTTTTGGTGCACGAAACGCACGTTTTGCGTCAAAACTGTGCAAAAGCGGCGTTTTGGTGCACGAAACGCACGTTTTCCGTCAAAACCGTGCAAAAGCAGCGATTTGGTGCACGAAACGCTCGTTTCGCGGCAAAAGCAGCGTTTTGGTGCACGAAACGCACGTTTTGCGTCAAAACTGTGCAAAAGCAGCGATTTGGAGCACGAAACGCACGTTTCGTTGCAAAAGCGGCGTTTTGGTGCACAAAACGCACGTTTTGCGTCAAAACTGTGCAAAAGCAGCGATTTGGTGCACGAAATGCACGTTTTGCATCAAAACTGTGCAAAAGCAGCGTTTTGGTGCACGAAACGCACGTTTTGCGTTAGAACTGTGCAAAAGCAGCGATTTGGAGCACAAAACGCACGTTTCGTTGCAAAAGCGGAGTTTTGGTTCACGAAACGCACGTTTTGCGTCAAAACTGTGCAAAAGCAGCGATTTGGTGCACGAAATGCACGTTTTGCATCAAAACTGTGCAAAAGCAGCGTTTTGGTGCACGAAACGCACGTTTTTCGTTAAAACTGTGCAAAAGCAGCGATTTGGAGCACAAAACGCACGTTTCGTTGCAAAAGCGGCATTTTGGTGCACGAAACGCACGTTTTGCGTCAAAACTGTGCAAAAGCAGCGATTTGGTGCACGAAACGCACGTTTCGTTGCAAAAGCGGAGTTTTGGTTCACGAAACGCACGTTTCGCGTCAAAACTGTGCAAAAGCAGCGATTTGGTGCACGAAACGCACGTTTCGCTGCAAAAACAGCGTTTTGGTGCACGAAACGCCCGTTTTGCGTCAAAACTGTGCAAAAGCAGCGTTTTGGTGCACGAAACGTGCGTTTTGCGTCAAAACTGTGCAAAAGCAGCGATTTGGTGCACGAAACGCACGTTTCGTTGCAAAAGCGGAGTTTTGGTTCACGAAACGCACGTTTCGCGTCAAAACTGTGCAAAAGCAGCGTTTTGGTGCACGAAACGCACGTTTTGCGTCAAAACTGTGCAAAAGCAGCGATTTGGTGCACGAAACGCACGTTTCGCTGCAAAAGCAGCGTTTTGGTGCACGAAACGCACGTTTGGCTGCAAAAGCAGCGTTTTGGTGCACGAAACGCACGTTTTGCGTCAAAACTGTGCAAAAGCAGCGATTTGGTGCACGAAATGCACGTTTTGCATCAAAACTGTGCAAAAGCAGCGTTTTGGTGCACGAAACGCACGTTTTGCGTTAAAACTGTGCAAAAGCAGCGATTTGGAGCACAAAACGCACGTTTCGTTGCAAAAGCGGAGTTTTGGTTCACGAAACGCACGTTTTGCGTCAAAACTGTGCAAAAGCAGCGATTTGGTGCACGAAATGCACGTTTTGCATCAAAACTGTGCAAAAGCAGCGTTTTGGTGCACGAAACGCACGTTTTGCGTTAAAACTGTGCAAAAGCAGCGATTTGGAGCACAAAACGCACGTTTCGTTGCAAAAGCGGCATTTTGGTGCACGAAACGCACGTTTTGCGTCAAAACTGTGCAAAAGCAGCGATTTGGTGCACGAAAAGCACGTTTTGCATCAAAACTGTCTAAAAGCAGCGTTTTGGTGCACGAAACGCACGTTTTGCGTTAGAACTGTGCAAAAGCAGCGATTTGGAGCACAAAACGCACGTTTCGTTGCAAAAGCGGAGTTTTGGTTCACGAAACGCACGTTTTGCGTCAAAACTGTGCAAAAGCAGCGATTTGGTGCACGAAATGCACGTTTTGCATCAAAACTGTGCAAAAGCAGCGTTTTGGTGCACGAAACGCACGTTTTTCGTTAAAACTGTGCAAAAGCAGCGATTTGGAGCACAAAACGCACGTTTCGTTGCAAAAGCGGCATTTTGGTGCACGAAACGCACGTTTTGCGTCAAAACTGTGCAAAAGCAGCGATTTGGTGCACGAAACGCACGTTTCGTTGCAAAAGCGGAGTTTTGGTTCACGAAACGCACGTTTCGCGTCAAAGCTGTGCAAAAGCAGCGATTTGGTGCACGAAACGCACGTTTCGCTGCAAAAGCAGCGTTTTGGTGCACGAAACGCACGTTTGGCTGCAAAAGCAGCGTTTTGGTGCACGAAACGCACGTTTTGCGTCAAAACTGTGCAAAAGCAGCGATTTGGTGCACGAAATGCACGTTTTGCATCAAAACTGTGCAAAAGCAGCGTTTTGGTGCACGAAACGCACGTTTTGCGTTAAAACTGTGCAAAAGCAGCGATTTGGAACACAAAACGCACGTTTCGTTGCAAAAGCGGAGTTTTGGTTCACGAAACGCACGTTTTGCGTCAAAACTGTGCAAAAGCAGCGATTTGGTGCACGAAATGCACGTTTTGCATCAAAACTGTGCAAAAGCAGCGTTTTGGTGCACGAAACGCACGTTTTGCGTTAAAACTGTGCAAAAGCAGCGATTTGGAGCACAAAACGCACGTTTCGTTGCAAAAGCGGCATTTTGGTGCACGAAACGCACGTTTCGCGTCAAAACTGTGCAAAAGCAGCGATTTGGTGCACGAAACGCACGTTTCGCTGCAAAAACAGCGTTTTGGTGCACGAAACGCCCGTTTTGCGTCAAAACTGTGCAAAAGCAGCGTTTTGGTGCACGAAACGTGCGTTTTGCGTCAAAACTGTGCAAAAGCAGCGATTTGGTGCACGAAACGCACGTTTCGTTGCAAAAGCGGAGTTTTGGTTCACGAAACGCACGTTTCGCGTCAAAACTGTGCAAAAGCAGCGTTTTGGTGCACGAAACGCACGTTTTGCGTCAAAACTGTGCAAAAGCAGCGATTTGGTGCACGAAACGCACGTTTCGCTGCAAAAGCAGCGTTTTGGTGCACGAAACGCACGTTTGGCTGCAAAAGCAGCGTTTTGGTGCACGAAACGCACGTTTTGCGTCAAAACTGTGCAAAAGCAGCGATTTGGTGCACGAAATGCACGTTTTGCATCAAAACTGTGCAAAAGCAGCGTTTTGGTGCACGAAACGCACGTTTTGCGTTAAAACTGTGCAAAAGCAGCGATTTGGAACACAAAACGCACGTTTCGTTGCAAAAGCGGAGTTTTGGTTCACGAAACGCACGTTTTGCGTCAAAACTGTGCAAAAGCAGCGATTTGGTGCACGAAATGCACGTTTTGCATCAAAACTGTGCAAAAGCAGCGTTTTGGTGCACGAAACGCACGTTTTGCGTTAAAACTGTGCAAAAGCAGCGATTTGGAGCACAAAACGCACGTTTCGTTGCAAAAGCGGCATTTTGGTGCACGAAACGCACGTTTCGCGTCAAAACTGTGCAAAAGCAGCGATTTGGTGCACGAAACGCACGTTTCGCTGCAAAAACAGCGTTTTGGTGCACGAAACGCCCGTTTTGCGTCAAAACTGTGCAAAAGCAGCGTTTTGGTGCACGAAACGTGCGTTTTGCGTCAAAACTGTGCAAAAGCAGCGATTTGGTGCACGAAACGCACGTTTCGTTGCAAAAGCGGCATTTTGGTGCACGAAACGCACGTTTTGCGTCAAAACTGTGCAAAAGCAGCGATTTGGTGCACGAAACGCACGTTTTGCGTCAAAACAGTGCAAAAGCAGCGATTTGGTGCACGAAACGCACGTTTCGCTGCAAAAGCAGCGTTTTGGTGCACGAAACGCACGTTTCGCTGCAAAAACAGCGTTTTGGTGCACGAAACGCACGTTTTGCGTCAAAACTGTGCAAAAGCAGCGTTTTGGTGCACGAAACGCACGTTTTGCGTCAAAACTGTGCAAAAGCAGCGTTTTGGTGCACGAAACGCACGTTTTGCGTCAAAACAGTGCAAAAACAGCGATTTGGAGCACGAAACGCACGTTTCGTTCCAAAAGCGGCGTTTTGGTGCACGAAACGCACGTTTTGCGTCAAAACTGTGCAAAAGCAGCGATTTGGTGCACGAAACGCACGTTTCGCTACAAAAGCTGCGTTTTGGTGCACGAAACGCACGTTTAGAGTCAAAACTGTGCAAAAGCAGCGATTTCGTGCACGAAACGCACGTTTCGCTACAAAAGCTGCGTTTTGGTGCACGAAACGCACGTTTTACGTCAAAACTGTGCAAAAACAGCTATTTGGTGCACGAAACGCACGTTTCGCTGCAAAAGCAGCGTTTTAGTGCACGAAACGCACGTTTTGCGTCAAAACTGTGCAAAAACAGCGATTTGGAGCACGAAACGCACGTTTCGTTGCAAAAGCGGCGTTTTGGTGCACGAAACGCACGTTTTCCGTCAAAACTGTGCAAATGCAGCGATTTGGTGCACGAAACGCACGTTTCGTTGCAAAAGCGGCGTTTTGGTGTACGAAACGCACGCCTTGCGTCACAACTGTGCAAAAGCGTCGTTTTGGTGCACGAAACGCACGTTTTGCGTCAAAACTGTGCAAAAGCGGCGTTTTGGTGCACGAAACGCACGTTTTCCGTCAAAACCGTGCAAAAGCAGCGATTTGGTGCACGAAACGCTCGTTTCGCGGCAAAAGCAGCGTTTTGGTGCACGAAACGCACGTTTTGCGTCAAAACTGTGCAAAAGCAGCGATTTGGAGCACGAAACGCACGTTTCGTTGCAAAAGCGGCGTTTTGGTGCACAAAACGCACGTTTTGCGTCAAAACTGTGCAAAAGCAGCGATTTGGTGCACGAAATGCACGTTTTGCATCAAAACTGTGCAAAAGCAGCGTTTTGGTGCACGAAACGCACGTTTTGCGTTAGAACTGTGCAAAAGCAGCGATTTGGAGCACAAAACGCACGTTTCGTTGCAAAAGCGGAGTTTTGGTTCACGAAACGCACGTTTTGCGTCAAAACTGTGCAAAAGCAGCGATTTGGTGCACGAAATGCACGTTTTGCATCAAAACTGTGCAAAAGCAGCGTTTTGGTGCACGAAACGCACGTTTTTCGTTAAAACTGTGCAAAAGCAGCGATTTGGAGCACAAAACGCACGTTTCGTTGCAAAAGCGGCATTTTGGTGCACGAAACGCACGTTTTGCGTCAAAACTGTGCAAAAGCAGCGATTTGGTGCACGAAACGCACGTTTCGTTGCAAAAGCGGAGTTTTGGTTCACGAAACGCACGTTTCGCGTCAAAACTGTGCAAAAGCAGCGATTTGGTGCACGAAACGCACGTTTCGCTGCAAAAACAGCGTTTTGGTGCACGAAACGCCCGTTTTGCGTCAAAACTGTGCAAAAGCAGCGTTTTGGTGCACGAAACGTGCGTTTTGCGTCAAAACTGTGCAAAAGCAGCGATTTGGTGCACGAAACGCACGTTTCGTTGCAAAAGCGGAGTTTTGGTTCACGAAACGCACGTTTCGCGTCAAAACTGTGCAAAAGCAGCGTTTTGGTGCACGAAACGCACGTTTTGCGTCAAAACTGTGCAAAAGCAGCGATTTGGTGCACGAAACGCACGTTTCGCTGCAAAAGCAGCGTTTTGGTGCACGAAACGCACGTTTGGCTGCAAAAGCAGCGTTTTGGTGCACGAAACGCACGTTTTGCGTCAAAACTGTGCAAAAGCAGCGATTTGGTGCACGAAATGCACGTTTTGCATCAAAACTGTGCAAAAGCAGCGTTTTGGTGCACGAAACGCACGTTTTGCGTTAAAACTGTGCAAAAGCAGCGATTTGGAGCACAAAACGCACGTTTCGTTGCAAAAGCGGAGTTTTGGTTCACGAAACGCACGTTTTGCGTCAAAACTGTGCAAAAGCAGCGATTTGGTGCACGAAATGCACGTTTTGCATCAAAACTGTGCAAAAGCAGCGTTTTGGTGCACGAAACGCACGTTTTGCGTTAAAACTGTGCAAAAGCAGCGATTTGGAGCACAAAACGCACGTTTCGTTGCAAAAGCGGCATTTTGGTGCACGAAACGCACGTTTTGCGTCAAAACTGTGCAAAAGCAGCGATTTGGTGCACGAAAAGCACGTTTTGCATCAAAACTGTCTAAAAGCAGCGTTTTGGTGCACGAAACGCACGTTTTGCGTTAGAACTGTGCAAAAGCAGCGATTTGGAGCACAAAACGCACGTTTCGTTGCAAAAGCGGAGTTTTGGTTCACGAAACGCACGTTTTGCGTCAAAACTGTGCAAAAGCAGCGATTTGGTGCACGAAATGCACGTTTTGCATCAAAACTGTGCAAAAGCAGCGTTTTGGTGCACGAAACGCACGTTTTTCGTTAAAACTGTGCAAAAGCAGCGATTTGGAGCACAAAACGCACGTTTCGTTGCAAAAGCGGCATTTTGGTGCACGAAACGCACGTTTTGCGTCAAAACTGTGCAAAAGCAGCGATTTGGTGCACGAAACGCACGTTTCGTTGCAAAAGCGGAGTTTTGGTTCACGAAACGCACGTTTCGCGTCAAAGCTGTGCAAAAGCAGCGATTTGGTGCACGAAACGCACGTTTCGCTGCAAAAGCAGCGTTTTGGTGCACGAAACGCACGTTTGGCTGCAAAAGCAGCGTTTTGGTGCACGAAACGCACGTTTTGCGTCAAAACTGTGCAAAAGCAGCGATTTGGTGCACGAAATGCACGTTTTGCATCAAAACTGTGCAAAAGCAGCGTTTTGGTGCACGAAACGCACGTTTTGCGTTAAAACTGTGCAAAAGCAGCGATTTGGAACACAAAACGCACGTTTCGTTGCAAAAGCGGAGTTTTGGTTCACGAAACGCACGTTTTGCGTCAAAACTGTGCAAAAGCAGCGATTTGGTGCACGAAATGCACGTTTTGCATCAAAACTGTGCAAAAGCAGCGTTTTGGTGCACGAAACGCACGTTTTGCGTTAAAACTGTGCAAAAGCAGCGATTTGGAGCACAAAACGCACGTTTCGTTGCAAAAGCGGCATTTTGGTGCACGAAACGCACGTTTCGCGTCAAAACTGTGCAAAAGCAGCGATTTGGTGCACGAAACGCACGTTTCGCTGCAAAAACAGCGTTTTGGTGCACGAAACGCCCGTTTTGCGTCAAAACTGTGCAAAAGCAGCGTTTTGGTGCACGAAACGTGCGTTTTGCGTCAAAACTGTGCAAAAGCAGCGATTTGGTGCACGAAACGCACGTTTCGTTGCAAAAGCGGAGTTTTGGTTCACGAAACGCACGTTTCGCGTCAAAACTGTGCAAAAGCAGCGTTTTGGTGCACGAAACGCACGTTTTGCGTCAAAACTGTGCAAAAGCAGCGATTTGGTGCACGAAACGCACGTTTCGCTGCAAAAGCAGCGTTTTGGTGCACGAAACGCACGTTTGGCTGCAAAAGCAGCGTTTTGGTGCACGAAACGCACGTTTTGCGTCAAAACTGTGCAAAAGCAGCGATTTGGTGCACGAAATGCACGTTTTGCATCAAAACTGTGCAAAAGCAGCGTTTTGGTGCACGAAACGCACGTTTTGCGTTAAAACTGTGCAAAAGCAGCGATTTGGAACACAAAACGCACGTTTCGTTGCAAAAGCGGAGTTTTGGTTCACGAAACGCACGTTTTGCGTCAAAACTGTGCAAAAGCAGCGATTTGGTGCACGAAATGCACGTTTTGCATCAAAACTGTGCAAAAGCAGCGTTTTGGTGCACGAAACGCACGTTTTGCGTTAAAACTGTGCAAAAGCAGCGATTTGGAGCACAAAACGCACGTTTCGTTGCAAAAGCGGCATTTTGGTGCACGAAACGCACGTTTCGCGTCAAAACTGTGCAAAAGCAGCGATTTGGTGCACGAAACGCACGTTTCGCTGCAAAAACAGCGTTTTGGTGCACGAAACGCCCGTTTTGCGTCAAAACTGTGCAAAAGCAGCGTTTTGGTGCACGAAACGTGCGTTTTGCGTCAAAACTGTGCAAAAGCAGCGATTTGGTGCACGAAACGCACGTTTCGTTGCAAAAGCGGAGTTTTGGTTCACGAAACGCACGTTTCGCGTCAAAACTGTGCAAAAGCAGCGTTTTGGTGCACGAAACGCACGTTTTGCGTCAAAACTGTGCAAAAGCAGCGATTTGGTGCACGAAACGCACGTTTCGCTGCAAAAGCAGCGTTTTGGTGCACGAAACGCACGTTTGGCTGCAAAAGCAGCGTTTTGGTGCACGAAACGCACGTTTTGCGTCAAAACTGTGCAAAAGCAGCGATTTGGTGCACGAAATGCACGTTTTGCATCAAAACTGTGCAAAAGCAGCGTTTTGGTGCACGAAACGCACGTTTTGCGTTAAAACTGTGCAAAAGCAGCGATTTGGAGCACAAAACGCACGTTTCGTTGCAAAAGCGGAGTTTTGGTTCACGAAACGCACGTTTTGCGTCAAAACTGTGCAAAAGCAGCGATTTGGTGCACGAAATGCACGTTTTGCATCAAAACTGTGCAAAAGCAGCGTTTTGTGCACGAAACGCACGTTTCGCGTCAAAACTGTGCAAAAGCAGCGATTTGGTGCACGAAACGCACGTTTCGCTGCAAAAACAGCGTTTTGGTGCACGAAACGCCCGTTTTGCGTCAAAACTGTGCAAAAGCAGCGATTTGGTGCACGAAACGCACGTTTCGCTGCAAAAACTGCGTTTTGGTGCACGAAACGCACGTTTTGCGTCAAAACTGTGCAAAAGCAGCGTTTTGGTGCACGAATCGCACGTTTTGCGTCAACACAGTGCAAAAACAGCGATTTGGAGCACGAAACGCTCGTTTCGTTGCAAAAGCGGCGTTTTGGTGCACGAAACGCACGTTTTCCGTCAAAACTGTGCAAATGCTGCGATTTGGTGCACGAAACGCACGTCCCTCGCCAAAACGGAGCAAAAGCGGCGATGCGGTGCGTGAAACGCACGTTTCGCTGCAAAAGCGTCGTTTTGGTGCACGAAACGCACGTTTTGCGTCAAAACTGTGCAAAAGCGGCGTTTTGGTGCACGAAACGCACGTTTTCCGTCAAAACCGTGCAAAAGCAGCGATTTGGTGCACGAAACGCTCGTTTCGCGGCAAAAGCAGCGTTTTGGTGCACGAAACGCACGTTTTGCGTCAAAACTGTGCAAAAGCAGCGATTTGGAGCACGAAACGCACGTTTCGTTGCAAAAGCGGCGTTTTGGTGCACGAAACGCACGTTTTGCGTCAAAACTGTGCAAAAGCAGCGATTTGGTGCACGAAACGCACGTTTCGTTGCAAAAGCGGCGTTTTGGTGCACGAAACGCACGTTTTGCGTCAAAACTGTGTAAAAGCAGCGATTTGGAGCACGAAACGCACGTTTCGCTACAAAAACAGCGTTTTGGTGCACGAAACGCACGTTTTGCGTCAAAACTGTGCAAAAGCAGCGTTTTGGTGCACGAAACGTACGTTTTGCGTCAAAACTGTGCAAAAACAGCGATTTGGTGCACGAAACGCACGTTTCGTTGCAAAAGCGGCGTTTTGGTGCACGAAACGCACGTTTTGCGTCAAAACTGTGTAAAAGCAGCGATTTGGAGCACGAAACGCACGTTTCGCTACAAAAGCTGCGTTTTGGTGCACGAAACGCACGTTTTGCGTCAAAACAGTGCAAAAGCAGCGATTTGGTGCACGAAACGCACGTTTTGCGTCAAAACTGTGCAAAAGCAGCGATTTGGTGCACGAAACGCACGTTTTCCGTCAAAACTGTGCAAATGCTGCGATTTGGTGCACGAAACGCACGTCCCTCGCCAAAACGGAGCAAAAGCGGCAATGCGGTGCGTGAAACGCACGTTTCGCTGCAAAAGCGGCGTTTTGGCGCACGAAACGCACGTTTTGCGTCAAAACTGTGCAAAAGCAGCGATTTGGTGCACGAAATGCACGTTTTGCATCAAAACTGTGCAAAAGCAGCGTTTTGGTGCACGAAACGCACGTTTTGCGTTAAAACTGTGCAAAAGCAGCGATTTGGTGCACGAAACGCACGTTTCGCTGCAAAAGCAGCGTTTTGGTGCACGAAACGCACGTTTTCCGTCAAAACTGTGCAAATGCTGCGATTTGGTGCACGAAACGCACGTCCCTCGCCAAAACGGAGCAAAAGCGGCGATGCGGTGCGTGAAACGCACGTTTCGCTGCAAAAGCGGCGTTTTGGCGCACGAAACGCACGTTTTGCGTCAAAACTGTGCAAAAGCAGCGATTTGGTGCACGAAACGCACGTTTTGCATCAAAACTGTGCAAAAGCAGCGTTTTGGTGCACGAAACGCACGTTTTGCGTTAAAACTGTGCAAAAGCAGCGATTTGGTGCACGAAACGCACGTTTCGTTGCAAAAGCGGAGTTTTGGTTCACGAAACGCACGTTTCGCGTCAAAACTGTGCAAAAGCAGCGATTTGGTGCACGAAACGCACGTTTCGCTGCAAAAACAGCGTTTTGGTGCACGAAACGCACGTTTTGCGTCAAAACTGTGCAAAAGCAGCGTTTTGGTGCACGAAACGCACGTTTTGCGTCAAAACTGTGCAAAAGCAGCGATTTGGTGCACGAAACGCACGTTTCGTTGCAAAAGCGGCGTTTAGGTGCACGAAACGCACGTTTTGCGTCAAAACTGTGCAAAAGCAGCGATTTGGTGCACGAAACGCACGTTTCGCTGCAAAACTGTGCAAAAGCAGCGATTTGGTGCACGAAACGCACGTTTCGTTGCAAAAGCGGAGTTTTGGTTCACGAAACGCACGTTTCGCGTCAAAACTGTGCAAAAGCAGCGATTTGGTGCACGAAACGCACGTTTCGCTGCAAAAACAGCGTTTTGGTGCACGAAACGCACGTTTTGCGTCAAAACTGTGCAAAAGCAGCGTTTTGGTGCACGAAACGCACGTTTTGCGTCAAAACTGTGCAAAAGCAGCGATTTGGTGCACGAAACGCACGTTTCGCTGCAAAAGCAGCGTTTTGGTGCACGAAACGCACGTTTTGCGTCAAAACTGTGCAAAAGGAGCGATTTGGTGCACGAAACGCACGTTTCGCTGCAAAAACTGCGTTTTGGTGCACGAAACGCACGTTTTGCGTCAAAACTGTGCAAAAGCAGCGTTTTGGTGCACGAATCGCCCGTTTTGCGTCAACACAGTGCAAAAACAGCGATTTGGAGCACGAAACGCTCGTTTCGTTGCAAAAGCGGCGTTTTGGTGCACGAAACGCACGTTTTCCGTCAAAACTGTGCAAATGCTGCGATTTGGTGCACGAAACGCACGTCCCTCGCCAAAACGGAGCAAAAGCGGCGATGCGGTGCGCGAAACGCACGTTTCGCTGCAAAAGCGGCGTTTTGGCGCACGAAACGCACGTTTTGCGTCAAAACTGTGCAAAAGCAGCGATTTGGTGCACGAAACGCACGTTTTGCATCAAAACTGTGCAAAAGCAGCGTTTTGGTGCACGAAACGCACGTTTTGCGTTAAAACTGTGCAAAAGCAGCGATTTGGAGCACGAAACGCACGTTTCGTTGCAAAAGCGGCGTTTTGGTGCACGAAACGCACGTTTTGCGTCAAAACTGTGCAAAAGCAGCGATTTGGAGCACGAAACGCACGTTTCGTTGCAAAAGCGGCGTTTTGGTTCACGAAACGCACGTTTCGCGTCAAAACTGTGCAAAAGCAGCGATTTGGTGCACGAAACGCACGTTTTGCGTCAAAACTGTGCAAAAGCAGCGATTTGGTGCACGAAACGCACGTTTCGTTGCAAAAGCGGCGTTTTGGTGCACGAAACGCACGTTTTGCGTCAAAACTGTGCAAAAGCCTCGTTTTGGTGCACGAAACGCACGTTTTGCGTCAAAACTGTGCAAGAGCAGCGATTTGGTGCACGAAACGCACGTTTCGCTGCAAAAGCAGCGTTTTGGTGCACGAAACGCACGTTTCGCTGCAAAAGCAGCGTTTTGGTGCACGAAGCGCACGTTTTGCGTCAAAACTGTGCAAAAGCAGCGATTTGGTGCACGAAACGCACGTTTCGCTGCAAAAACTGCGTTTTGGTGCACGAAACGCACGTTTTGCGTCAAAACTGTGCAAAAGCAGCGATTTGGAGCACGAAACGCACGTTTCGTTGCAAAAGCGGCGTTTTGGTTCACGAAACGCACGTTTCGCGTCAAAACTGTGCAAAAGCAGCGATTTGGTGCACGAAACGCACGTTTTGCGTCAAAACTGTGCAAAAGCAGCGATTTGGTGCACGAAACGCACGTTTCGTTGCAAAAGCGGCGTTTTGGTGCACGAAACGCACGTTTTGCGTCAAAACTGTGCAAAAGCCTCGTTTTGGTGCACGAAACGCACGTTTTGCGTCAAAACTGTGCAAGAGCAGCGATTTGGTGCACGAAACGCACGTTTCGCTGCAAAAGCAGCGTTTTGGTGCACGAAACGCACGTTTCGCTGCAAAAGCAGCGTTTTGGTGCACGAAGCGCTCGTTTTGCGTCAAAACTGTGCAAAAGCAGCGATTTGGTGCACGAAACGCACGTTTCGCTGCAAAAACTGCGTTTTGGTGCACGAAACGCACGTTTTGCGTCAAAACTGTGCAAAAGCAGCGTTTTGGTGCACGAAACGCACGTTTCGCTGCAAAAGCAGCGTTTTGGTGCACGAAACGCACGTTTCGTTGCAAAAGCGGCATTTTGGTGCACGAAACGCACGTTTCGCGTCAAAACTGTGCAAAAGCAGCGATTTGGTGCACGAAACGCACGTTTCGCTGCAAAAACAGCGTTTTGGTGCACGAAACGCACGTTTTGCGTCAATACTGTGCAAAAGCAGCGTTTTGGTGCACGAAACGCACGTTTTGCGTCAAAAATGTGCAAAAACAGCGATTTAGTGCACGAAACGCACGTTTCGTTGCAAAAGCGGCATTTTGGTGCACGAAACGCACGTTTTGCGTCAAAACTGTGCAAAAGCAGCGATTTGGTGCACGAAACGCACGTTTCGCTGCAAAAAACAGCGTTTTGGTGCACGAAACGCACGTTTTGCGTCAAAACAGTGCAAAAGCAGCGATTTGGTGCACGAAACGCACGTTTCGCTGCAAAAGCAGCGTTTTGGTGCACGAAACGCACGTTTCGTTGCAAAAGCGGCATTTTGGTGCACGAAACGCACGTTTTGCGTCAAAACTGTGCAAAAGCAGCGATTTGGTGCGCGAAACGCCCGTTTCGCTGCAAAAGTGGCGTTTTGGTGCACGAAACGCACGTTTTGCGTCAAAACTGTGCAAAAGCAGCGATTTGGTGCACGAAACGCACGTTTCGCTACAAAAGCTGCGTTTTGGTGCACGAAACGCACGTTTTGCGTCAAAACAGTGCAAAAGCAGCGATTTGGTGCACGAAACGCACGTTTTGCGTCAAAACTGTGCAAAAGCAGCGATTTGGTGCACGAAACGCACGTTTCGCTACAAAAGCTGCGTTTTGGTGCACGAAACGCACGTTTTGCATCAAAACTGTGCAAAAACAGCGATTTGGTGCACGAAACGCACGTTTCGTTGCGAAAGCGGCGTTTTGGTGTACGAAACGCACGCCTTGCGTCACAACTGTGCAAAAGCGTCGTTTTGGTGCACGAAACGCACGTTTTGCGTCAAAACTGTGCAAAAGCGGCGTTTTGGTGCACGAAACGCACGTTTTGCGTCAAAACTGTGCAAAAGCAGCGATTTGGTGCACGAAATGCACGTTTTGCATCAAAACTGTGCAAAAGCAGCGTTTTGGTGCACGAAACGCACGTTTTGCGTTAGAACTGTGCAAAAGCAGCGATTTGGAGCACAAAACGCACGTTTCGTTGCAAAAGCGGAGTTTTGGTTCACGAAACGCACGTTTTGCGTCAAAACTGTGCAAAAGCAGCGATTTGGTGCACGAAATGCACGTTTTGCATCAAAACTGTGCAAAAGCAGCGTTTTGGTGCACGAAACGCACGTTTTGCGTTAAAACTGTGCAAAAGCAGCGATTTGGAGCACAAAACGCACGTTTCGTTGCAAAAGCGGCATTTTGGTGCACGAAACGCACGTTTTGCGTCAAAACTGTGCAAAAGCAGCGATTTGGTGCACGAAACGCACGTTTCGTTGCAAAAGCGGAGTTTTGGTTCACGAAACGCACGTTTCGCGTCAAAACTGTGCAAAAGCAGCGATTTGGTGCACGAAATACACGTTTTGCATCAAAACTGTGCAAAAGCAGCGTTTTGGTGCACGAAACGCACGTTTTGCGTTAAAACTGTGCAAAAGCAGCGATTTGGAGCACAAAACGCACGTTTCGTTGCAAAAGCGGCATTTTGGTGCACGAAACGCACGTTTTGCGTCAAAACTGTGCAAAAGCAGCGATTTGGTGCACGAAACGCACGTTTCGTTGCAAAAGCGGAGTTTTGGTTCACGAAACGCACGTTTCGCGTCAAAACTGTGCAAAAGCAGCGATTTGGTGCACGAAACGCACGTTTCGTTGCAAAAGCGGCGTTTTGGTGCACGAAACGCACGTTTTGCGTCAAAACTGTGCAAAAGCAGCGATTTGGTGCACGAAACGCACGTTTCGCTGCAAAAGCAGCGTTTTGGTGCACGAAACGCACGTTTGGCTGCAAAAGCAGCGTTTTGGTGCACGAAACGCACGTTTTGCGTCAAAACTGTGCAAAAGCAGCGATTTGGTGCACGAAACGCACGTTTCGCTGCAAAAACTGCGTTTTGGTGCACGAAACGCACGTTTTGCGTCAAAACTGTGCAAAAGCAGCGTTTTGGTGCACGAATCGCACGTTTTGCGTCAACACAGTGCAAAAACAGCGATTTGGAGCACGAAACGCTCGTTTCGTTGCAAAAGCGGCGTTTTGGTGCACGAAACGCACGTTTTCCGTCAAAACTGTGCAAATGCTGCGATTTGGTGCACGAAACGCACGTCCCTCGCCAAAACGGAGCAAAAGCGGCGATGCGGTGCGTGAAACGCACGTTTCGCTGCAAAAGCGTCGTTTTGGTGCACGAAACGCACGTTTTGCGTCAAAACTGTGCAAAAGCGGCGTTTTGGTGCACGAAACGCACGTTTTCCGTCAAAACCGTGCAAAAGCAGCGATTTGGTGCACGAAACGCTCGTTTCGCGGCAAAAGCAGCGTTTTGGTGCACGAAACGCACGTTTTGCGTCAAAACTGTGCAAAAGCAGCGATTTGGAGCACGAAACGCACGTTTCGTTGCAAAAGCGGCGTTTTGGTGCACGAAACGCACGTTTTGCGTCAAAACTGTGCAAAAGCAGCGATTTGGTGCACGAAACGCACGTTTCGTTGCAAAAGCGGCGTTTTGGTGCACGAAACGCACGTTTTGCGTCAAAACTGTGTAAAAGCAGCGATTTGGAGCACGAAACGCACGTTTCGCTACAAAAACAGCGTTTTGGTGCACGAAACGCACGTTTTGCGTCAAAACTGTGCAAAAGCAGCGTTTTGGTGCACGAAACGTACGTTTTGCGTCAAAACTGTTCAAAAACAGCGATTTGGTGCACGAAACGCAAGTTTCGTTGCAAAAGCGGCGTTTTGGTGCACGAAACGCACGTTTTGCGTCAAAACTGTGCAAAAGCGGCGTTTTGGTGCACGAAACGCACGTTTTGCGTCAAAACTGTGCAAAAGCAGCGTTTTGGTGCACGAAACGCACGTTTTGCGTCAAAACTGTGCAAAAGCGGCGTTTTGGTGCACGAAACGCACGTTTTCCGTCAAAACCGTGCAATAGCAGCTATTTGGTTCACGAAACGCTCGTTTCGCTGCAAAAGCAGCGTTTTGGTGCACGAAACGCACGTTTTGCGTCAAAACTGTGCAAAAGCAGCGATTTGGAGCACGAAACGCACGTTACGTTGCAAAAGCGGCGTTTTGGTGCACGAAACGCACGTTTTCCGTCAAAACTGTGCAAATGCTGCGATTTGGTGCACGAAACGCACGTCCCTCGCCAAAACGGAGCAAAAGCGGCGATGCGGTGCGTGAAACGCACGTTTCGCTGCAAAAGCGGCGTTTTGGCGCACGAAACGCACGTTTTGCGTCAAAACTGTGCAAAAGCAGCGATTTGGAGCACAAAACGCACGTTTCGTTGCAAAAGCGGCGTTTTGGTGCACGAAACGCACGTTTTGCGTCAAAACTGTGCAAAAGCAGCGATTTGGAGCACAAAACGCACGTTTCGTTGCAAAAGCGGAGTTTTGGTTCACGAAACGCACGTTTTGCGTCAAAACTGTGCAAAAGCAGCGATTTGGTGCACGAAACGCACGTTTCGCTGCAAAAGCAGCGTTTTGGTGCACGAAACGCACGTTTGGCTGCAAAAGCAGCGTTTTGGTGCACGAAACGCACGTTTTGCGTCAAAACTGTGCAAAAGCAGCGATTTGGTGCACGAAACGCACGTTTCGCTGCAAAAACTGCGTTTTGGTGCACGAAGCGCACGTTTTGCGTCAAAACTGTGCAAAAGCAGCGTTTTGGTGCACGAATCGCACGTTTTGCGTCAACACAGTGCAAAAACAGCGATTTGGAGCACGAAACGCTCGTTTCGTTGCAAAAGCGGCGTTTTGGTGCACGAAACGCACGTTTTCCGTCAAAACTGTGCAAATGCTGCGATTTGGTGCACGAAACGCACGTCCCTCGCCAAAACGGAGCAAAAGCGGCGATGCGGTGCGTGGAACGCACGTTTCGCTGCAAAAGCGTCGTTTTGGTGCACGAAACGCACGTTTTGCGTCAAAACTGTGCAAAAGCGGCGTTTTGGTGCACGAAACGCACGTTTTCCGTCAAAACCGTGCAAAAGCAGCGATTTGGTGCACGAAACGCTCGTTTCGCGGCAAAAGCAGCGTTTTGGTGCACGAAACGCACGTTTTGCGTCAAAACTGTGCAAAAGCAGCGATTTGGAGCACGAAACGCACGTTACGTTGCAAAAGCGGCGTTTTGGTGCACGAAACGCACGTTTTCCGTCAAAACTGTGCAAATGCTGCGATTTGGTGCACGAAACGCACGTCCCTCGCCAAAACGGAGCAAAAGCGGCGATGCGGTGCGTGAAACGCACGTTTCGCTGCAAAAGCGGCGTTTTGGCGCACGAAACGCACGTTTTGCGTCAAAACTGTGCAAAAGCAGCGATTTGGAGCACAAAACGCACGTTTCGTTGCAAAAGCGGCGTTTTGGTGCACGAAACGCACGTTTTGCGTCAAAACTGTGCAAAAGCAGCGATTTGGAGCACAAAACGCACGTTTCGTTGCAAAAGCGGAGTTTTGGTTCACGAAACGCACGTTTTGCGTCAAAACTGTGCAAAAGCAGCGATTTGGTGCACGAAATGCACGTTTTGCATCAAAACTGTGCAAAAGCAGCGTTTTGGTGCACGAAACGCACGTTTTGCGTCAAAACTGTGCAAAAGCAGCGATTTGGTGCACGAAACGCACGTTTCGTTGCAAAAGCGGCGTTTTGGTGCACGAAACGCACGTTTTGCGTCAAAACTGTGCAAAAGCAGCGATTTGGTGCACGAAACGCACGTTTCGCTGCAAAAGCAGCGTTTTGGTGCACGAAACGCACGTTTGGCTGCAAAAGCAGCGTTTTGGTGCACGAAACGCACGTTTTGCGTCAAAACTGTGCAAAAGCAGCGATTTGGTGCACGAAACGCACGTTTCGCTGCAAAAACTGCGTTTTGGTGCACGAAGCGCACGTTTTGCGTCAAAACTGTGCAAAAGCAGCGTTTTGGTGCACGAATCGCACGTTTTGCGTCAACACAGTGCAAAAACAGCGATTTGGAGCACGAAACGCTCGTTTCGTTGCAAAAGCGGCGTTTTGGTGCACGAAACGCACGTTTTCCGTCAAAACTGTGCAAATGCTGCGATTTGGTGCACGAAACGCACGTCCCTCGCCAAAACGGAGCAAAAGCGGCGATGCGGTGCGTGAAACGCACGTTTCGCTGCAAAAGCGTCGTTTTGCTGCACGAAACGCACGTTTTGCGTCAAAACTGTGCAAAAGCGGCGTTTTGGTGCACGAAACGCACGTTTTCCGTCAAAACCGTGCAAAAGCAGCGATTTGGTGCACGAAACGCTCGTTTCGCGGCAAAAGCAGCGTTTTGGTGCACGAAACGCACGTTTTGCGTCAAAACTGTGCAAAAGCAGCGATTTGGAGCACGAAACGCACGTTTCGTTGCAAAAGCGGCGTTTTGGTGCACGAAACGCACGTTTTGTGACAAAACTGTGCAAAAGCAGCGATTTGGTGCACGAAACGCACGTTTCGTTGCAAAAGCGGCGTTTTGGTGCACGAAACGCACGTTTTGCGTCAAAACTGTGTAAAAGCAGCGATTTGGAGCACGAAACGCACGTTTCGCTACAAAAACAGCGTTTTGGTGCACGAAACGCACGTTTTGCGTCAAAACTGTGCAAAAGCAGCGTTTTGGTGCACGAAACGTACGTTTTGCGTCAAAACTGTGCAAAAACAGCGATTTGGTGCACGAAACGCATGTTTCGTTGCAAAAGCGGCGTTTTGGTGCACGAAACGCACGTTTTGCGTCAAAACAGTGCAAAAGCAGCGATTTGGTGCACGAAACGCACGTTTTGCGTCAAAACTGTGCAAAAGCAGCGATTTGGTGCACGAAACGCACGTTTCGCTACAAAAGCTGCGTTTTGGTGCACGAAACGCACGTTTTTCGTCAAAACTCTGCAAAAACAGCGATTTGGTGCACGAAACGCTCGTTTCGCTGCAAAAGCAGCGTTTTGGTGCACGAAACGCACGTTTTGCGTCAAAACTGTGCAAAAACAGCGATTTGGTGCACGAAACGCACGTTTCGCTACAAAAGCTGCGTTTTGGTGCACGAAACGCACGTTTTGCGTCAAAACTCTGCAAAAGCAGCGATTTGGTGCACGAAACGCACGTTTCGCTACAAAAGCTGCGTTTTGGTGCACGAAACGCACGTTTTGCGTCAAAACAGTGCAAAAGCAGCGATTTGGTGCACGAAACGCACGTTTTGCGTCAAAACTGTGCAAAAGCAGCGATTTGGTGCACGAAATGCACGTTTTGCATCAAAACTGTGCAAAAGCAGCGTTTTGGTGCACGAAACGCACGTTTTGCGTTAAAACTGTGCAAAAGCAGCGATTTGGAGCACAAAACGCACGTTTCGTTGCAAAAGCGGCATTTTGGTGCACGAAACGCACGTTTTGCGTCAAAACTGTGCAAAAGCAGCGATTTGGTGCACGAAACGCACGTTTCGTTGCAAAAGCGGAGTTTTGGTTCACGAAACGCACGTTTCGCGTCAAAACTGTGCAAAAGCAGCGATTTGGTGCACGAAACGCACGTTTCGCTGCAAAAACAGCGTTTTGGTGCACGAAACGCCCGTTTTGCGTCAAAACTGTGCAAAAGCAGCGTTTTGGTGCACGAAACGCACGTTTTGCGTCAAAACTGTGCAAAAGCAGCGATTTGGTGCACGAAACGCACGTTTCGTTGCAAAAGCGGCGTTTTGGTGCACGAAACGCACGTTTTGCGTCAAAACTGTGCAAAAGCAGCGATTTGGTGCACGACACGCACGTTTCGCTGCAAAAGCAGCGTTTTGGTGCACGAAACGCACGTTTGGCTGCGAAAGCAGCGTTTTGGTGCACGAAACGCACGTTTTGCGTCAAAACTGTGCAAAAGCAGCGTTTTGGTGCACGAATCGCACGTTTTGCGTCAACACAGTGCAAAAACAGCGATTTGGAGCACGAAACGCTCGTTTCGTTGCAAAAGCGGCGTTTTGGTGCACGAAACGCACGTTTTCCGTCAAAACCGTGCAAAAGCAGCGATTTGGTGCACGAAACGCACGTTTCTTGCCAAAACGGGGCAAAAGCGGCGATGCGGTGCGCGAAACGCCCGTTTCGCTGCAAAAGCGGCGTTTTGGTGCACGAAACGCACGTTTAGCGTCAAAACTGCAAAAGCGGCGTTTTGGTGCACGAAACGCACGTTTAGAGTCAAAACTGTGCAAAAGCAGTGATTTGGTGCACGAAACGCACGTTTCTTGCAAAAACGGAGCAAAAGCGGCGATGCGGTGCGCGAAACGCACGTTTCGTTGCAAAAGCGGCGTTTTGGTGCACGAACGCACGTTTTGCGTCAAAACTGTGCAAAAGCAGCGATTTGGTGCACGAAACGCACGTTTCGTTGCAAAAGCGGAGTTTTGGTTCACGAAACGCACGTTTCGCGTCAAAACTGTGCAAAAACAGCGATTTGGTGCACGAAACGCACGTTTCGCTACAAGAGCTGCGTTTTGGTGCACGAAACGCACGTTTTGCGTCAAAACTGTGCAATAGCAGCGATTTAGTGTACGAAACGCACGTTTCGCTACAAAAGCTGCGTTATGGTGCACGAAACGCACGTTTTGCTTCAAAACTGTGCAAAAACAGCGATTTGGTGCACGAAACGCACGTTTCGTTGCAAAAGCGGCGTTTTGGTGCTCGAAACGCACGTTTTTCGTCAAAACTGTGCAAAAACAGCGATTTGGTGCACGAAACGCACGTTTCGCTCCAAAAGCAGCGTTTTGGTGCACGAAACGCACGTTTTGCGTCAAAACTGTGCAAAAACAGCGATTTGGTGCACGAAACGCTCGTTTCGCTGCAAAAGCAGCGTTTTGGTGCACGAAACGCACGTTTAGCGTCAAAACTGTGCAAAAGCAGCGTTTTGCTGCACGAAACGCACGTTTTGCGTCAAAACTGTGCAACAGCAGCGATTTAGTGCACGAAACGCACGTTTCGCTACAAAAGCTGCGTTTTGGTGCACGAAATGCACGTTTTGCCTCAAAACTGTGCAATAGCAGCGATTTGGTGTACGAAACGCACGTTTCGCTGCAAAAGCAGCGTTTTGGTGCACGAAAGGCACGGTTCGCTGCAAAAGCAGCGTTTTGGTGCACGAAACGCACGTTTTGCGTCAAAACTGTGCAAAAACAGCGATTTGGTGCACGAAACGCACGTTTCGTTGCAAAAGCGCGTTTTGGTGCTCGAAACGCACGTTTTTCGTCAAAACTGTGCAAAAACAGCGATTTGGTGCACGAAACGCACGTTTCGTTGCAAAAGCTGCGTTTTGGTGCACGAAACGCACGTTTCGCTCCAAAAGCAGCGTTTTGGTGCACGAAACGCACGTTTTACGTCAAAACTCTGCAAAAACAGCGATTTGGTGCACGAAACGCACGTTTCGCTACAAAAGCTGCGTTTTGGTGCACGAAACGCACGTTTAGCGTCAAAACTGTGCAAAAGCAGCGTTTTGCAGCACGAAACGCACGTTTTGCGTCAAAACTGTGCAAAAGCAGCGATTTAGTGCACGAAACGCACGTTTCGCTACAAAAGCTGCGTTTTGGTGCACGAAACGCACGTTTTGCGTCAAAACTGTGCAATAGCAGCGATTTAGTGAACGAAACGCACGTTTCGCTGCAAAAGCAGTGTTTTGGTGCACGAAAGGCACGGTTCGCTGCAAAAGCAGCGTTTTGGTGCACGAAACGCACGTTTTGCGTCAAAACTGTGCAAAAACAGCGATTTGGTGCACGAAACGCACGTTTCGCTACAAAAGCTGCGTTTTGGTGCACTAAACGCACGTTTTGCGTCAAAACTGTGCAATAGCAGCGATTTAGTGTACGAAACGCACGTTTCGCTACAAAAGCTGCGTTATGGTGCACGAAACCCACGTTTTTCGTCAAATCTGTGCAAAACAGCGATTTGGTGCACGAAACGCACGTTTCGTTGCAAAAGCAGCGTTTTGGTGCACGAATCGCACGTTTTGCGTCAAAACTGTGCAAAAACAGCGATTTGGTGCACGAAACGCACGTTTCGCTGCAAAAGCAGCGTTTTGATGCACGAAACGCACGTTTTGCGTCAAAACTGTGCAAAAACAGCGATTTGTTGCACGAAACCCACGTTTCGTTGCAAAAGCGGCGTTTTGGTGCACGAAACGCACGCTTTGCGTCAAAACTGTGCAAAAGCGGCGTTTTGGTGCACGAAACTCACGTTTTGCGTCAAAACTGTGCAAAAGCGGCGTTTTGGTGCACGAAACGCACGATTTCCGTCAAAACCGTGCAAAAGCAGCGATTTGGTGCACGAAACGCACGTTTCTTGCCAAAACGGGGCAAAAGCGGCGATGCGGTGCGCGAAACGCCCGTTTCGCTGCAAAAGCGGCGTTTTGGTGCACGAAACGCACGTTTAGCGTCAAAACTGCAAAAGCGGCGTTTTGGTTCACGAAACGCACGTTTAGAGTCAAAACTGTGCAAAAGCAGTGATTTGGTGCACGAAACGCACGTTTCTTACAAAAACGGAGCAAAAGCGGCGATGCGGTGCGCGAAACGCACGTTTCGTTGCAAAAGCGGCGTTTTGGTGCACGAAACGCACGTTTTGCGTCAAAACTGTGCAAAAGCAGCGATTTAGTGCACGAAACGCACGTTTCGCTACAAAAGCTGCGTTTTGGTGCACGAAACGCACGTTTTGCGTCAAAACTCTGCAAAAGCAGCGATTTAGTGCGCGAAACGCACGTTTCGCTACAAAAGCTGCGTTTTGGTGCACGAAACGCACGTTTTGCGTCAAAACTGTGCAATAGCAGCGATTTAGTGCACGAAACGCACGTTTCGCTGCAAAAGCAGTGTTTTGGTGCACGAAAGGCACGGTTCGCTGCAAAAGCAGCGTTTTGGTGCACGAAACGCACGTTTTGCGTCAAAACTGTGCAAAAACAGCGATTTGGTGCACGAAACGCACGTTTCGCTGCAAAAGCTGCGTTTTGGTGCACTAAACGCACGTTTTGCGTCAAAACTGTGCAATAGCAGCGATTTAGTGTACGAAACGCACGTTTCGCTACAAAAGCTGCGTTATGGTGCACGAAACCCACGTTTTGCGTCAAAACTGTGCAAAAACAGCGATTTGGTGCACGAAACGCACGTTTCGTTGCAAAAGCGGCGTTTTGTTGCTCGAAACGCACGTTTTTCGTCAAAACTGTGCAAAAACAGCGATTTGGTGCACGAAACGCTCGCTTCGCTGCAAAAGCAGCGCTTTGGTGCACGAAACGCACGTTTCGCTGCAAAAGCAGCGTTTTGGTGCACGAAACGCACGTTTTGCGTCAAAACTGTGCAAAAACAGCGATTTGGTGCACGAAACGCACGTTTGGCTGCAAAAGCAGCGTTTTGGTGCACGAAATGCACGTTTTGCGTCAAAACTGTGCAAAAACAGCGATTTGGTGCACGAAACGCACGTTTCGTTGCAAAAGCGGCGTTTTGGTGCTCGAAACGCACGTTTTTCGTCAAAACTGTGCAAAAACAGCGATTTGGTGCACGAAGCGCCGCTTTTGCGTCAAAACTGTGCAAAAGCAGCGTTTTGGTGCACGAAACGCACGTTTTGCGTCAAAACTGTGCAAAAGCGGCGTTTTGGTGCACGAAACGCACGTTTTCCGTCAAAACCGTGCAAAAGCAGCGATTTGGAGCACGAAACGCACGTTTCGTTGCAAAAGCGGCGTTTTGGTGCACGAAATGCACGTTTTGCGTCAAAACAGTGCAAAAGCAGCGATTTGGTGCACGAAACGCACGTTTCGTTGCAAAAGCGGCGTTTTGGTGCACGAAACGCACGTTTTGCGTCAAAACTGTGCAAAAGCAGCGATTTGGTGCACGAAACGCACGTTTCGTTGCAAAAGCGGCGTTTTGGTGCACGAAACGCACGTTTTGCGTCAAAACAATGCAAAAGCAGCGATTTGGTGCACGAAACGCACGTTTCGCTGCAAAAGCAGCGTTTTGGTGCACGAAACGCACGTTTTGCGTCAAAACTGTTCAAAAACAGCGATTTTGTGCACGACACGCACGTTTCGCTGCAAAAGCAGCGTTTTGGTGCACGAATCGCACGTTTTGCGTCAAAACTGTGCAAAAACAGCGATTTGGTGGACGAAACGCACGTTTCGCTACAAAAGCTGCGTTATGGTGCACGAAACGCAAGTTTTGCGTCAAAACTGTGCAAAAGCAGCGATTTGGTGCACGAAACGCACGTTTCGTTGCAAAAGCGGCGTTTTGGTGCACGAAACGCACGTTTTGCGTCAAAACTGTGCAAAAGCAGCGATTTGGAGCACGAAACGCACGTTTCGTTGCAAAAGCGGCGTTTTTGTGCACGAAACGCACGTTTCGTTGCAAAAGCGGCGTTTTGGTGCACGAAACGCACGTTTTGCGTCAATACTGTGCAAAAGCAGCCTTTTTGTGCACGAAACGCACGTTTTGCGTCAAAGCTGTGCAAAAGCAGCGTTTTGGTGCACGAAACGCTCGTTTCTCGCCAAAACGGAGCAAAAGCAGCGATTCGGTGCGTGAAACGCACGTTTCGCTGCAAAAGCGGCGTTTTGGCGCACGAAACGCACGTTTTGCGTCAAAACTGTGCAATAGCAGCGATTTAGTGTACGAAACGCACGTTTCGCTGCAAAAGCAGCGTTTTGGTGCACGAAAGGCACGTTTCGCTGCAAAAGCAGCGTTTTGGTGCACGACACGCACGTTTTGCGTCAAAACTGTGCAAAAGCAGCGATCTGGTGCACGAAACGCACGTTTCGCTGCAAAAACAGCGTTTTGGTGCACGAAACGCACGTTTTGCGTCAAAACTGTGCAATAGCAGCGATTTAGTGTACGAAACGCACGTTTCGCTACAAAAGCTGCGTTATGGTGCACGAAACGCAAGTTTTGCGTCAAAACTGTGCAAAAGCAGCGATTTGGTGCACGAAACGCACGTTTCGTTGCAAAAGCGGCGTTTTGGTGCACGAAACGCACGTTTTGCGTCAAAACTGTGCAATAGCAGCGATTTAGTGTACGGAACGCGCGTTTCGCTACAAAAGCTGCGTTATGGTGCACGAAACGCACGTTTTGCGTCAAAACTGTGCAAAAGCTGCGTTTTGGTGCACGAAACGCACGTTTTGCGTCAAAACTGTGCAAAAGCAGCGATTTGGAGCACGAAACGCACGTTTCGTTGCAAAAGCGGCGTTTTTGTGCACGAAACGCACGTTTCGTTGCAAAAGCGGCGTTTTGGTGCACGAAACGCACGTTTTGCGTCAATACTGTGCAAAAGCAGCCTTTTTGTGCACGAAACGCACGTTTTGCGTCAAAGCTGTGCAAAAGCAGCGTTTTGGTGCACGAAACGCTCGTTTCTCGCCAAAACGGAGCAAAAGCAGCGATTCGGTGCGTGAAACGCACGTTTCGCTGCAAAAGCGGCGTTTTGGCGCACGAAACGCACGTCTTGCGTCAAAACTGTGCAAAAGCAGCGATTTGGTGCGCGAAACGCACGTTTCGTTGCAAAAGCGGCGTTTTGGTGCACGAAACGCACGTTTCGTTGCAAAAGCGGCGTTTTGGTGCACGAAACACACGTTTTGCGTCAAAACTGTGCAAAAGCAGCGATTTGGTGCACGAAACGCACGTTTCGCTGCAAAAACAGCGTTTTGGTGCACGAAACGCACGTTTTGTGTCAAAACTGTGCAAAAGCAGCGTTTTGATGCACGAAACGCACGTTTTGCGTCAAAACTGTGCAAAAGCAGCGTTTTGGTGCACGAAACGCACGTTTTGCGTCAAAAGTGTGCAAAAGCAGCGTTTTGGTGCACGAAACGCTCGTTTCTCGCCAGAACGGAGCAACAACAGCGATTCGGTGCGTGAAACGCACGTTTCGCTGCAAAAGCGGCGTTTTGGCGCACGAAACGCACGTTTTGCGTCAAAACTGTGCAAAAGCGGCGATTCGGTGCGTGAAACGCATGTTTCGCTGCAAAAGCGGCATTTTGTCGCACGATACGCATGTTTAGCGTCAAAACTGTGCAAAAGCAGCGATTTGGTGCACGAAACGCACGTTTCGTTGCAAAAGCGGCGTTTTGGTGCACGAAACGCACGTTTTGCATCAAAACTGTGCAAAAGCAGCGTTTTGGTGCACGAAACGCACGTTGCGTCAAAACTGTGCAAAAGCAGCGATTTATAGCACGAAACGCACGTCTCGTTGCTAAAGCGGCGTTTTGGTGCACGAAACGCACGTTTTGCGTCAAAACTGTGCAAAAGCAGCGTTTTGGTGCTCGAAACGAACGTTTTGTTGCAAAACCGGCGTTTTGGTGCACGAAACACACGTTTTGCGTCAAAACTGTGCAAAAGCAGCGATTTGGTGCACGAAACGCACGTTTCGCTGCAAAAACAGCGTTTTGGTGCACGAAACACACGTTTTGCATCAAAACTGTGCAAAAGCAGCGTTTTGGTGCACGAAACGCACGTTTTGCGTCAAAACTGTGCAAAAGCAGCGATTTGGAGCACGAAACGCACGTTTCGTTGGAAAAGCGGCGTTTTGGTGCACGAAACGCCCGTTTTGCGTCAAAACTGTGCAAAAGCGGCGATTCGGTGCGTGAAACGCCCGTTTCGCTGCAAAAGCGGCATTTTGTCGCACGATACGCATGTTTAGCGTCAAAACTGTGCAAAAGCAGCGATTTGGTGCACGAAACGCACGTTTCGTTGCAAAAGCGGCGTTTTGGTGCACGAAACGCACGTTTAGCGTCACAACTGTTCAAAAACAGCGATTTGGTGCACGAAACGCTCGTTTCGCTGCAAAAGCAGCGTTTTGGTGCACGAAACGCACGTTTAGCGTCAAAACTGTGCAAAAGCAGCGTTTTGGATGACGAAACGCACATTTTGCGTCAAAACTGTGCAAAAGCAGCGATTTGGTGCACGAAACGCACGTTTCTCGCCAAAACGGAGCAAAAGCGGCGATTCGGGGCGTGAAACGCACGTTTCGCTGCAAAAGCGGCGTTTTGGAGCACGAAACGCACGTTAAGCGTCAAAACTGTGCAAAAGCAGCGTTTTGCTGCTCGAACCGCACGTTTTGCGTCAAAACTGTGCAAAAACAGCGATTTGGAGCACGAAACGCACGTTTCGTTACAAAAGCGGCGTTTTGGTGCACGAAGCGCACGTTTTGCGTCAAAACTGTGCTAAAGCAGCGTTTTGGTGCACGAAACGCACGTTTTCGTCAAAACTGTGCAAAAACAGCGATTTGGAGCACGAAACGCACGTTTTCGTCAAAACTGTGCGAAAACAGCGATTTGGAGCACGAAACGCACGTTTTCGTCAAAACTGTGCAAAAACAGCGATTTGGAGCACGAAACGCACGTTTCGTTGCAAAAGCGGCGTTTTGGTGCACGAAATGCACGTTTTCCGTCAAAACTGTGCAAAAGCAGCGATTTGGTGCACGAAACGCACGTTTCTCGCCAAAACGGAGCAAAAGCGGCGATTCGGTGCGTGAAACGCACGTTTCGCTGCAAAAGCGGCGTTTTGGTGCACGAAACGCACGTTTATCGTCAAAACTGTTCAAAAGCAGCGTTTTGCTGCACGAAACGCACGTTTTGCGTCAATTCTGTGCAAAAGCAGCGATTTAGTGCACGAAACGAACGTTCCGCTACAAAAGCTGCGTTTTGGTGCACGAAACGCACGTTTTGCGTCAAAACTGTGCAAAAGCAGCGATTTAGTGCGCGAAACGCACGTTTCGCTACAAAAGCTGAGTTTTGGTGCATAAAACGCACGTTTTGCGTCAAAACTGTGCAAAAACAGCGATTTGGTGCACGAAACGCACGTTTCGCTGCAAAAACAGCGTTTTGGTGCACGAAACGCAAGTTTCGCGACAAAACTGTGCAAAAGCAGCGATTTGGAGCACGAAACGCACGTTTCGTTGCAAAAGCGGCGTCTTGGTGCACGAAACGCACACTTTGCGTCAAAACTGTGCAAAAGCAGCGTTTTGGTGCACGAAGCGCCGCTTTTGCGTCAAAACTGTGCAAAAGCAGCGTTTTGGTGCACGAAACGCACGTTTTGCGTAAAAACTGTGCAAAAGCGGCGTTTTGGTGCACGAAACGCACGTTTTCCGTCAAAACCGTGCAAAAGCAGCGATTTGGAGCACGAAACGCACGTTTCGTTGCAAAAGCGGCGTTTTGGTGCACGAAATGCACGTTTTGCGTCAAAACAGTGCAAAAGCAGCGATTTGGTGCACGAAACGCACGTTTCGTTGCAAAAGCGGCGTTTTGGTGCACGAAACGCACGTTTCGCTGCAAAAACTGCGTTTTGGTGCACGAAACGCACGTTTTGCGTCAAAACTGTGCAAAAGCAGCGTTTTGGTGCACGAAACGCACGTTTCGTTGCAAAAGCGGCGTTTTGGTGCACGAAACGCACGTTTTGCGTCAAAACTGTGCAAAAGCAGCGATTTAGTGCGCGAAACGCACGTTTCGCTACAAAAGCT
>CALSEM010000033.1:38513-64959 GCA_943735885.1 Stelis phaeoptera
AAACGTGCGTTTCGTGCACCAAAACGCCGCTTTTGCAGCGAAACGTGCGTTTCACGCACCGAATCGCCGCTTTTGCTCCGTTTTGGCGAGAAACGTGCGTTTCGTGCACCAGATCGCTGCTTTTGCACAGTTTTGACGCAAAACGTGCGTTTCGTGCAGCAAAACGCTGCTTTTGCACAGTTTTGACGACAAACGTGCGTTTCGTGCGCCAAAAAGCCGCTTTTGCAGCGAAACGTGCGTTTCACGCACCGAATCGCCGCTTTTGCTCCGTTTTGGCGGGAAACGTGCGTTTCGTGCACCAGATCGCTGGTTTTGCACAGTTTTGACGCAAAACGTGCGTTTCGTGCACCAAAACGCCGCTTTTGCAACGAAACATGCGTTTCGTGCACCAAATCGCTGCTTTTGCACAGTTCTGACGCAAAACGTGCGTTTCGTGCACCAAAACGCTGCTTTTGCAGCGAACCGTGCGTTTCGTGCACCAAATCGCTGCTTTTGCACAGTTTTGACGCAAAACGTGCGTTTCGTGCACCAAAACGCCGCTTTTGCAGCGAAACGTGCGTTTCGTGCAGCAAAACGCTGCTTTTGCACAGTTTTGAAGCAAAACGTGCGTTTCGTGCAGCAAAACGCTGCTTTTGCACAGTTTTGACGCTAAACGTGCGTTTCGTGCACCAAAACGCTGCTTTTGCACAGTTTTGACGCTAAACGTGCGTTTCGTGCACCAAATCGCTGTTTTTGCACAGTTTTGACGCAAAACGTGCATTTCGTGCACCAAAACGCCGCTTTTGCAACGAAACATGCGTTTCGTGCACCAAATCGCTGCTTTTGCACAGTTCTGACGCAAAACGTACGTTTCGTGCACCAAATCGCTGTTTTTGCACAGTTTTGACGCAAAACGTGCGTTTCGTGCACCAAAACGCTGCTTTTTCACAGTTTTGACGCTAAACGTGCGTTTCGTGCACCAAATCGCTGTTTTTGCACAGTTTTGACGCAAAACGTGCGTTTCGTGCACCAAAACGCTGCTTTTTCACAGTTTTGACGCTAAACGTGCGTTTCGTGCACCAAAACGCTGCTTTTGCACAGTTTTGACGATAAGCGTGCGTTTCGTGCACCAAAACGCTGCTTTTGCAACGAAACGTGCGTTTCGTGCACCAAATCGCTGTTTTTGCACAGTTTTGACAATAAACGTGCGTTTCGTGCACCAAAACGCCGCTTTTGCAACGAAACGTGCGTTTCGTGCACCAAATCGCTGCTTTTGCACAGTTTTGACGCTAAACGTGCTTTTCGTGCACCAAAACGCCGCTTTTGCAACGAAACGTGCGTTTCGTGCAGCAAAACGCTGCTTTTGCACAGTTTTGAAGCAAAACGTGCGTTTCATGCAGCAAAACGCTGCTTTTGCACAGTTTTGACGCTAAACGTTCGTTTCGTGCACCAAAATGCTGCTTTTGCACAGTTTTGACGCTAAACGTGCGTTTCGTGCACCAAAACGCTGCTTTTGCACAGTTTTGACGCTAAACGTGCGTTTCGTGCACCAAATCGCTGTTTTTGCACAGTTTTGACGCAAAACGTGCGTTTCGTGCACCAAAACGCTGCTTTTGCACAGTTTTGACGCTAAACGTGCGTTTCGTGCACCAAAACGCTGCTTTTGCACAGTTTTGACGCTTAACGTGCGTTTCGTGCACCAAACGGCCGCATTTGCAACGAAACATGCGTTTCGTGCACCAAATCGCTGTTTTTGCACAGTTTTGACGCAAAACGTGCGTTTCGTGCGCCAAAACGCCGCTTTTGCAGCGAAACGTGCGTTTCACGCACCGAATCGCTGCTTTTGCACAGTTTTGACGATAAGCGTGCGTTTCGTGCACCAAAACGCTGCTTTTGCAACGAAACGTGCGTTTCGTGCACCAAATCGCTGTTTTTGCACAGTTTTGACAATAAACGTGCGTTTCGTGCAGCAAAACGCCGCTTTTGCAACGAAACGTGCGTTTCGTGCACCAAATCGCTGTTTTTGCACAGTTTTGACGCTAAACGTGCGTTTCGTGCACCAAAACGCCGCTTTTGCACAGTTATGACGCAAAACGTGCGTTTCGTGCAGCAAAACGCTGCTTTTGCACAGTTTTGACGCTAAACGTGCGTTTCGTGCACCAAAACGCCGCTTTTGCAACGAAACGTGCGTTTCGTGCACCAAATCGCTGTTTTTGCACAGTTTTGACGCAAAACGTGCGTTTCGTGCACCAAAACGCTGCTTTTGCAGCGAAACGTGCGTTTCGTGCACCAAAACGCCGCTTTTGCACAGTTTTGGAGCAAAACGTGCGTTTCGTGCAGCAAAACGCTGCTTTTGCACAGTTTTGACGCTATACGTGCGTTTCGTGCACCAAAACGCCGCTTTTGCAGCGAAACGTGCGTTTCACGCACCGAATCGCCGCTTTTACTCCGTTTTGGCGAGAAACGTGCGTTTCGTGCACCAAAACGCCGCTTTTGCACAGTTTTGACGCAAAACGTGCGTTTCGTGCACCAAAACGCTGCTTTTGCACAGTTTTGACGCAAAACGTGCGTTTCGTGCACTAAAACGCTGCTTTTACAGCGAAACGTGCGTTTCGTGCACCAAATCGCTGTTTTTGCACAGTTTTGACGCAAAACGTGCGTTTCGTGCACCAAAACGCTGCTTTTGCAGCGAAACGTGCGTTTCGTGCACCAAATCGCTGCTTTTGCACAGTTTTGACGCAAAACGTGCGTTTCGTGCACCAAAACGCTGCTTTTGCACAGTTTTGACGATAAGCGTGCGTTTCGTGCACCAAAACGCAGCTTTTGCAACGAAACGTGCGTTTCGTGCACCAAATCGCTGTTTTTGCACAGTTTTGACAATAAACGTGCGTTTCGTGCACCAAAACGCCGCTTTTGCAACGAAACATGCGTTTCGTGCACCAAATCGCTGCTTTTGCACAGTTCTGACGCAAAACGTGCGTTTCGTGCACCAAAACGCTGCTTTTGCAGCGAACCGTGCGTTTCGTGCACCAAATCGCTGCTTTTGCACAGTTTTGACGCAAAACGTGCGTTTCGTGCACCAAAACGGCGCTTTTGCAGCGAAACGTGCGTTTCGTGCAGCAAAACGCTGCTTTTGCACAGTTTTGAAGCAAGACGTGCGTTTCGTGCAGCAAAACGCTGCTTTTGCACAGTTTTGAAGCAAAACGTGCGTTTCGTGCACCAAAACGCCGCTTTTGCACAGTTTTGACGCAAAACGTGCGTTTCGTGCACCAAAACGCTGCTTTTGCACAGTTTTGACGCAAAACGTGCGTTTCGTGCACTAAAACGCTGCTTTTACAGCGAAACGTGCGTTTCGTGCACCAAATCGCTGTTTTTGCACAGTTTTGACGCAAAACGTGCGTTTCGTGCACCAAAACGCTGCTTTTGCAGCGAAACGTGCGTTTCGTGCACCAAATCGCTGCTTTTGCACAGTTTTGACGCAAAACGTGCGTTTCGTGCACCAAAACGCTGCTTTTGCACAGTTTTGACGATAAGCGTGCGTTTCGTGCACCAAAACGCAGCTTTTGCAACGAAACGTGCGTTTCGTGCACCAAATCGCTGTTTTTGCACAGTTTTGACAATAAACGTGCGTTTCGTGCACCAAAACGCCGCTTTTGCAACGAAACATGCGTTTCGTGCACCAAATCGCTGCTTTTGCACAGTTCTGACGCAAAACGTGCGTTTCGTGCACCAAAACGCTGCTTTTGCAGCGAACCGTGCGTTTCGTGCACCAAATCGCTGCTTTTGCACAGTTTTGACGCAAAACGTGCGTTTCGTGCACCAAAACGGCGCTTTTGCAGCGAAACGTGCGTTTCGTGCAGCAAAACGCTGCTTTTGCACAGTTTTGAAGCAAGACGTGCGTTTCGTGCAGCAAAACGCTGCTTTTGCACAGTTTTGAAGCAAAACGTGCGTTTCGTGCAGCAAAACGCTGCTTTTGCACAGTTTTGACGCAAAACGTGCGTTTCGTGCACCAAAACGCCGCTTTTGCAGCGAAACGTGCGTTTCGTGCAGCAAAACGCTGCTTTTGCACAGTTTTGACGCAAAACGTGCGTTTCGTGCAGCAAAACGCTGCTTTTGCAGCGAAACGTGCGTTTCGTGCACCAAATCGCTGTTTTTGCACACTTTTGACGCAAAACGTGCGTTTCGTGCACCAAAACGCTGCTTTTGCACAGTTTTGACGCAAAACGTGCGTTTCGTGCACCAAAACGCTGCTTTTGCAGCGAAACGTGCGTTTCGTGCACCAAATCGCTGCTTTTGCACAGTTTTGACGCAAAACGTGCGTTTCGTGCAGCAAAACGCTGCTTTTGCACAGTTTTGACGCTAAACGTGCGTTTCGTGCACCAAAACGCCGCTTTTGCAGCGAAACGTGCGTTTCACGCACCGAATCGCCGCTTTTACTCCGTTTTGGCGAGAAACGTGCGCTTCGTGCACCAAATCGCTGCATTTGCACAGTTTTGACGCAAAACGTGCGTTTCGTGCACCAAAACGCTGCTTTTGCACAGTTTTGACGCAAAACGTGCGTTTCGTGCACCAAATCGCTGCTTTTGCACAGTTTTGACGCAAAACGTGCGTTTCGTGCACCAATTCGCTGCATTTGCACAGTTTTGACGCAAAACGTGCGTTTCGTGCACCAAAACGCTGCTTTTGCACAGTTTTGACGCAAAACGTGCGTTCCGTGCACTAAAACGCTGCTTTTGCAGCGAAACGTGCGTTTCGTGCACCAAATCGCTGTTTTCGCACAGTTTTGACCCAAAACGTGCGTTTCGTGCACCAAAACGCTGCTTTTGCAGCGAAACGTGCGTTTCGTGCACCAAATCGCTGCTTTTCACAGTTTTGACGCAAAACGTGCGTTTCGTGCACCAAAACGCTGCTTTTGCAGCGAAACGTGCGTTTCGTGCACCAAATCGCTGCTTTTGCACAGTTTTGACGCTAAACGTGCGTTTCGTGCACCAAAACGCCGCTTTTGCAACGAAACGTGCGTTTCGTGCACCAAATCGCTGCTTTTGCACAGTTTTGACGCGAAACGTGCGTTTCGTGCACCAAATCGCTGCTTTCGCACAGTTTTGCCGCAAAACGTGCGTTTCGTGCACCAAAACGCTGCTTTTGCAGCGAAACGTGCGTTTCGTGCACCAAAACGCCGCATTTGCACAGTTTTGACGCAAAACGTGCGTTTCGTGCAGCAAAACGCTGCTTTTGCACAGTTTTGACGCTAAACGTGCGTTTCGTGCACCAAAACGCCGCTTTTGCAGCGAAACGTGCGTTTCACGCACCAAATCGCCGCTTTTACTCCGTTTTGGCGAGAAACGTGCGTTTCGTGCACCAAATCGCTGCTTTTGCAACGAAACGTGCGTTTCGTGCACCAAATCGCTGTTTTTGCACAGTTTTGGCGAAAAACGTGCGTTTCGTGCACCAAAACGCTGCTTTTGCAGCGAAACGTGCGTTTCACGCACCGAATCGCTGCTTTTGCACAGTTTTGACGCAAAACGTGCGTTTCGTGCACCAACACGCTGCTTTTGCACAGTTTTGACGCAAAGCGTGCGTTTCGTGCACCAAAACGCTGCTTTTGCAGCGAAACGTGCGTTTCGTGCACCAAAACGCCGCTTTTGCACAGTTTTGACGCAAAACGTGCGTTTCGTGCAGCAAAACGCTGCTTTTGCACAGTTTTGACGCTAAACGTGCGTTTCGTGCACCAAAACGCCGCTTTTGCAGCGAAACGTGCGTTTCACGCACCAAATCGCCGCTTTTACTCCGTTTTGGCGAGAAACGTGCGTTTCGTGCACCAAATCGCTGCTTTTGCACAGTTTTGACGCAAAACGTGCGTTTCGTGCACCAAAACGCCGCTTCTGCAGCGAAACGTGCGTTTCACGCACCGAATCGCCGCTTTTGCTCCGTTTTGGCGAGAAACGTGCGTTTCGTGCACCAGATCGCTGCTTTTGCACAGTTTTGACGCAAAACGTGCGTTTCGTGCACCAAAACGCCGCTTTTGCAGCGAAACGTGCGTTTCGTGCAGCAAAACGCTGCTTTTGCACAGTTTTGACGCAAAACGTGCGTTTCGTGCACCAAAACGCTGCTTTTGCAGCGAAACGTGCGTTTCGTGCACCAAATCGCTGCTTTTGCACAGTTTTGACGTAAAACGTGCGTTTCGTGCAGCAAAACGCTGCTTTTGCACAGTTTTGACGCTAAACGTGCGTTTCGTGCACCAAAACGCCGCTTTTGCAGCGAAAACGTGCGTTTCACGCACCGAATCGCCGCTTTTACTCCGTTTTGGCGAGAAACGTGCGTTTCGTGCACCAAATCGCTGTATTTGCACAGTTTTGACGCAAAACGTGCGTTTCGTGCACCAAAACGCTGCTTTTGCACAGTTTTGACGCAAAACGTGCGTTTCGTGCGCCAAAACGCCGCTTTTGCAGCGAAACGTGCGTTACACGCACCGAATCGCCGCTTTTGCTCCGTTTTGGCGAGAAACGTGCGTTTCGTGCACCAAATCGCTGCATTGCACAGTTTTGAAGCAAAACGTGCGTTTCGTGCACCAAATCGCTGCTTTTGCACAGTTTTGACGCAAAACGTGCGTTTCGTGCACCAAATCGCTGCTTTTGCACAGTTTTGACGCAAAACGTGCGTTTCGTGCACCAATTCGCTGCATTTGCACAGTTTTGACGCAAAACGTGCGTTTCGTGCACCAAATCGCTGCTTTTGCACAGTTTTGACGCGAAACGTGCGTTTCGTGCAGCAAAACGATGCTTTTGCACAGTTTTGACGCTAAACGTGCGTTTCGTGCACCAAAACGCCGCTTTTGCAACGAAACGTGCGTTTCGTGCACCAAATCGCTGTTTTTGCACACTTTTGACGAAAAACGTGCGTTTCGTGCACCAAAACGCTGTTTTTGCAGCGAAACGTGCGTTTCGAGCACCAAATCGCTGCTTTTGCACAGTTTTGACGCAAAACGTGCGTTTCGTGCACCAAAACGCTGCTTTTGCACAGTTTTGACGCAAAACGTGCGTTTCGTGCACTAAAACGCTACTTTTGCAGCGAAACGTGCGTTTCGTGCACCAAATCGCCGTTTTCGCACAGTTTTGACGCAAAACGTGCGTTTCGTGCACCAAAACGCTGCTTTTGCAGCGAAGCGTGCGTTTCGTGCACCAAATCGCTGCTTTTGCATAGTTTTGACGCAAAACGTGCGTTTCGTGCACCAAAACGCTGCTTTTGCAGCGAAACGTGCGTGTCGTGCACCAAAACGCCGCTTTTGCACAGTTTTGACGCAAAACGTGCGTTTCGTGCAGCAAAACGCTGCTTTTGCACAGTTTTGACGCTAAACGTGCGTTTCGTGCAAAACGCCGCTTTTGCAACGAAACGTGCGTTTCGTGCACCAAATCGCTGCTTTTGCACAGTTTTGACGCGAAACGTGCGTTTCGTGCACCAAATCGCTGTTTTTGCAGCGAAACGTGCGTTTCGTGCACCAAATCGCTGCTTTTGCACAGTTTTGACGCAAAAAGTGCGTCTCGTGCACCAAAACGCTGCTTTTGCACAGTTTTGACGCAAAACGTGCGTTTCGTGCACCAAAACGCTGCTTTTGCACAGTTTTGACGCAAAACGTGCGTTTCGTGCAGCAAAACGCTGCTTTTGCACAGTTTTGACGCTAAACCTGCGTTACGTGCACCAAAACGCCGCTTTTGCAACGAAACGTGCGTTTCGTGCACCAAATCGCTGCTATTGCACAGTTTTGACGCGAAACGTGCGTTTCGTGCACCAAATCGCTGCTTTTGCACAGTTTTGACGCAAAACGTGCGTTTCGTGCACCAAATCGCTGCATTTGCACAGTTTTGACGCAAAACGTGCGTTTCGTGCACCAAAACGCTGCTTTTGCATAGTTATGACGCAAAACGTGCGTTTCGTGCGCCAAAACGCCGCTTTTGCAGCGAAACGTGCGTTTCACGCACCGAATCGCCGCTTTTGCTCCGTTTTGGCGAGAAACGTGCGTTTCGTGCACCAAATCGCTGCATTTGCACAGTTTTGACGCAAAACGTGCGCTTCGTGCACCAAATCGCTGCATTTGCACAGTTTTGACGCAAAACGTGCGTTTCGTGCACCAAATCGCTGCTTTTGCACAGTTTTGACGCAAAACGTGCGTTTCGTGCACCAAATCGCTGCTTTTGCACAGTTTTGACGCAAAACGTGCGTTTCGTGCACCAAATCGCTGCATTTGCACACTTTTGACGCAAAACGTGCGTTTCGTGCCCTAAAACGCTGCTTTTGCAGCGAAACGTGCGTTTCGTGCACCAAATCGCTGTTTTCGCACAGCTTTGACGCAAAACGTGCGTTTCGTGCACCAAAACGCTGCTTTTGCAGCGAAACGTGCGTTTCGTGCACCAAATCGCTGCTTTTGCACAGTTTTGACGCAAAACGTGCGTTTCGTGCACCAAAACGCCGCTTCTGCAGCGAAACGTGCGTTTCACGCACCGAATCGCCGCTTTTGCTCCGTTTTGGCGAGAAACGTGCGTTTCGTGCACCAGATCGCTGCTTTTGCACAGTTTTGACGCAAAACGTGCGTTTCGTGCACCAAAACGCCGCTTTTGCAGCGAAACGTGCGTTTCGTGCAGCAAAACGCTGCTTTTGCACAGTTTTGACGCAAAACGTGCGTTTCGTGCACCAAAACGCTGCTTTTGCAGCGAAACGTGCGTTTCGTGCACCAAATCGCTGCTTTTGCACAGTTTTGACGTAAAACGTGCGTTTCGTGCAGCAAAACGCTGCTTTTGCACAGTTTTGACGCTAAACGTGCGTTTCGTGCACCAAAACGCCGCTTTTGCAGCGAAACGTGCGTTTCACGCACCGAATCGCCGCTTTTACTCCGTTTTGGCGAGAAACGTGCGTTTCGTGCACCAAATCGCTGTATTTGCACAGTTTTGACGCAAAACGTGCGTTTCGTGCACCAAAACGCTGCTTTTGCACAGTTTTGACGCAAAACGTGCGTTTCGTGCGCCAAAACGCCGCTTTTGCAGCGAAACGTGCGTTACACGCACCGAATCGCCGCTTTTGCTCCGTTTTGGCGAGAAACGTGCGTTTCGTGCACCAAATCGCTGCATTGCACAGTTTTGAAGCAAAACGTGCGTTTCGTGCACCAAATCGCTGCTTTTGCACAGTTTTGACGCAAAACGTGCGTTTCGTGCACCAGAACGCTGCTTTTGCACGGTTTTGACACTAAACGTCCGTTTCGTGCACCAAAACGCCGCTTTTGCAACGAAACGTGCGTTTCGTGCACCAAAACGCTGCTTTTGCAGCGAAACGTGCGTTTCGTGCCCCAAATCGCTGCTTTTGCACAGTTTTGACGCTAAACGTGCGTTTCGTGCACCAAAACGCCGCTTTTGCAACGAAACGTGCGTTTCGTGCACCAAATCGCTGTTTTTGCACAGTTTTGACGCAAAACGTGCGTTTCGTGCTCCAAAACGCTGCTTTTGCAGCGAAACGTGCGTTTCGTGCACCATAACGCCGCATTTGCTCAGTTTTGACGCAAAACGTGCGTTTCGTGCAGCAAAACGCTGCTTTTGCACAATTTTGACGCTAATCGTGCGTTTCGTGCACCAAAACGCCGCTTTTGCAACGAAACGTGCGTTTCGTGCTTTTGCACAGTTTTGACGCAAAACGTGCGTTTCGTGCACCAAATCGCTGCTTTTGCACAGTTTTGACGCAAAACGTGCGTTTCGTGCACCAAAACGCTGCTTTTGCACAGTTTTGACGCGAAACGTGCGTTTCGTGCTCCAAATCGCTGCTTTTGCACAGTTTTGACGCAAAACGTGCGTTTCGTGCACCAAAACGCTGCTTTTGCACAGTTTTGACGGTAAACGTGCGTTTCGTGCACCAAAACGCCGTTTTTGCAACGAAACGTGCGTTTCGTGCACCAAATCGCTGTTTTTACACAGTTTTGACGCAAAACGTGCGGTTCGTGCGCCAAAACGCCGCTTTTGAAGCGAAACGTGCGTTTCACGCTCCGAATCGCCGCTTTTGCACAGTTTTGACGCAAAACGTGCGTTTCGTGCACCAAATCGCTGCTATTGCACAGTTTTGACGCGAAACGTGTGTTTCGTGCACCAAATCGCTGCTTTTGCACAGTTTTGACGCAAAACGTGCGTTTCGTGCACCAAAACGCTGCTTTTGCAGCGAAACGTGCGTTTCGTGCACCAAAACGCTGCTTTTGCAGCGAAACGTGCGTTTCGTGCCCCAAATCGCTGCTTTTGCACAGTTTTGACGCTAAACGTGCGTTTCGTGCACCAAAACGCCGCTTTTGCAACGAAACGTGCGTTTCGTGCACCAAATCGCTGTTTTTGCACAGTTTTGACGCAAAACGTGCGTTTCGTGCTCCAAAACGCTGCTTTTGCAGCGAAACGTGCGTTTCGTGCACCATAACGCCGCATTTGCTCAGTTTTGACGCAAAACGTGCGTTTCGTGCAGCAAAACGCTGCTTTTGCACAATTTTGACGCTAATCGTGCGTTTCGTGCACCAAAACGCCGCTTTTGCAACGAAACGTGCGTTTCGTGCTTTTGCACAGTTTTGACGCAAAACGTGCGTTTCGTGCACCAAAACGCTGCTTTTGCACAGTTTTGACGCGAAACGTGCGTTTCGTGCTCCAAATCGCTGCTTTTGCACAGTTTTGACGCAAAACGTGCGTTTCGTGCACCAAAACGCTGCTTTTGCAGCGAAACGTGCGTTTCGTGCACCAAAACGCTGCTTTTGCACAGTTTTGACGCGAAACGTGCGTTTCGTGCACCAAAACGCCGCCTTTGCAACGAAACGTGCGATTCGTGCACCAAATCGCTGCTTTTGCACAGTTTTGACGCGAAACGTGCGTTTCGTGCACCAAATCGCTGCTTTTGCACAGTTTTGACGCAAAACGTGCGTTTCGTGCCCCAAAACGCTGCTTTTGCACAGTTTTGACGGTAAACGTGCGTTTCGTGCACCAAAACGCCGTTTTTGCAACGAAACGTGCGTTTCGTGCACCAAATCGCTGTTTTTACACAGTTTTGACGCAAAACGTGCGGTTCGTGCGCCAAAACGCCGCTTTTGCAGCGAAACGTGCGTTTCACGCTCCGAATCGCCGCTTTTGCACAGTTTTGACGCAAAACGTGCGTTTCGTGCACCAAAACGCTGCTTTTGCAGCGAAACGTGCGTTTCGTGCACCAAAACGCCGCTTTTGCACCGTTTTAACGCAAAACGTGCGTTTCGTGCACCAAATCGCTGCTATTGCACAGTTTTGACGCGAAACGTGTGTTTCGTGCACCAAATCGCTGCTTTTGCACAGTTTTGACGCAAAACGTGCGTTTCGTGCACCAAAACGCTGCTTTTGCAGCGAAACGTGCGTTTCGTGCACCAAATCGCTGTTTTCGCACAGTTTTGACACAAAACGTGCGTTTCGTGCACCAAAACGCCGCTTTTGCAGCGAAACGTGCGTTTCACGCTCCGAATCGCCGCTTTTGCACAGTTTTGACGCAAAACGTGCGTTTCGTGCACCAAAACGCTGCTTTTGCAGCGAAACGTGCGTTTCGTGCACCAAAACGCCGCTTTTGCACCGTTTTAACGCAAAACGTGCGTTTCGTGCACCAAATCGCTGCTATTGCACAGTTTTGACGCGAAACGTGTGTTTCGTGCACCAAATCGCTGCTTTTGCACAGTTTTGACGCAAAACGTGCGTTTCGTGCACCAAAACGCTGCTTTTGCAGCGAAACGTGCGTTTCGTGCACCAAATCGCTGCTTTTGCACAGTTTTGACGCAAAACGTGCGTTTCGTGCACCAAAACGCTGCTTTTGCAGCGAAACGTGCGTTTCGTGCACCAAAACGCCGCTTTTGCACAGTTTTGACGCAAAACGTGCGTTTCGTGCAGCAAATCGCTGCTTTTGCACAGTTTTGACGCAAAACGTGCGTTTCGTGCAGCAAAACGCTGCTTTTGCACAGTTTTGACGCTAAACGTGCGTTTCGTGCACCAAAACGCCGCTTTTGCAACGAAACGTGCGTTTCGTGCACCAAATCGCTGCTATTGCACAGTTTTGACGCGAAACGTTCGTTTCGTGCACCAAATCGCTGCTTTTGCACAGTTTTGACGCAAAACGTGCGTTTCGTGCACCAAAACGCTGCTTTTGCAGCGAAACTTGCGTTTCGTGCACCAAAACGCCGCTTTTGCACAGTTTTGAAGCAAAACGTGCGTTTCGTGCAGCAAATCGCTGCCTTTGCACAGTTTTGACGCGAAACGTGCGTTTCGTGCTCCAAATCGCTGCTTTTGCACAGTTTTGACGCAAAACGTGCGTTTCGTGCACCAAAACGCTGCTTTTGCAGCGAAACGTGCGTTTCGTGCACCAAAACGCCGCTTTTGCACAGCTTTGACGCAAAACGTGCGTTTCGTGCGCCAAAACGCCGCTTTTGCAGCGAAACGTGCGTTTCACGCACCGAATCGCCGCTTTTGCTCCGTTTTGGCGAGAAACGTGCGTTTCGTGCACCAAAACGCTGCTTTTGCACAGTTTTGACGCAAAACGTGCGTTTCGTGCACCAAATCGCTGCTTTTGCACAGTTTTGACGCAAAACGTGCGTTTCGTGCACCAAATCGCTGCATTTGCACAGTTTTGACGCAAAACGTGCGTTTCGTGCACCAAATCGCTGCTTTTGCACAGTTTTGACGCAAAACGTGCGTTTCGTGCACCAAAACGCTACATTGCACAGTTTTGACGCAAAACGTTCGTTTCGTGCACCAAAACGCTGCTTTTGCACAGTTTTCACGCTAAACGTGCGTTTCGTGCACCAGATCGCCGCTTTTGCAACGAAACGTGCGTTTCGTGCACCAAATCGCTGTTTTCGCACAGTTTTGACACAAAACGTGCGTTTCGTGCACCAAAACGCTGCTTTTGCAGCGAAACGTGCGTTTCGTGCACCAAAACGCCGCTTTTGCACAGTTTTGACGCAAAACGTGCGTTTCGTGCAGCAAAACGCTGCTTTTGCACAGTTTTGACGCTAAACGTGCGTTTCGTGCACCAAAACGCCGCTTTTGCAACGAAACGTGCGTTTCGTGCACCAAATCGCTGCTATTGCACAGTTTTGACGCGAAACGTGCGTTTCGTGCACCAAATCGCTGCTTTTGCACAAGTTTTGACGCAAAACGTGCGTTTCGTGCACCAAAACGCTGCTTTTGCAGCGAAACGTGCGTTTCGTGCACCAAAACGCTGCTTTTGCAGCGAAACGTGCGTTTCGTGCACCAAAACGCTGCTTTTTGCACAGTTTTGACGCAAAACGTGCGCTTCGTGCACCAAAACGCTGCTTTTGCACAGTTTTGACGCTAAACGTGCGTTTCGTGCACCAAAACGCCGCTTTTGCGACGAAACGTGCGTTTCGTGCACCAAATCGCTGTTTTCGCACAGTTTTGACGCAAAACGTGCGTTTCGTGCGCCAAAACGCCGCTTTTGCAGCGAAACGTGCGTTTCACGCACCGAATAGCCGCTTTTGCTCCGTTTTGGCGAGAAACGTGCGTTTCGCGCACCAAATCGCTGCTTTTGCACAGTTTTGACGCAAAACGTGCGTTTCGTGCACCAGAACGCTGCTTTTGCACGGTTTTGACACTAAACGTCCGTTTCGTGCACCAAAACGCCGCTTTTGCAACGAAACGTGCGTTTCGTGCACCAAAACGCTGCTTTTGCAGCGAAACGTGCGTTTCGTGCACCAAATCGCTGCTTTTGCACAGTTTTGACGCTAAACGTGCGTTCCGTGCACCAAAACGCCGCTTTTGCAACGAAACGTGCGTTTCGTGCACCAAATCGCTGTTTTTGCACAGTTTTGACGCAAAACGTGCGTTTCGTGCACCAAAACGCTGCTTTTGCACAGTTTTGACGCGAAACGTGCGTTTCGTGCACCAAAACGCCGCTTTTGCAACGAAACGTGCGATTCGTGCACCAAATCGCTGCTTTTGCACAGTTTTGACGCGAAACGTGCGTTTCGTGCACCAAATCGCTGCTTTTGCACAGTTTTGACGCAAAACGTGCGTTTCGTGCCCCAAAACGCTGCTTTTGCAGCGAAACGTGCGTTTCGTGCACCAAAACGCTGCTTTTGCAGCGAAACGTGCGTTTCGTGCACCAAAACGCCGCTTTTGCACAGCTTTGACGCAAAACGTGCGTTTCGTGCGCCAAAACGCCGCTTTTGCAGCGAAACGTGCGTTTCACGCACCGAATCGCCGCTTTTGCTCCGTTTTGGCGAGAAACGTGCGTTTCGTGCACCAAAACGCTGCTTTTGCACAGTTTTGACGCAAGACGTGCGTTTCGTGCACCAAATCGCTGCTTTTGCACAGTTTTGACGCAAAACGTGCGTTTCGTGCACCAAATCGCTGCATTTGCACAGTTTTGACGCAAAACGTGCGTTTCGTGCACCAAATCGCTGCTTTTGCACAGTTTTGACGCAAAACGTGCGTTTCGTGCCCCAAAACGCTGCTTTTGCAGCGAAACGTGCGTTTCGTGCACCAAAACGCTGCTTTTGCAGCGAAACGTGCGTTTCGTGCACCAAAACGCTGCATTTGCACAGTTTTGACGCAAAACGTGCGTTCCGTGTAGAAAAACGATGCTTTTGCACAGTTTTGACGCAAAACGTGCGTTTCGTGCACCAAAACGCTGCTTTTGCACAGTTTTGACGCAAAACGTGCGTTTCGTGCACCAAAACGCTGCTTTTGCACAGTTTTGACGGTAAACGTGCGTTTCGTGCACCAAAACGCCGTTTTTGCAACGAAACGTGCGTTTCGTGCACCAAATCGCTGTTTTTACACAGTTTTGACGCAAAACGTGCGGTTCGTGCGCCAAAACGCCGCTTTTGCAGCGAAACGTGCGTTTCACGCTCCGAATCGCCGCTTTTGCACAGTTTTGACGCAAAACGTGCGTTTCGTGCACCAAAACGCTGCTTTTGCAGCGAAACGTGCGTTTCGTGCACCAAAACGCCGCTTTTGCACCGTTTTAACGCAAAACGTGCGTTTCGTGCACCAAATCGCTGCTATTGCACAGTTTTGACGCGAAACGTGTGTTTCGTGCACCAAATCGCTGCTTTTGCACAGTTTTGACGCAAAACGTGCGTTTCGTGCACCAAAACGCTGCCTTTGCAGCGAAACGTGCGTTTCGTGCACCAAATCGCTGTTTTCGCACAGTTTTGACGCAAAACGTGCGTTTCGTGCACCAAAACGCTGCTTTTGCAGCGAAACGTGCGTTTCGTGCACCAAAACGCCGCTTTTGCACAGTTTTGACGCAAAACGTGCGTTTCGTGCAGCAAATCGCTGCTTTTGCACAGTTTTGACGCAAAACGTGCGTTTCGTGCAGCAAAACGCTGCTTTTGCACAGTTTTGACGCTAAACGTGCGTTTCGTGCACCAAATCGCTGCTATTCCACAGTTTTGACGCGAAACGTGCGTTTCGTGCACCAAAACGCCGCCTTTGCAACGAAACGTGCGATTCGTGCACCAAATCGCTGCTTTTGCACAGTTTTGACGCGAAACGTGCGTTTCGTGCACCAAATCGCTGCTTTTGCACAGTTTTGACGCAAAACGTGCGTTTCGTGCCCCAAAACGCTGCTTTTGCAGCGAAACGTGCGTTTCGTGCACCAAAACGCTGCTTTTGCAGCGAAACGTGCGTTTCGTGCACCAAAACGCTGCTTTTGCACAGTTTTGACGCAAAACGTGCGTTCCGTGCAGAAAAAACGATGCTTTTGCACAGTTTTGACGCAAAACGTGCGTTTCGTGCACCAAAACGCTGCTTTTGCACAGTTTTGACGGTAAACGTGCGTTTCGTGCACCAAAACGCCGTTTTTGCAACGAAACGTGCGTTTCGTGCACCAAATCGCTGTTTTTACACAGTTTTGACGCAAAACGTGCGGTTCGTGCGCCAAAACGCCGCTTTTGCAGCGAAACGTGCGTTTCACGCTCTGAATCGCCGCTTTTGCACAGTTTTGACGCAAAACGTGCGTTTCGTGCACCAAAACGCTGCTTTTGCAGCGAAACGTGCGTTTCGTGCACCAAAACGCCGCTTTTGCACCGTTTTAAACGCAAAACGTGCGTTTCGTGCACCAAATCGCTGCTATTGCACAGTTTTGACGCGAAACGTGTGTTTCGTGCACCAAATCGCTGCTTTTGCACAGTTTTGACGCAAAACGTGCGTTTCGTGCACCAAAACGCTGCCTTTGCAGCGAAACGTGCGTTTCGTGCACCAAATCGCTGTTTTCGCACAGTTTTGACGCAAAACGTGCGTTTCGTGCACCAAAACGCTGCTTTTGCAGCGAAACGTGCGTTTCGTGCACCAAATCGCTGCTGTTGCACAGTTTTGACGCAAAACGTGCGTTTCGTGCACCAAAACGCTGCTTTTGCAGCGAAACGTGCGTTTCGTGCACCAAAACGCCGCTTTTGCACAGTTTTGACGCGAAACGTGCGTTTCGTGCACCTAATCGCTGCTTTTGCACAGTTTTGACGCAAAACGTGCGTTTCGTGCACCAAAACGCTGCTTTTGCAGCGAAACGTGCGTTTCGTGCACCAAAACGCTGCTTTTGCAGCGAAACGTGCGTTTCGTGCACCAAAACGCTGCTTTTGCAGCGAAACGTGCGTTTCGTGCACCAAAACGCTGCTTTTGCACAGTTTTGACGCAAAACGTGCGCTTCGTGCACCAAAACGCTGCTTTTGCACAGTTTTGACGCTAAACGTGCGTTTCGTGCACCAAAACGCCGCTTTTGCAACGAAACGTGCGTTTCGTGCACCAAATCGCTGTTTTCGCACAGTTTTGACGCAAAACGTGCGTTTCGTGCGCCAAAACGCCGCTTTTGCAGCGAAACGTGCGTTTCACGCACCGAATCGCCGCTGTTGCTCCGTTTTGGCGAGAAACGTGCGTTTCGCGCACCAAAGCGCTGCTTTTGCACAGTTTTGACGCAAAACGTGCGTTTCGTGCACCAGAACGCTGCTTTTGCACGGTTTTGACACTAAACGTCCGTTTCGTGCACCAAAACGCCGCTTTTGCAACGAAACGTGCGTTTCGTGCACCAAAACGCTGCTTTTGCAGCGAAACGTGCGTTTCGTGCACCAAATCGCTGCTTTTGCACAGTTTTGACGCTAAACGTGCGTTTCGTGCACCAAAAGGCCGCTTTTGCAACGAAACGTGCGTTTCGTGCACCAAATCGCTGTTTTTGCACAGTTTTGACGCAAAACGTGTGTTTCGTGCTCCAAAACGCTGCTTTTGCAGCGAAACGTGCGTTTCGTGCACCAAATCGCTGCTTTTGCACAGTTTTGACGCAAAACGTGCGTTTCGTGCACCAAAACGCTGCTTTTGCACAGTTTTGACGCTTAACGTGCGTTTCGTGCACCAAAACGCTGCTTTTGCAGCGAAACGTGCGTTTCGTGCACCAAAACGCTGCTTTTGCACAGTTTTGACGCGAAACGTGCGTTTCGTGCACCAAAACGCCGCTTTTGCAACGAAACGTGCGATTCGTGCACCAAATCGCTGCTTTTGCACAGTTTTGACGCGAAACGTGCGTTTCGTGCACCAAATCGCTGCTTTTGCACAGTTTTGACGCAAAACGTGCGTTTCGTGCCCCAAAACGCTGCTTTTGCAGCGAAACGTGCGTTTCGTGCACCAAATCGCTGCTTTTGCAGCGAAACGTGCGTTTCGTGCACCAAAACGCTGCTTTTGCACAGTTTTGACGCAAAACGTGCGTTCCGAGCAGAAAAACGCTGCTTTTGCACAGTTTTGACGCAAAATGTGCGTTTCGTGCACCAAAACGCTGCTTTTGCACAGTTTTGACGCAAAACGTGCGTTTCGTGCACCAAAACGCTGCTTTTGCACAGTTTTGACGCTTAACGTGCGTTTCGTGCACCAAAACGCTGCTTTTGCAGCGAAACGTGCGTTTCGTGCACCAAAACGCTGCTTTTGCACAGTTTTGACGCAAAACGTGTGTTCCGAGCAGAAAAACGCTGCTTTTGCACAGTTTTGACGCAAAACGTGCGTTTCGTGCACCAAAACGCTGCTTTTGCACAGTTTTGACGCAAAACGTGCGTTTCGTGCACCAAAACGCTGCTTTTGCACAGTTTTGACGCTAAACGTGCGTTTCGTGCACCAAAACGTCGTTTTTGCAACGAAACGTGCGTTTCGTGCACCAAATCGCTGCTTTTGCACAGTTTTGACGCGAAACGTGCGTTTCGTGCACCAAATCGCTGTTTTTGCAGTGAAACGTGCGTTTCGTGCACCAAATCGCTACTTTTGCACAGTTTTGACGCAAAACGTTCGTTTCGTGCACCAAAACGCCGCATTTGCACAGTTTTGACGCAAAACGTGCGTTTCGTGCAGCAAAACGCTGCTTTTGCACAATTTTAACGCTAATCGTGCACCAAATCGCTGCATTTGCACAGTTTTGACGCAAAACGTGCGTTTCGTGCACCAAAACGCCGCTTTTGCACAGTTTTGACGCAAAACGTGCGTTTCGTGCGCCAAAACGCCGCTTTTGCAGCGAAACGTGCGTTTCGTGCACCAAATCGCTGCTTTTGCACAGTTTTGACGCAAAACGTGCGTTTCGTGCACCAAAACGCTGCTTTTGCAGCGAAACGTGCGTTTCGTGCACCAAAACGCCGCTTTTGCACAGTTTTGACGCAAAACGTGCGTTTCGTGCAGCAAATCGCTGCTTTTGCACAGTTTTGACGCGAAACGTGCGTTTCGTGCACCAAATCGCTGCTTTTGCACAGTTTTGACGCAAAACGTGCGTTTCGTGCACCAAAACGCTGCTTTTGCAGCGAAACGTGCGTTTCGTGCACCAAATCGCTGCTTTTGCACAGTTTTGACGCAAAACGTGCGTTTCGTGCACCAAAACGCTGCTTTTGCAGCGAAACGTGCGTTTCGTGCACCAAAACGCCGCTTTTGCACAGTTTTGACGCAAAACGTGCGTTTCGTGCAGCAAATCGAGGCTTTTGCACAGTTTTGACGCGAAACGTGCGTTTCGTGCACCAAAACGCTGCTTTTGCAGCGAAACGTGCGTTTCGTGCACCAAAACGCCGCTTTTGCACCGTTTTTAACGCAAAACGTGCGTTTCGTGCACCAAAACGCTGCTTTTGCAGCGAAACGTGCGTTTCGTGCACCAAAACGCCGCTTTTGCACAGTTTTGACGCAAAACGTGCGTTTCGTGCGCCGAAACGCCGCTTTTGCAGCGAAACGTGCGTTTCGTGCACCAAATCGCTGCTTTTGCACAGTTTTGACGCAAAACGTGCGTTTCGTGCACCAAAACGCTGCTTTTGCAGCGAAACGTGCGTTTCGTGCACCAAAACGCCGCTTTTGCACAGTTTTGACGCAAAACGTGCGTTTCGTGCAGCAAATCGCTGCTTTTGCACAGTTTTGACGCGAAACGTGCGTTTCGTGCACCAAATCGCTGCTTTTGCACAGTTTTGACGCAAAACGTGCGTTTCGTGCACCAAAACGCTGCTTTTGCACAGTTTTCACGCTAAACGTGCGTTTCGTGCACCAAAACGCCGCTTTTGCAACGAAACGTGCGTTTCGTGCACCAAATCGCTGCTTTTGCACAGTTTTGACGCGAAACGTGCGTTTCGTGCACCAAATCGCTGCTTTTGCACAGTTTTGACGCAAAACGTGCGTTTCGTGCACCAAAACGCTGCTTTTGCAGCGAAACGTGCGTTTCGTGCACCAAAACGCTGCTTTTGCACAGTTTTGACGCCAACCGTGCGTTTCGTGCACCAAAACGCTGCTTTTGCACAGTTTTCACGCTAAACGTGCGTTTCGTGCACCAAAACGCCGCTTTTGCAACGAAACGTGCGTTTCGTGCACCAAATCGCTGCTTTTGCACAGTTTTGACGCAAAACGTGCGTTTCGTGCACCAAAACGCTGCTTTTGCACAGTTTTCACGCTAAACGTGCGTTTCGTGCACCAAAACGCCGCTTTTGCAACGAAACGTGCGTTTCGTGCACCAAATCGCTGCTTTTGCACAGTTTTGACGCGAAACGTGCGTTTCGTGCACCAAATCGCTGCTTTTGCACAGTTTTGACGCAAAACGTGCGTTTCGTGCACCAAAACGCTGCTTTTGCAGCGAAACGTGCGTTTCGTGCACCAAAACGCTGCTTTTGCAGCGAAACGTGCGTTTCGTGCACCAAAACGCTGCTTTTGCACAGTTTTGACGCAAAACGTGCGTTTCGTGCAGCAAAACGCTGCTTTTGCACAGTTTTGACGCTAAACGTGCGTTTCGTGCACCAAAACGCCGCTTTTGCAACGAAACGTGCGATTCGTGCACCAAATCGGTGCTTTTGCACAGTTTTGACGCGAAACGTGCGTTTCGTGCACCAAATCGCTGCTTTTGCACAGTTTTGACGCAAAACGTGCGTTTCGTGCCCCAAAACGCTGCTTTTGCACAGTTTTGACGCAAAACGTGCGTTTCGTGCAGCAAAACGCTGCTTTTGCACAATTTTGACGCTAATCGTGCGTTTCGTGCACCAAAACGCCGCTTTTGCAACGAAACGTGCGTTTCGTGCTTTTGCACAGTTTTGACGCAAAACGTGCGTTTCGTGCACCAAATCGCTGCTTTTGAACAGTTTTGACGCAAAACGTGCGTTTCGTGCACCAAAACGCTGCTTTTGCACAGTTTTGACGCGAAACGTGCGTTTCGTGCTCCAAATCGCTGCTTTTGCACAGTTTTGACGCAAAACGTGCGTTTCGTGCTCCAAAACGCTGCTTTTGCAGCGAAACGTGCGTTTCGTGCACCAAAACGCTGCTTTTGCACAGTTTTGACGCGAAACGTGCGTTTCGTGCACCAAAACGCCGCTTTTGCAACGAAACGTGCGATTCGTGCACCAAATCGCTGCTTTTGCACAGTTTTGACGCGAAACGTGCGTTTCGTGCACCAAATCGCTGCTTTTGCACAGTTTTGACGCAAAACGTGCGTTTCGTGCACCAAAACGCTGCTTTTGCAGCGAAACGTGCGTTTCGTGCACCAAAACGCTGCTTTTGCACAGTTTTGACGCCAACCGTGCGTTTCGTGCACCAAAACGCTGCTTTTGCACAGTTTTCACGCTAAACGTGCGTTTCGTGCACCAAAACGCCGCTTTTGCAACGAAACGTGCGTTTCGTGCACCAAATCGCTGCTTTTGCACAGTTTTGACGCAAAACGTGCGTTTCGTGCACCAAAACGCTGCTTTTGCACAGTTTTCACGCTAAACGTGCGTTTCGTGCACCAAAACGCCGCTTTTGCAACGAAACGTGCGTTTCGTGCACCAAATCGCTGCTTTTGCACAGTTTTGACGCGAAACGTGCGTTTCGTGCACCAAATCGCTGCTTTTGCACAGTTTTGACGCAAAACGTGCGTTTCGTGCACCAAAACGCTGCTTTTGCAGCGAAACGTGCGTTTCGTGCACCAAAACGCTGCTTTTGCAGCGAAACGTGCGTTTCGTGCACCAAAACGCTGCTTTTGCACAGTTTTGACGCAAAACGTGCGTTTCGTGCAGCAAAACGCTGCTTTTGCACAGTTTTGACGCTAAACGTGCGTTTCGTGCACCAAAACGCCGCTTTTGCAACGAAACGTGCGATTCGTGCACCAAATCGGTGCTTTTGCACAGTTTTGACGCGAAACGTGCGTTTCGTGCACCAAATCGCTGCTTTTGCACAGTTTTGACGCAAAACGTGCGTTTCGTGCCCCAAAACGCTGCTTTTGCACAGTTTTGACGCAAAACGTGCGTTTCGTGCAGCAAAACGCTGCTTTTGCACAATTTTGACGCTAATCGTGCGTTTCGTGCACCAAAACGCCGCTTTTGCAACGAAACGTGCGTTTCGTGCTTTTGCACAGTTTTGACGCAAAACGTGCGTTTCGTGCACCAAATCGCTGCTTTTGAACAGTTTTGACGCAAAACGTGCGTTTCGTGCACCAAAACGCTACTTTTGCACAGTTTTGACGCGAAACGTGCGTTTCGTGCTCCAAATCGCTGCTTTTGCACAGTTTTGACGCAAAACGTGCGTTTCGTGCTCCAAAACGCTGCTTTTGCAGCGAAACGTGCGTTTCGTGCACCAAAACGCTGCTTTTGCACAGTTTTGACGCGAAACGTGCGTTTCGTGCACCAAAACGCCGCTTTTGCAACGAAACGTGCGATTCGTGCACCAAATCGCTGCTTTTGCACAGTTTGACGCGAAACGTTGCGTTTCGTGCACCAAATCGCTGCTTTTGCACAGTTTTGACGCAAAACGTGCGTTTCATGCCCCAAAACGCTGCTTTTGCAGCGAAACGTGCGTTTCGTGCACCAAATCGCTGCTTTTGCAGCGAAACGTTGCGTTTCGTGCACCAAAACGCTGCTTTTGCACAGTTTTGACGCAAAACGTAGCGTTCCGAGCAAGAAAAACGCTGGTTTTGCACAGTTTTGACGCAAAATGTGCGTTTCGTGCACCAAAACGCTGCTTTTGCACAGTTTTGACGCAAAACGTGCGTTTCGTGCACCAAAACGCTGCTTTTGCACAGTTTTGACGCTTAACGTGCGTTTCGTGCACCAAAACGCTGCTTTTGCAGCGAAACGTGCGTTTCGTGCACCAAAACGCTGCTTTTGCACAGTTTTGACGCAAAACGTGCGTTCCGAGCAGAAAAACGCTGCTTTTGCACAGTTTTGACGCAAAACGTGCGTTTCGTGCACCAAAAACGCTGCTTTTGCACAGTTTTGACGCAAAACGTGCGTTTCGTGCACCAAAACGCTGCTTTTGCACAGTTTTGACGCTAAACGTGCGTTTCGTGCCCCCAAAACGCTGCTTTTGCACAGTTTTGACGCAAAACGTGCGTTTCGTGCAGCAAAACGCTGCTTTTGCACAATTTTGACGCTAATCGTGCGTTTCGTGCACCAAAACGCCGCTTTTGCAACGAAACGTGCGTTTCGTGCTTTTGCACAGTTTTGACGCAAAACGTGCGTTTCGTGCACCAAATCGCTGCTTTTGCACAGTTTGACGCAAAACCGTGCGTTTCGTGCACCAAAAACGCTGCTTTTGCACAGTTTTGACGCGAAACGTGCGTTTCGTGCTCCAAATCGCTGCTTTTGCACAGTTTTGACGCAAAACGTGCGTTTCGTGCTCCAAAACGCTGCTTTTGCAGCGAAACGTTGCGTTTCGTGCACCAAAACGCTGCTTTTTGCACAGTTTTGACGCGAAACGTGCGTTTCGTGCACCAAAACGCCGCTTTTGCAACGAAACGTGCGATTCGTGCACCAAATCGCTGCTTTTGCACAGTTTTGACGCGAAACGTGCGTTTCGTGCACCAAATCGCTGCTTTTGCACAGTTTTGACGCAAACGTGCGTTTCGTGCCCCAAAACGCTGCTTTTGCAGCGAAACGTGCGTTTCGTGCACCAAATCGCTGCTTTTGCAGCGAATCGTGCGTTTCGTGCACCAAAACGCTGCTTTTTGCACAGTTTTGACGCAAACGTGCGTTCCGAGCAGAAAAACGCTGCTTTTGCACAGTTTTGACGCAAAACGTGCGTTTCGTGCACCAAAACGCTACTTTTGCACAGTTTTCACGCTAAACGTGCGTTTCGTGCACCAAAACGCCGCTTTTGCAACGAAACGTGCGTTTCGTGCCCCAAATCGCTGCTTTTGCACAGTTTTGACGCGAAACGTGCGTTTCGTGCACCAAATCGCTGCTTTTGCACAGTTTTGACGCAAAACGTGCGTTTCGTGCACCCAAAAACGCTGCTTTTGCAGCGAAACGTGCGTTTCGTGCACCAAAACGCTGCTTTTGCAGCGAAACGTGCGTTTCGTGCACCAAAACGCCGCTTTTGGCACAGTTTTGACGCAAAACGTGCGTTTCGTGCAGCAAATCGCTGCTTTTTGCACAGTTTTGACGCGAAACCGTGCGTTTCGTGCACCAAAATCGCTGCTTTTGCACAGTTTGACGCAAAACGTGCGTTTCGTGCACCAAAACGCTGCTTTTGCAAGCGAAACGTGCGTTTCGTGCACCAAAAACGCTGCTTTTGCACAGTTTTGACGCAAAAAAGTGCGTTTCGTGCACCAAAACGCTGCTTTTGCAGCGAAACGTGCGTTTCGTGCACCAAAACGCTGCTTTTTGCACAGTTTTCACGCTAAACGTGCGTTTCGTGCACCAAAACGCCGCTTTTGCAACGAAACGTGCGTTTCGTGCACCAAATCGCTGCTTTTGCACAGTTTTGATGCGAAACGTGCGTTTCGTGCACCAAATCGCTGCTTTTGCACAGTTTTGACGCAAAACGTGCGTTTCGTGCACCAAATCGCTGCTTTTGCACAGTTTTGACGCGAAACGTGCGTTTCGTGCACCAAATCGCTGCTTTTGCACAGTTTTGACGCAAAACGTGCGTTTCCGTGCACCAAAACGCTGCTTTTGCAGCGAAACGTGCGTTTCGTGCACCAAAACGCTGCTTTTGCAGCGAAACGTGCGTTTCGTGCACCAAAACGCTGCTTTTGCACAGTTTTGACGCGATACGTGCGTTTCGTGCACCAAAACGCCGCTTTTGCAACGAAACGTGCGATTCGTGCACCAAATCGCTGCTTTTGCACAGTTTTGACCGCGAAACGTGCGTTTCGTGCACCAAATCGCTGCTTTTGCACAGTTTTGACGCATACGTGCGTTTCGTGCCCCAAAACGCTGCTTTTGCAGCGAAACGTGCGTTTTGGTGCACCAAATCGCTGCTTTTGCAGCGAAACGTGCGTTTCGTGCACCAAAACGCTGCTTTTGCACAGTTTTTGACGCAAAACGTGCGTTCCGAGCAGAAAAACGCTGCTTTTGCACAGTTTTGACGCAAAATGTGCGTTTCGTGCACCAAAACGCTGCTTTTGCACAGTTTTGACGCTTACGTGCGTTTCGTGCACCAAAACGCTGCTTTTGCAGCGAAACGTGCGTTTCGTGCACCAAAACGCTGCTTTTGCACAGTTTTGACGCAAAACGTGTGTTCCGAGCAGAAAAACGCTGCTTTTGCACAGTTTTGACGCAAAACGTGCGTTTCGTGCACCAAAACGCTGCTTTTGCACAGTTTTTGACGCAAAACGTGCGTTTCGTGCACCAAAACGCTGCTTTTGCACAGTTTTGACGCTAAACGTGCGTTTCGTGCACCAAAACGCCGTTTTTGCAACGAAACGTTGCGTTTCGTGCACCAAATCGCTGCTTTTGCACAGTTTTGTCGCGAAACGTGCGTTTTCGTGCACCAAATCGCTGTTTTTGCAGTGAAACGTGCGTTTCGTGCACCAAATCGCTACTTTTGCACAGTTTTGACGCAAACGTTCGTTTTCGTGCACCAAAACGCCGCATTTTGCACAGTTTTGACGCAAAACGTGCGTTTCGTGCAGCAAAACGCTGCTTTTGCACAATTTTTGACCGTAATCGTGCACCAAATCGCTGCATTTGCACAGTTTTGACGCAAAACGTGCGTTTCGTGCACCAAATCGCTGCTTTTGCCTAGTTTTGACGCAAAACGTGCGTTTCGTGCACTAAAACGCTGCTTTTGCAGCGAAACGTGCGTTTCGTGCACCAAATCGCTGTTTTCGCACAGTTTTGACGCAAACGTGCGTTTCGTGCACCAAAACGCTGCTTTTGCAGCGAAACGTGCGTTTCGTGCACCAAACCGCTGCTTTTGCACAGTTTTGACGCAAAACGTGCGTTTCGTGCACCAAACGCTGCTTTTTGCAGCGAAACGTGCGTTTCGTGCAACAAAACGCCGCTTTTGCACAGTTTTGACGCAAAACGTGGCGTTTCGTGCAGCAAATCGCTGCTTTTGCACAGTTTTGACGCGAAACGTACGTTTTGTGCACCAAATCGCTGCTTTTGCACAGTTTTGACGCAAAACGTGCGTTCGTGCACCAAAACGCTGCTTTTGCAGCGAAACGTGCGTTTCGTGCCCAAAACGCTGCTTTTGCACAGTTTTGACGCAAAACGTGCGTTTCGTGCACCAAAACGCTGCTTTTCGCACAGTTTTCACGCTAAACCGTGCGCTTCGTGCACCAAAACGCCGCTTTTGCAACGAAACGTGCGTTTCGTGCACCAAATCGCTGCTTTTGCACAGTTTTGACGCGAAACGTGCGTTTCGTGCACCAAATCGCTGCTTTTGCACAGTTTTGACGCAAAACGTGCGGTTCGTGCACCAAAACGCTGCTTTTGCAGCGAAACGTGCGTTTCGTGCACCAAAACGCCGCTTTTGCACAGTTTTGACGCAAAACGTGCGTTTCGAGCAGCAAAACGCTGCTTTTGCACAGTTTTGACGCTAAACGTGCGTTTCGTGCACCAAAACGGCCGCTTTTGCAACGAAAACGTGCGATTCGTGCACCAAATCGCTGCTTTTGCACAGTTTTGACGCGAAACCGTGCGTTTCGTGCACCAAATCGCTGCTTTTGCACAGTTTTGACGCAAAACGTGCGTTTCGTGCCCCAAAACGCTGCTTTTGCAGCGAAACGTGCGTTTCGTGCACCAAAA